>JAJTUV010000145.1:2275000-2758365 GCA_021653895.1 Mastomys natalensis
TTTAAAATTGTATATATTGGTATAGTTCTGAGACTTTGTTTCTACCTTGAGAGTTCCTGTGGGTTTCTGCCCATTCTCTTTGTATAACTGATATCTGCAATTTGCCTTGTGACACAATTGTCTTTTATTCGATAAATAAACCATCTTGTCTTTTCCGGGGGGGGGGCAGTTTCGAGACAGAGTTTCACTTTATAGCCTGGGTTGTCCTTAGAACTCACTCTGGAGACCAGGCTAGCCTCGAATTCAGAAATCCACCTGCCTCTGCCTCCCAAGTGCTGGGATTAAAGGTGTGCGCCACCACTGTCCGGCACCATCCTTTCTTTTACATTTACCTTAAAAGTATTCTGGCTTCCAAATGGCTCCACATCATCAAGGTTGGTTCTAGATTCTGCCTTTTGTCACCACAGCTGGCCAGAGAGCAGCTTTGGATGGCCTTGCCTGTGCCTTATGTCAAGGCTGACCTTGGGCAAATTTCTGACAATAAAGGTATTTACGCTTAGGGGCATTGTTTCTTCACAATAGCAGTTAGACTCTTGCCTTCTATAATCTTGCCCCAAACATTCAGGCTTATGCTAAGAGTAGATACTCCTTCAAATCATTCCATATGCCCTCTTTTCCCTTCAAAGGTCGCCATTACAGGTCTTCTGTCCTGGCCATTGATCTTCTCTGAGTCTGCAGGGACCCTTGCATACTAACTATACTGTTGACTTAGGTTACTAATTTGATAGTCTCTGCTAGTATGTCCCCCAGTGACCTGCAGGAACCGGCTTCTTCAGCAACTTCTTTATATGTGGCATTGGAGTGACTGCGCTGCTTACCACAAAGCAGCCATTTGAACATAAAATTAGCTGATTTTATCACAGGGACCAATTGTTGAGCTAATTAGATGTGTAGGAGTGCTGAGGAGCCAGAAACCAAAAGTGATTTTTCCCTCCAAAGTGTGGTTTTCTGCATAGTTGGCTGGGCTGTCAATCCCAGGCCCACCAGCAACCTGAAGAATTCTTCTCACTTCCAATCTCCTGATGGTGGGTGGAGGCAGGAAGGCCCAAGCAGGAGGCTCAAACTTTCAGGAGTGAAATCCATACTCACCCAAATGAATCAGACCCTCTGGGAATGGTAAGGGTGTCATCTATGTAGGATTCCTTCATCCTCAAAATGGGACTTCTCTTCATTTACAAATTTAGTATTTTAATCACTGGTAGGTGGTGCCTTGAAACATAGAGGATAGATGTGATCATTGTGGCCCAATCACATGACCCAACTTCTTCCCAACTTCTCAAGACTCATGAATGGAAAACATGTTTTCTTTTAATATTTTCCTTGTCAGGGAGAAGAAAAATCAGCTCCCTTCCCCAGTATATTTAAGAGCATACTATGTTTTGATAAGCACAACACCTTTCTGAAGATTATTCTTAATCACTATATTTCAAATATAAAACAATGTTTAAAAATCTGTCTTTTTAGTCTGTCTGTTCATCTGTCCACCCAACCACCCATACACCCATACTTTCACCTACTACCTGGTCTATCCATCCATCTACCCATCCATCCATTTATACAGCCTCTTTCCTAGCAGCCTGACCACTTTCCCATCCACTCATTCTTCCATCTATGCAGCCATCTAGATCTTCTCTATATCGCCATAGTCTTTAAATAATTTCTATAATTTCATCTTAATTTTTAATTATTTGTCAGTCTTTCATCTATCATCTGTGCAATTGATTATATGCAATACAATGTGTAATTTAAAGAAAATTACCCCAAAAGAAATATATAAAACAGCATGTAATGATTGCTTCAAAACAGCTAGCAATTTTAAAAATAAAGGCTCATTTTTGATTATTTTTGATTCTCTTCCTACTTAGATTGCAGCTAGATATTCATTAATGCCACATCTTCCTAGCAAGACTGACATGCATTGAGTAGGGGGCAGCGGCAATGCACAGAAAGAGTCAGAGATGGAGAGATGGAAAGACTGTGTTCTCAAATAACCTGTGCTACCAATGAAGTTTCTGCCACCTTGCTCTTTGTGTAGTGTAAATGCTAACTCTATACAATGATACACAGGTTCATGAACCTAAAAATCTCCATGACTTCCAGATCCCTGCATAGAAGTGTACCCACTTGTTTATTTCCATATCCTTGTCCACACAACAAGTCAGAGACTGAAGACTCTTTAATAAGTGAGTCCCTGGCTTCTTCTGCCCTGGCGCTGATGGCACCCTGGGAGCCACTGTGGATCCATCCCTGTGCTCACTTGCCCCTAACCACCGCTTCACCAGGCTGCCCAGGTGCACTAGTCTCTGTCCTCATTGCTGTGGCAAAAGACTTGAGCAGAAACAACATCAGGGGGGAAGGATTTATTTTGACTTGAAGTTGAAGATGGACATGGCCCATCATAGTGAGGAAGGCATGGTGGCTAGACCATGAGATGGCCAGTCACACTGCCTTTACAGTCAAGAAACAGAGAAGACAAGGGGTAGAATGGGCTGAGGAACCTCAAGACCTGCCCCCACTAACTCATTTCTTAAAGCTATGCTTTACCTCAGAACCCAAGGACCATGCATTCAAATACACGAGCCTCTGAGAAGCATTTCACATTCAAGCCACAGCCTCTGGGTTCTGCCCATGGGTACAGCTCCCAGGGACCTGCTTCTCTGTCGCCACCATCACTCAGGTACTACCATCTGTTTCTGGACCAATAAACTTTTTATTTCTCTGTTACTATAGCTGCCCACACAGAGCAGCCAGAGTGGCCATCATAAATATCATCCAGATCATTTCCCTCTCTGGTGTCTAACTCCGTCATGGCCTCCCTAGTGCATGTCTGAGACCCAGCCGTTAACTTGGTCTCCCAGACTCCATGCAATCATCACGCTATCTTCTAGTAACAGGCCCTCTCATCATCTGTCTGTAGTGTAACATGTAATTCCTGACAAGGCCTGGGGCCTTTAAATGAAACTGTAGGATTTCTGGATACCTAAGAAGCACAGATCTGGACAGGGGTGTCCTTGCAGGGATGACTGTCTGTGGCCTTTATCTGGTTTTTCAAGGAGGCTGGGATCTGCACGTTTATTCCCTCTACTTTCAAAAAAGACCTTCACTCCTAAAATAAGGTGGCACACCAGAAAACAGTGTGCAAAAGTAATTCTCAGAGCCGGAAGAATGTTTGTGAAAGAACTCTCTCTTTCTCTCTCTCTCCTTCCTTCCCTCCCTCCCTTCTCCCCTTTCTTCCTTTCTCCCTCTCCTCCCCACCTCTCTCTTTTCAAAATAACATTTGGATGGTTGGCAAGAATGTTCTAGTACTGTCATAGTTACTATGTTTGAGCTTGAGTTAATTTCTCTGGGTAACAAAGTTCCCTGCAGATTTGCTGTAAGAATTGAATGACATTATATATATATATTTCTATTTTCCTTCCGTTCTTTTATTCAGCACACACACACACACACACACACACACACACCACACCTTCCTGTGGCATTTATACATAAGTTGAAGCTGAGTCCTTTTAGTTTCTGGACCCCCAAAATAGTTTAAATTATGCCAGCCCAACTCAGAAATCCATTATATACAATAATTATTCCATAATGCCAGTACTACCAGAGTACAGCCAGACTGGTGACACCTCCACCCCAAGAGGCACATGCAGATCCTATGTGGCTCCTTTCAGGCATCTGTAGGCTGAAAATGACTTATCTCTTTCCCTTCCTCAGCAAATTAATAAATTAATTACCTTATCAAATATTAATTATGTACTTATTAGCATCCAGACTCATACTGTAGTTGTTTTGAGCAGAGATGTCTGAAGAAAGATCTTGGGAAGGTTGTAACCAACCAGTCCCTGTTCACAGACCCTTCCCTAAAGAGAATTTCCTAGGACCTATTCTGACATTTTCTGTCTTAAGTCATCCTTTTTTGGGGCTTCCATTCATGTTTGTGTCCACAGTGCCTACAACCATGCTTGGCTCGTAGCACATGGCCTGCGATTATTTGTTGACCTAAATTAAAGAGATGGAGAAATGAACAAGTCCGTCATATTGTCTTTTATTATGGGCTGAAAATTTCTGTGCTTTCTCCATTGAAACTCCTCTGCTAAAGCCTTCTCCTCCCCTGGTGTGATAGTTTTGATCTGAGTCATTTGGGTTAGATGAAGTTGTATGGATAGAACTCCCATGGAGGGATTCATGTCCTTAGAAGAAAAGACAGTGGGCACCAGGGAGCTACCTTCTGTTTTTACTCCTGTGTTGAGGGAAGATGTGTAAACACAACCTAACCATCTACAAGGCAGGAGAAGGGGCCTTTGAATACAACCTGCCTTGCTATACCTTGTCCTTTACCGAAGTCCACAGTCCTGCTGTGTGCCTCCAGTCTGAGGTATTTTTCCAGGGCAGTCTGAGACAGCTATGTTGTGTGTGCTCAGCTCCAAGGAGGGACAGGAAGAATCATAGCCTTGGATGAGAACAGCCAGCTGGGGCCCTGGCTCTGCCTTCACCCACATGACCTTGGTTTAGTCTCTGCAGCTTCAGTTCCTCCTGTGACCTGGAGAGAAGACACACACTGAGAATCTTCATAAATCTCAAGGGTTCTTAGCATTTTTCCCTCCCATTATGCCAAATGACCTTCACACCACACAAGGGCATAGGGCAAGATCTGTTCTCCTACCTCTGTTGCTAGGAAACTGAAGCCCAGAGGGGTCTATTTTCATTCCTGGAACAACCCAGTAGAAAATGTAGAGGGTTATGATCACTTGACTCAGAATTCCACGTGTTTCAGCCATGTTGCATGGATAATAGCTGTGTAATCTGTCTAGCGGGTTATGAATATTGGGATGTAATGGGGTGACTCCGGAGACAAGGCTGCTAGCAGTGGCCTTGTCACCTTTTCCACAGGCCTCAAACTCCAAACAACTTAAAAGAAAGGACTGTGTAATCTCCCCTTTGTCATGAAAATGGCAGGACCATTCCGGATTCTTTGTTCCCAGGGAAGAAGTAGGTTCTGTGTTATTACATGCTCTCTGCTGCTGTGTTTAAAACCTGTCTGCACACCAAGGTATCCCTATGGAACCACTGGGAGACAGTGTTGATGTGGGTGTCAGTAGCTGGTTTATGGCTCAGGGATTAGACAGCTCTTCATCTTTTACCTTTTTTTTTTTTAACGTGTGCTATTGTTTACAGCATGAAGTTATGATTTAAAATGCCTGTGGAGGTTCTTGAATAATTCATGCATTTACCTTAGGCTGAGGGAGCCATCCCTCTCTGTGCTCCACACTAGATATGGAATTCCTGCTAGACCCCTCTTGGAGCTTGGAGGTTGTAATTATGGATAGTATTATGAACTCTAAATAGAAACCTGTGAAATAAATATTTTTAAAATGCCCTTTTCTGTGAGCCAGGCATCTGCATTTCTGTGTGTGTAGCCAGACAGAGGGCTAGCTCGCTCTTTAGCCTAATGGCTCACTTGCATCTTGATTATTTTCATTTCCACTTATTACTGCATGTTAGACTCCCTGTGTATGAGTACAGATTGCCCTTTCTTGCACTGTATTTAGAAATCTCTGCATTACCCCTGGGCATTTGTTCATTAATAGGGGGTGGGGAGAGGAAAAGCTTGTAATAATGGGCTTTACGCATTAAACTGGGCACATCCACATTCAGGCCCAAAGGAAACAAATCTGGTTTGTGTTACTGCCCCCTGGTGGTTGTAGACTTTCACTGCAGTGTCAAGGAAGCTAGTCTTCTGGGGGGACTTTGGCTTGCAGTGGCAGCTTCCTAGAGCTGCACAGACCTGGGCACTGTCAGGCAATCTTTCTCGCTTGATCATTGCTTTTTATTCAGGTGAACCACAAATGCCTGAGGATTTCAGGTGCAGGCCAGATTGTTGATAAAATACAGCAATCTTGGCAGGGCTGGGGAGATCTGTCATTTTGTATATAGACACAAAAAAACCCTAGTAACATAGGGTGATGCTTAAATGAATGAATACAGTTTGTGGGACCACCCCTACTCATATTTCAAGGGCATGGAAAAGTCTCAGTAGCACCCATTGTAATCCATGAGAAGATTCTAGGCTACATCCAGATGAACGATTCTTTTTATTTTAATTGCTATGTGTTTAAGTATGTTAAGAAAGCTGCAGGGACTGTTTGAGATGCATGATCTTTGAACCTTGTCGCTTAGGTGAAGATCAGAAAACGACCGATAACACTTGCAGCTGCGTTCTGTGCTAGGCTGCATCTTCTGTCAGTTTGTAGGCAGAAACACAGGGCAGCATGGCTGTGTCCTTGGTGAATGACCTTGGACTGTAAACCACTCTAAGCATGGGTTTCCTGACTTTTTTTTAAAAAAGACATAAAAACAGTGACTGCCTCTTAGGGAATTCTATGTTCTATCCGGTGTGCTGTGTATATAACATGTCTGTCACAGAACAGGTGCTCTGTCAAAGCTAGATTCTTCCTGCTCTCTTCACACCCCAGGACACCTCTCTCAGAGCCTGCCTGTCTCTACATTCCCATAATGCTTTGCTTGCAACACTCACTTCATCAGACTCATTATAAGAGTTTCTGTGCTGTTTCTGCCTCTTGGTGATGAATGAGATCTTCTTGGCTTTGCTTGCCTCCCCCTCCTCCCTATGGCATTCCTTGGCACAAAGCAGCCGCTCTGAGCATGCTGGCCCTGTGAATTAAACCCCAGTGCAAAATAACTATATGTAGATTTTTTTCTATCCTCCCACACATGCTAAGAGTGTCGTGCATCTGATTAAGATAGCACCTATACCTTCTCCCCCTTGTCTACAAGTTCCCATGGTCTGAGGTTAGAGTCTGAGCACTGGGCTGGAAGCTGAGAGGGAAATAGGCTACCGATGCCTGGCATTTTCACATAATACCTTATCTTACCAATGAATATGGATTTGTTATATTAATATACACATATATATCAGTTCTGTGTAGGAGAAATGGAAAATAGTGGAAAATTTTTAATGCAGCAGTTCAACTAGGATAAATCTATTTCAGGGACAAAGAGCCTTTGAGTTCAGACAGGTAGATTTATAAGCCTTGCCCCAGTTTAGTCTGTATAAAATGGCCTTTGGCATGATATGATCAGAGACCCCACGGGGAGGAGGAAGGGGACATAGGGACTCTTTCATTTCAGTGGCAAGCTTATGAAGCCTGGAGCTGGGTTTGTCGTTGCCTACAGAGCCCAGTGTGTTTGCCTTTCAATTTCCCCTTGATTGGTCTCTGCTCTGCATGATTCTAGGTTCCTTGGACTCACCCAAATGGAGCCTCCCGGCCAGTCCCTTAAAGACAACAGAGGGCTGCCTGCTCAAGGTTGGGCCACTGAGGTGATGTTCATTTGAGGCTTGGAGAGATAACAGCTTTCATGTCCGCCCAGAAAGCTGTGAGCCTCCAGCACCTCAGGAGCGGAGATGAAAGGCCATTTGTGTTTGTGCATGTATGTTTAGCGCTTAAAGGACTGGGACAAGAAAGAAAATAGATTCTACTGCTCCGCACTCCCTTCCAAATGTGACTTACTCCCTCTGGTGGGACCATTTAACTCCAAAGGCGCAGCCCCTCCCCTGGTTCTCCCCCAAGCTCCCCACCCCCAACACAAGCACAGCAGCCCATGTGACATCTGTTCTGGGCACCACAGAGCCATCTTCCCGTTGCCATGGCAACTGGCGGAGCAAGCCCGCCCACTGGCTGCTAGTGGAGGAGGGAGAAAAGGCCCGCAGTGTCAGGTCCTGCGCCCCGCTGCCCTGCCAGTGAGCAGCTGGGCCGTGAGCACAGTCACCTATGTTGGTCACAGAGACCCCACTCAAGCTGTGTGCACTGCACTGATGGGTTGGAGCTGAGGTCAGGGTCATTCATTTCTGCCTCAAGTTGGAGGCCTGTGAAGGACAAAGGTGGTTGTGCTCTGCAGAGTGGGCTAGCTTCTTCACCTTCAACTACTCTGAGCTGTAGTACTTTGTAATACTGGGATTCAAAATCTGAGATGTCCCCTTTTACTCTCACCGCCACAATGTCTGTGAATTCAGGGGCCTGAGTTCAGCTCCTAGATCCTATTGGTAGTGCCATGCTGGGGCAGAAGAGGACTGAGTTTTACTGTAGCGAGCTCCTGGCAAAGGGATGGTTTGCAAAGTCATCGCCCCCTACACACTGGGGCCATCTCCAAATGTACCCAGGCAGTTGGAACCACTGCTGGCTTTAGAGCTGTGATTACCCTGTCCTGACCTGGTGACCCCAGAACCTGATCTGGAATTTGGCCATGCAGCTCCTCTCTGGTCTTCCTTATGATATCATTAATGAAAGCCACCTCCTTTCTAAGTTGGGGGCCCTCAGTGGGGTTCAGCCACTTACTGCCTTGTGTTGCTTTTTGCTGTGATTCCCAAAATTGTCCCTCATGTGATAAATTACAAGTCTATGTTTAGTCTTTCATTAGATATGTAGGTTGTTTTCAACTCTCTCTCTCTCTCTCTCTCTCTCTCCTCTCTCTCTCTCTTTCTCTCTCTCCTCTCTCTCTCTCTCTCTCTGTGTGTGTGTGTGTGTGTGTGTGTGTGTGTGTGTGTGTGTGTATTTATGTGTTTTCTTAAAAGCTGATGAATTTCTAGATAGAGCCCAGTAACTAAAAGGTCTTTCTATGTCTATTGTTTTAGGCTCGAGGTATTCCTTGAGCAAAGTGAGAAATAACCTCTTCTCCAGACAGACGTAAAACTTCCATCCTGGCCTGCTGTGTCCTTCAGGTAGAAGGCCTGAAGCAGGCCCTGGACACTGTTCACAGGCAGAGCCAGGAAAATAGGGTACAGCACACCCCAAATAAAGCTAGACTGAGTCTGCTGTGCTGTGAGTACAGGCTTCACAGTTGAGGTCAATCACCTATATTTATAAAAATGCTCACACATCCTTTGTGACATCCACATGCCATCAGAGGGTAAACCAGTTCTCCAGGAGCCCAGATCCTGTTCAAGCAAGACCTCACCAGAAAGACTAGTATCAGACCACAAAGAGGAGCATCCAGTTCACTGTGTGTTGATCTATATTCAAGCAGGTTCCTTTGGCTTTTTGAAAGTGGTTAATTTTTCTGGTATAATATCAAATATTGTTATGCTTTTCTTGATGATATCATATGCTTCATGGCCCTTTCTTCCTTCAGCCCAGGCTTCTTCAGTCACACTGGGATGCAGCACAAACTGCTCAGCTCTCCCTGTGGAGCCACGTCAGGAACATGTGATTAAAACATTATTAGTATGCAGCAAGGTGCCCTTCTTTGGCTAAATCAGTTTGCAAAGTGGTCCTCACAAGCGCACACATCCTTTGTTATGATGGCAGGGCTGTGGGTTTCTGGAGCAAGACTAATAAGACCTGGAGGTAGAAGGGAAATTAGGTGACCCAGCCAAGCAGGGGTTAGGGAGGCTGATAATAGATAAGAGAGAACAGACTCCAGGGTCAGTCAAGGAGCAGCAGAGAGAAAGAGTGCCCTTCTGTAGGAAAAAAGGCAAAAAGGATTTCGGGGATAGGAACTGAGAAGAAAATTTGAGCCTTGGGTGTAGAAGGGGGATCTCAGAGAAGGAAATAGTTCCAGAAAGTAAAAGATGGTCTAGAATAATCACAAGGAAACAGTGTTTTAGGATTGAGAAAAAGGCCAGGTTGGTGCACTGTGTGTGTGTGTGTGTGTGTGTGTGTGTGTGTGTGTGTGTGTGTGTGTGTGTGTTTTAAAGCCTCTTTGAGAGAGTTGCTTCAGTGACTCATTTAACAACTTTTAAAATGCCATTACCTAATCCACATAACAGAACTAGCTGCACTAACCCTGCCTGCTCACACTCTGGATGGTTGTGAGGCTCAAGGGAGGTTACTTGATGATAGGATGCAGCATAGGAAACACAAGCCAAGGTAAAGTATAGCCGGACAAACAGGAAGTGCAGGGAGCAGATGATGGGCAAGGTACATCAGCACTGTCGTCAGCACGCTGCAGTCTCCACCTGGGAAATGGTCTCACACTTGATCCTTTTCTCTTTCCTCATTCATTCACTGGGATTATCATGATGTCTGCATGAACTGAGGTGACTTCATAGTTGACGGTGAAGACAGCTGGAAGGTGAAAATCTGCTTGATCTTTTGTGTCACCTGCAGGTGCCAAGGGAACCTGTGCTAGCTTATGTCCAATGGGTGTGACCAGAATGTCTGACAGAAACAACTTAGAGGAGGAGGGGTTTATTTTGGCTTGTGTCAATCACAACAGGAAAGACAGAGTAGAGTCTGGCTAAGATGGTACACATCATGTCTTACTGAACAGTAGAGAAAACAAGACCAGAATCTGGAGTTGGCTAGACTATCAACTTCTGAGACATGTTTCCTGTTCCTCCAGTGACTTATATGTACCCCTAAGACCCCACCTCCTAAAAGTTCCATGGCTCCCCAAGTATCACCACCAACTGGAGAATAAGGGTTCAAAGCATGCACCTGATGAGGACACTTCACATTCTTACTTGACAGGCCCTGCTGCCCCAGCCCTTCAGCATATGAGCAGACACTGTAATTCACAGGCATGTTACCAAGGGTCAGTGTTTGAGATGGAGCTTGTAAAATTCTCACAGTACCTTCCCTTTCTCTGACTGTTAAAACTAGGAAACTTTGCTGGATAAGCAACCTTTCTCCAGGAGGGTACCCAACCCTGAACTGAGTCTGGGTCATGAATTGCTAGAATTTGTGGTTCAGGGCCTATACCAGCTACTTCTGCATGGGGTCTATGATGTCATCCTGATAAGACTGAGAAACAAGCCTGTAGGCATTTCTGTGAGAGACTTAGATTCAGTAAATTGGAATGAGGAGACTCACCCTAAATGTGGGTGGCATCATCTGTGAGCTACAGTTTGGACTGTCTAAAAAGAGAGCAATCTGAGCAGCAGGCTCCTTTTCTGCCTTCCTGACTCTGAGGGCAATGTGACCTGCTGCCTCAAGAGTCTGCTGCCCTGCCCTTCTCTACAGTGGGCTGCACCCTCTGCCTGTGAGCTAGAAAGAATTCACCCTTGCTTATATTAGTTTGATCGAGTATTTGGTTGCCACAATGGGAGAAGCGACCAGCATAAGATCTATGTGGAAGTGAACATATGTATCAGGAGTCAGATTGTTTCCTGCCCTGCCCTTGACTTGAGTTCTTGTTGGTGTGTTTCTGGTAAGGCAGTAGGATTCCCACCATGTTGTCTTACCAAGTAGGAGGGAACATGTGGGCTTGCTGGCATGCCCTCTTATCTTCTCAGGCCCTCTCACACTCCAGCCTCAAATTTAGATGGATCCTCAAGACAGTCATGCTGACTTGAGATCTATTCTACGTAGCATGGACATTTGAGTCTTCATGCATGCTGAGATAGAGACCTCAAAGTTAGGGCACAGCCTGCAGTTACCAAGGAGCCACAGTGGCCTGCTCCAGCTGAACCTCAGTCTGAACCAGTGCTAGAACCTAGACACTTTCAGGCCCATAGAATCAGATTGCCAAACTGTATCCCATGGTCATGTGGGGGGTCATGCTAGTCTTTCACCCATACGTGAAGCTACAGAGTCACTGTACCTACTTTACAACATTCAATTCAGTTCTCAAAGTATTTCCCAAGTGTCAGTGTGTTGCAGAGGTGGGTGTCATAGAAACCTGTAGGCAGAACCAAAATCTGCAAACATGTATGGGTGACCCCTGGCTATGGAATCTCTGGATGACACACTCATGGGTCACTTTCTCTAGTTACTGTTGGCCGGTGCAAGCTCTCCAACTCCCCTTAGGTATTTGTAGCTGAGACCAAGCAGAAGTGAGTCCTCTGATAAGCTCTGAAGCTTCCAGAGTCCCACCCACATCCATGGAATTAGAACCTTCAGGGGGATAGCTGACTGATGTGAACTTTTGAAAACTCCCAAAATGATTTTGATGCTGAGGTCAATGAGGTATCTCAGGTGTAGTATGTAGACTCTGGCATCACATAAAACTTACTTGTTTAAAACTGAGTAAATAACTCACACTTTGCCTCCATTCCCTAGTCTCTAAAATGGGTCTAATCCTATGTTCCATGGAGGATGGGCCCCTGGCCTAGTGTTAGCTCTATTGTCTGTCTTTTATCCTCTAAATGTTCTTCCCGTCCTAGTACATCATAGTTCATATAGAAGTCTTCAGAGATACCAGCCAAGTGACTTTCCATGGAGTTTGACCTTGACCACTCAGCTGATGGTAAGGTAAGGAAAGCATGGGCAGAGAAGATGGACTCTAGAGCTATAGCTGTTTCCTAGCAATGTGCTTCTCCCTCTGACTTGCCTGTGAGGGGTGAGGGGAGGAGAGCTACAGTTAGGAGTTTAGGAGAGAGTTAACTGCCAGCCCCCTATGCCATGTGGTGGTGACTGGGCCTGCTCAATACGTGGCATCGACAATGTCTACTTATGAGTCAGCTGTGAAATAGCTAAATGAGAGCCCCCGCCTTTCTGACCTTGCCTCTCTCCTCCTCTGTTGTAGACTCTAGCTCTAGACTCTAGCTCATAGACAGGCCCATGGGTTTCCATTGTCTTTCAGACTTAACCTTGAATACTCTCGGGACCTCTTTAAACCTTTGAGAATTATTCAGAAATCCTCCCCTACACACACACAAAGGAATTTCTATCTGATAGTTAACACCTAGAGGTGGGAACTGGGCACTTTTTAGACCCAAGCACATGTCTCAGCTGCTGGAGTGAAGTTTTCCCTGCACCCCTTGTAGCTCTTGGAAACTCCACTTACACTCCTAAGATCATAAGGGTGAAAGAAGAAATGGTACCATATTATCAGTGAAAAAAGGAATTTGATCTTGTAGACCCTGGGAGAAAGTTTGGTGGTTCCAACAGTCTCTGAGGCACACATGGAGCTTGAGGACTGGATATTAGAATCTTACAATTTAGATACAGTAGAAATGGGCCTGAGCTGGGGTAGAGAGATAGCTCAGGGCCTAGGAGCATGACATCACCATTCACGCCATTTGTAACTCTAGTTCCATGTGCTTTCTTCCTACCGCCACAGGCCCGAGGCACACATGTAGTATACAGACATACATGAAGGCAAGACACCTATTCACATAAAATAAAAATATTTTTATAGGTGTGTATTTGTGTGTGTGTGTGTGTGTGTGTGTGTGTGTGAGCCCAAGCTACATGTTACAAACAAAATAAGCAAACCTTTACAGGGACCTCAGCTGAAGCAGAAGGGCATTGAGAGCAATGGGTTCTTCACCCATCAAAGGATTTAGTGGCTTTATTGATTTTTGCAGTGGACTAAAGTTCGGTAATTGACCATTGGTCATGGGCACAGTTTCAAAAGATGTTTTTCCGTCTTGTGTGCAAGCAGTCTTCCCTAGAGGTTTGCAGGCTAATGGGTGGTTACCTAACCCAGGAACTGCTGAGTTTCTCTCTGCTGGCACCAGCCTGCATAAACATCCTGACCTTAAGGTTTAGTGTGGGTCTTCTGGTAAGGCTGAGGGAACTATAGGTTCTAGAGTCAGGGAGAAAACACAAGAGCAGAGTGGAAGGACACACTTGTCTCCATCAGGAGGCAGCCCAAGTTGACTCTGTGTTGTAATCCTGGGGAAATCACTTCTGCACTGAACAGTCTGGCTGTTCACAGAGCTGAGTAGATCAACAAAGTAGAACAACCTCAAGCCAGAGAGGCCTTGTCCCTCATCCCATAGTCATCCCCATCAGATAACTGTATGTATTCTTATAAAGCCCCATGCTTAGCAAAGGCAGCCCTCAAATTAGCCATTTTCCTGACCCACACATCAGCATGCCCTCTCTAGTGAAAGTATGTTGGGCATTGGTTCTAATGCTTTGTCATATTTTGGCTCCCAAGAAGCCATGCTTGTAGACCTGAGGGTTCCTGCCCCCAGCTAGCTTCAATTGATAATAAAGAATTGCCATACAGTCAATAGCTGGGCAGAAAGATGGAGGCAGAACTTTTAGATTGCACGGGCAATGGACCAGCAGAGAGAGAGGAGAGACAGAGAATCACCATTAACTCAGAGGGAGAAAGATCAGATGTAAGAGGTGCAGGAAAGAAAGCAACCAGCCATGTAAGAATTTGTGAAAATGACCCTAGTTGGGTCTGGGGTAGCAGGGATGGAATGTTGATTTATCAAGCTGACTCAGATAAGGAAGGGAGAATGTATGCTCACCGAGGGGAGGATTAGAAATGCCCAACCATTGAGCTAGTCAAGGCGTATCAGAATTAGCTGGCATATGTGTGTCTTTCATTAAAGAATCCAGATAGCTCTTGGGTAGGTACCAGTGCTACGCACCAGGAGCCAAAGTAGTTTAGCTAATCCACCGCTACAAAAGTGATGGAAGCTGACCGTGTATTGGTTGGCTGGGGGACCTCCAAATAAGATCAAGTGCCATGACTTTGCTCTGACAGTTGGATGTCCAAGTTGACACTGGGGCTACTGCAGGGATCATATGACATGAAATATTTTCCTTGCCAATTCCCCCTTGCTTTGACTTGTGTTTGTAGCCATCTCAAAGCCCACTAGTTTGTGCTTGTTCTAGTCAAAAGGGCCCATTAGTCTATAGACATTCTGGCCTTGAGACCTAAACTAGTCCCAGTGTTCTGTATTGTGTATTGTATGGGATATGTGCCATATTGTATATTGTATGGTCTATTGTGTATTATATGGTTTATGTCGGATAGGTTCACTGATTTGTGCAGGTGCATGTGGAGACCAGAGGTTGATGTTGGATGTCTGCCTCAGTCATTTCTCTACCTTATTTTATTTTATGTGTGTTAATGTTCTGCCTGCATATATGTCTGTGCATCATATGTTTGTGCATCATATGCCTCTCTGGTGCCTGTGAAGGCCAAAAGAGGTTGTTGTAGCTCCTAGAACTGAATTTACAGATGGCTATGAGCTGTGATGCAGATAGTGTGAGTCCTCTGAAAGAGCAGACAGTGCTGAAAATGCTCTTAACTGCTGAGCCATCTCTCCAGCCCCTCCATCTTATTTTTTGAGACGGGGTCTCTCACTGAACCCGGAGTTCACCTTTTCTGCAGCTCAGTGACATCTCAGTGCGAGGGCATCCCAGTTGTTGAAACACTTATGTCTCTCTCCCTTCCCGACAGTATATAGCAGAGCTGACATGGGTTGTAATTGGTTGCACGTCAGATGCAACAACCCATGCTGCGTGTCCTGCAGGAGTGATCATGTTCTGAAGGCGGCATGAAGCCTCATAATGAGCTGTGGATTGTATTATTACAGTTGAGCAAATGGAAGCCTGATTTATGATGATTAAAATTTGTTTGTAGCATGTGTTTTTCTCCACACTCCCCGCCCAGTGGAAAGTATGTGTCTGTTGTACCACCCATTTGCAAATTGCTTTCCAAAATCATTGTCTCCTGATAGGTTCAGGCGAGAGCACTGTGACAGGAGGCAACCCTGTTCTTCTTATTTCACAAATGTAAATGTGGCATTTTGTTCTTTTGGGGGTAGATCCCTTGTGGCCCTTGAGTACAGCCAACAGGTTTGTGCCACATCCTTTTCTTTAAAATGGCATATATTCATTTGAAGACTTCACAAGCAAACATAACAATAAAGGGCAGAGATTTTTAAGTCAAGTTCTATAAACACCTCCAGTTCTACATACCCAGCCAAAGAGATCATCTGCACACTATGGGCCCTGCTAGCTCAGATTCTGCTCTGACATATGTGTGTATCAATAATGAATGAATGAGTTGATTCATCCTCTGTCTTGCTGAGTATCTCTCTGGGAGATACTGCTTGTGGCTCTTGTTTACCCAAAGATCACTTTGAAGGCAGAACACTCTAGAGTCCCAAGTAGCAGTCTCTTACTTAACACTGCCATGTGATCCTTAGCTCGGAGCCTCAAGACCAGAGCCTCTCATCTTGTTAAAGAGGAGCAGGTGTTGCCCAAAATAAGATACAAGGGGAGGCCTGGGTTCTACTGTTGCCCTGTGGTCAAGAGCTATGTGACCACCAAAGAATCACTGTCCCTTGTATTCCTGTCTTCCAATTATCTGGCTATCACTTCTCCATAGCTGTTCATATGCACATGTGCTTGATAGAGGCCGGTCATTTCTAGTGTGTTACACACAGGGAATCACAAACGAGTGAGTAAGTTAACTGCAGTGATTTCTCAGTGGTTCTGGATTAGAGCTCTTGTTCTTCTCCCTGCTATGACAAAATACCTGATGAAAGCAGCTCTGTTTCAGGGCTTTAAGATGGGTAGTCCATCGAAGAGAAGGCAATGAGACGGAGGCAGCTGGTCACACTGCATCCATAGGAGGGAAACACAGAGGACAGGAAGTGGGCCTGCTTTAGAACTCCCAAGCCCCACCCTGCTTGACCCACTTCCTCCAGAGAGGCTCTACCTCCAAAATGTTCCTCCCCTCACCCAAAACAGCACCAAGGATCACGATCTGAAGCACCCATGTCAGAGATTATCAATTCACTAAGTTTGTCTCTTCTCCTAAAATTTCAAGTCCACTCTTGGGCCTGTGAGTGACTGTCACAGGCACCTGTACTAAGGATATACATACAGATCTGAAACAGACAGGCCCAAGCCTTGTGGTTCAAGACAGAAATAGTTTGGTTTTGTGACTCTGCTTCTTGCCTAAATGTTTTGCTCATGTTGCCTGGCTCATCCATGTGATTGCAGTTGGACAGTGACTCTCTGGCCCCTCTCTCTCCAGTCTTTCTCCTTCATGAATTATAACTGTGGCTTTTCTACCTGTACCCCAGGTCTAGAAATAATGACTCTGAGCCTTATTATGTGTGAATAAATGCCTAGGCCATTAGCTAGTGCTTATTCCCTGACTAGCTCACAACTTAATTAACCCGTTTATTCTATTCTATGGGTGCCATATGGCTGGTTATCTCTTCTCAGCTTCATGTGTCTGTCTCCTCAGAGTTCGGGGCAAATCTCTTCCCATGTCTGACTCCATTTCAGAGTTCCTCTCTCCCTACCAGAACTCCCACCTCCTATTTCCTGCCTTAGCTAATAGGCCATCAGCTTTTATTGACAGGTGATGCTTCCATACAGTACACAAGAGAGTCTCTCTACAATAAATGTTAGCTGGGCTGGGCTGGCCTTGCTTCTGGGGTGATGACAGCATGCTGAGCCCCAACTGCAGAGCTTGTCATACCTCAGCTTCTTTTACTGATGTTCCCTTGGCTACCAAAAGTCACATGCTCAAACTCAGCATTAATGGAGGAAGGACTTCAGCTTTCAGACCAGCAGGCATGATTCATTTGGGGTATTTCTGATAACACTCCACCCTAACACATAGCATCCCCAATTTTCTTGACAGCTAATCAAGGATAACTTTCAAATAATGCTTGGGGGCAGCCTGAGAGTCAAAAGATGTGTTTTGTATGGCAGATACATCTGTAATAAGTGTGATCATCATCGTGGGCTCCTTGTCTTAAGGAGTACAGGCAGGTCTGGGAGCAAGTAACATGATGCAAGGCCCATGCATCACCGCCATAACACATATGCACTGCTGAGCATGCAGATACACATACTACCTCTGTGCATGTGCACATATACACATACATGTATGGATCGCACATATTACATACTATTATTTCATTGCCCACATAATGTGGAAATTAAATATGATTAGACATATCCTCACAGTAGTGAAAAATCATATAAATTCAGTATCTTATTACTAGCTATGTTTATTAGGTATATCTTTTAGAACACAGCACAATGGAGTTGCACTGTAAGACATGCCAACTCCAGAGTTCCATTCTTTGCTGATGTGTTAAGCTCACAGTAACAAATTTTAGCCAGAGGTGGCTTTGTGGGTAAGAGCACTTGCTATATAAACACAATGACATGACTTTAATTCCCCACTACTCTTATAAAATGCCAGGGTGGCCTCCTGACCACATAGGCCTGCAATGTCAGTGTTAGGGTGTAGGCCAAAAGTACTAGGATTTGTTTCAGATTCAGGGAGAGATTATCAGGAGGATAACATGAAGATTATTAAAACAGGACACCTGATATTGTCTTCTGGCCTCCACATGCATGCATGGGAACACATACATCACACATGCATATACCACATTCCCACACGCGCGCGCACACACACACACACACACACACACACACACACACACACATACTGGCCAATCACTATGTACTTGCATGAAATTCAGCTTAGTAAAGACCTGGAAATCAAATCTGCTGTTTGGGTCAGCCTTGGTTCAAACTGGAGACTGGCTAGCTCACTGGGAATTTATCACAATGTAGTTAGATAGAGTTCATCTCCTGTCTTCTTCTCTCCTCGTGTTAGTGGTTGTTTGCCTGTTCTTTGTGCTGCTTGTAACCACATGCACACATGAGGATAGTCTAATATTACCTCTTTCTTTATGTCTCATATCTCTAGTAGGGGTCTTGTAAGAGTCCAGAGACATCTGTGGACCTTCCTTCTTCCATAGTAGCAAAGGTTGCATGATTTTGGCTCCTCTCCTAAATAAGCATGTTGTATTAGTCCCAAGCTATTCATCTGCTTATTTTCTGGACATGAATAGATGAAGCTGAGTGCTCAGAATCTCCCATAATTCTGCCTTTACACTCAGTATAGACTCCATTCTATGTCTCATGACTTATTGGTCAGTCATTTTTTAAGGATTGTAGTTTTAGTTATTTGTGTGCAGATAGGTGCATGCATATGAGTGCAGTGCCCACAGAGGCCAGAAGAGGGTGTCAGATCCCCTAGAGCTAGAGTTACAAGTGGCTGGGAGCTACTTGATGTGGGTGCTGGGAATCAAACTTGAGCCCTCTGTAAGAGAAGTATGTATACTCTCTTAACTGCTAAGCTCTCTCCAGACTCTTAATTTGTCATTATTTTTGTTGTTTTGTCTCACTATATAGAACAGGCAGGCCTTGAACTCACAGAGATCCACCTGCCTCCTGAGTAAAGGGATTAAAGGCATGTGCCACCATACCTGGCTTTATTGGTCATGATTAATGTGGCTGCTTGTCCCTGCCCTTCTGAACCCAAACTCTATTTGCCCCTGCATTCATTTAGTGGGTTAAAAGTCACATGCTTTCATCTAAACAAGGAGAGGGTCTCAGTTCAGAGGTTGTTGTGCTAAGAACATTAGCCACTGTAACACAGAGACCCAAGCAGACAGAGAACAAAGGCTTCTGGGTAGAAAAAGGAGGGCTTCATATGACAACCAAGGAAGCTGTAGAGTTGACCCACTGCAGGACTGAATATGGGATGGATTGGACACATCTTTGGCTTTCTTTCTTGAGATCTAAGTTGGAAGCTTGGGTAAAAGTTAAAGAAACATTAAGCCATGCTGTTTGCTACAGGGAATATTGTGTGATCTCCTGAGATGGTCACTGAATGGTAGGGTGGTTACCTGGGATTGTCATTGTGGGTGATTGAGTTGCCACTGGAATGGCCACTGTGGACAGGTGGGTGGCATCCTAAGATGGTCACCAGGTGTATAGGTTCTTGAATTCCTTACCTGATAATAAAATAACCAGAGAACCCCAGTACCATGCAGAATGCTGGTCTGGGAGAACAGAAGAGACAGAATGCCTACAGAAATCCAAAAAATTGTGTGCAATATATTGCTTCATTTTAAAACATGATTAGGTAATGCAAATTATACACAATAACCATAAATTAAAGCAATTATACACAAAGCAGAATACATTTATTATTTAGCTGTTGAAGTTTATATTTAGAAATTGCTTTTGGTGGGTGACAGCATTCCCAGCAATAGCAGGTTCACCTTGCCTGCTGTGGCAGCTGCTGTGGGCTTGTAAAGCAGCCATTCCGGGTGGGTTCTGCGTGATGGGAAGTGGGTGTAGGGTA
Source organism: Mastomys natalensis (assembly GCA_021653895.1). Lineage (NCBI taxonomy): Eukaryota > Metazoa > Chordata > Mammalia > Rodentia > Muridae > Mastomys > Mastomys natalensis. Next base: position 2,294,846 of record JAJTUV010000145.1, read on the forward strand.
ATGAGCAGTCCCTCCGCTCCACTCAGTGCTGGTGATCTCATCGTTCACTTTCACAGGTGCTGTCTTCTTGGCCGACATCCCCCTCCCCTTCACTTTTCTTGATTCCTCAGTTTATTCAAACACCGACTCTCATTCTCATGGAGTCACAACACCCAAGCAGAGAGCAAGGGCTTCTGGGTAGAGAAAAAGGAGGGCTCCATGTGACCACTGAGTCAGGGTCTCCTCTGCAGCCTCCTGGTTTGGTACATTTGTCTGTGTGCACCTGACCTCACGGCACCCTTCCAACTCAGGTCTCTCTCGCTTCTCTGTACATTTCCCTTTGGTTCCCCTCAAAGACAAGGTGGCTCTGCCAAGTTACTGCACCCCAAGCACAGACCCTGACACTCAATCAATGACACTCACCAATGCATTGGTACTTTAACAGCTTACTTCTGCCATTCCTTGAGGCACTAGAGCCACTGGATTAGTCCATTTAACACTACAGCAAAATACCAGAAACAAAGTATTTAATGAAGATATCAAGCGGGCTGGAAGAGTACCTCTGTCTGTAAAGTACTTGCCTCCTAAGTTCAAGGATCTAAGTTTAGATCTAGAGAACTCATGGAAAAAGCCAGATGTGGTGGTGCATGATGTCTCTGATTCTAGTGAGGACAAGATGGGAGGTGGATTCAGGTAGATCCCTGGAAGCTCACAGGCCGGCTAGCCTAGTCTGTATGGCAATGTTCCAGGCCAGTGAGAGCTGCTGTCTCAAACAAAAGGCAGAAGGTCTCCAAGGGTCAACCCCAGAGGCTGCCCTTTGACCTCCTCATGCATGCTGTATATATATGTCCTCACACATGCACCTGCAGACTTGTATCATGTACACACACATACACATGCTCTCTCTCTCTCTCTCTCTCTCTCTCTCTCTCTCTCTCTCTCTCTCTCACACACACACACACACACCACACACACACACACACACACACACACATACACATACATGAGAGGGAGGGCATTGCTTTTGTTCACAGCTTTTGAAGTCCAAACAGCATAGCCCAGGCTCTGACAAGGCTCCCCAAGTACCTCTCCCCACAGCAGGAGTAGATGTGTATTGTGTACATATCTCTATGAGTCCCTGTTCCTCTCCCTATAAAGCTACCCAGATTCAATCATGGGAGTCTCATGAATACAGTACTCTTGCTTGTCACCTAGGAGATGGAGTTTAGAATCACCTAGGAGAAAAACTATTGAGCATGTCTAGTTTTTCCAGAGAGGATAGATCTACTGAGGTGGGAAAACCCACCCTGAATGTGGGCAGCACCATCCCATGATCTGGGATCCAGAACTGAATAGAAAGAAGAAAGCAAGCTGAGCACCAGCATTCAGCTCTCTGCTTACGACTGTGACAGGAATGTGACCAGCTTCGTCATTCTCCTGCTGCCAGGCCTTCCCACCGTGATGGATCATAACCCCTCTAGAACTTGAGCTAAAATAAACCCTCCTTTTCTCAGTTTGTTTTTTGCTAGGCACTTAGTCACAGAAACAAGACAAGTAACTCAGGCAAGATCTCTGTCCTAATAACTCAGCACAGCTGGATACACTTCTGCTCTCAGTACTGTCAACAGTAGAGTTTGTATTCAGCTCATAACACCCACTTGTCCTTAATGTCTGGGACAGGTCACCTTTGAGCTCTCTGTAAGAGACTCTTGGATGCTAGAATGGCAGAGTCCCCAGGATCCTCAGATGGCCCACTAGTGTCACAGACAAAGTCCAGAGTGACAAGGACACTCAGTAAAGGCAAGGTCTCCCTTGGGCTGCCCCAACTTCTGACTTTAAGGGAAGTTGCTGAGCCAGAGCTAGGAGGCCTTGCTCTGTGCTTCACTTCCCCTTAACCTGCTAGGCCATCTGGGCCACTTTCTCCTTTTATGCAAAATCACAAGTCACAAACCAGTGACCTTAAGTGGTCTCAGGGCTTTGGTCTTTTTTCTTCAAAGCTTGAATTGTAATGCTTTTCAAACAAATGTCCTTCTGTGACTTTCTTTCCTCCTCAACAGACAGCTGCATCTGTGGAAATCAGTTTGCTTTCCACTGCTTTTCAACTAGGATTAACTCACCTCAAGTCCTCACAAGGTTAAAGGGTTGGGTCCACATTGCTCTCTTCCCAGTGTCCTTGTGGCTTCTGAAGGTCAGATGTGACACCCTTGGGTGGGTAGGCAGAACAAAGCCCTTCCTGCTCTGATGTCCTGTGAACGTGCTGGTAGGGTGCATTTCTGAGTTACATGACTCCAGATCCATCAGAGCAGCCTCTCTGAGTTAGACCTACCTCTTACCTCCATCTCCAGAGTTACCAGCTTCCCCCCTGCCAGTTACAGGGTCATTCAGGACCGTCAAAGTCATTTGCCAGACTAGATGTGGTCAGTAGTCAGAAGTTATCTTACTGCCCTGCCCTGATGCCAACCAAGCTGGTCTTTAAAACCACTGCATAAAACTATTGTTTCCTATAATTCTTTGGATTTGCTCTAGAATTGCTCGACAGAACAGTTCAGCTAAACATTCTAAAGAGAATGCCCCTTATGCTCTGAGACACTGGACCTTGGCTGGAAGCCTACTCCTTGTGTGACATCCATGACCAAATGAGAGCCTGCATGATTCCCTTCTCTGATCTCATGTCTACCAAACAACAGTAACAGTAATAGTTTTTCTGCTAAAGGTAACTTTTTTGTTGTTTGTAGATGATCACAATAAAACATGAATGAGGAGAGTGGAGAGATATCTCCATAGTCAAGAGTACCCGCTGCTCTTGCAGAAGACCTGGGTTCAGTTCCCAGCACCCACATAGAGTGGCTCACAGTTGCCTGTATCTCTGGCTCCAGGGAGTACAATGCCACTGTCCTCCCGGGCACCTATACTTATGTGCACATTCACACACACACTCACACATACAGAGAGAGAGAGAGAGAGACAGACAGACAGACAGACAGACACAGAGAGAGAGAAAGAGAAAGACAGAGAGAGAGAAAGAGAGAGAGAGAGATCCACACGATTTTTTAAAATCTTTTTTTTTAAATCATGAGAGATAATCCACAAAAGATATGCTTACATCTTCATTGGAAAACTGATTAAACTCTCTTCCCTGTAGGGCATTGCAGTCTGTAGGAACACTTGGGATGCTGGACTCCAAGACCACTTCCTATGGTAACATAACTGTTAATGGTTACCTCACACAGCCTTACTGCACAGCTGCCCTCTGGGATCTTAAGGTCTTGGGTGGGGCCAGGCTGGCATTTCTAAAATGCTTCCAGGAAAGGCCCTGTTTTGGGGGTGGTGGGTGACTGTGGGCCCAGGCTACTGGGATCACAGTTAACGAGAACAGGAGCGGGTGGCATAGTTGCTGGCTCAGTTCAGAGAGTGCTTCGAGCAGAACTGACTGGAGTTGTGGCTCTGAGGTTCATGAGCCAAATTGCCATGATTTCTAAATAAAACAGCAGAAAATGTGGGAATGTGGAGGAGGGAAAAAATGAGCTATACAAAATCGTTTCCCCGTTTCCTGATCCATCACGAGGCATAAACTGCTTCGTTGGCTGGGGCTGACGTTCCGGACAATCTGGAAGAGTCTAAAGCCCAAAGAAGTTGCAGCTGAGAGGCACAGGATAGATGTCCTGCATCGTTCATTTAGTGGGTCATCTCAGGATCCAAAAATTGTTATGTGTAAAAACATACAAATAAGAAAACATTACAAATATGCATAAGAGTTGTGCATGTGCATGCCTGTGCACCATAGACACCATGAAAAGCGAGTTCCTAGTGTGCAGATGAACTGATCTAGCATCTGAAATGAGTTCTTTTCTATACTTTGGGGACCACAATTTCAGCATGCAGCAAGACTCTGGAGCTGGAGACAGGGGCGGGGCCAGGGCAAAAGGAGGCCACTGTGATGTTCAACTTACAAACTATGACTTTAATTTTAGTGTGTGCATGGTCCGAGGAGTCAGCTCAATGCATAGAAGATCACGGTCACAATTTGCTGGTTGGTCCCTTGTTTTGAATGCTTTCCTGAAGTGCCATTTTGCCTCGGTAAAATGCTCCCTAAAAATACTCAAATATTTTTAGTTGTAGAGTACAAATCAGATTGAGCTGCACATTTCCCTGGTGAGCAAAAGTGATGAGTTTGTGTTCATTAACTCAAGGCCATCTGGTGCAGACACACTGCAGTCTGTGAACCAAACGTGCATCAAACTCTAGGGATCAGAAAGCGCGCCAGACCCAGCGTTTTGGAGAGTTGATAGCAACCAGAGGGAGGAAGAGGCCTCGGCTATCTTTTTCTTTTATTTTTAAAAATCAGCTCTGCTGCGCGGTCCATCAGAGCCTTCCACACTGCTCGGCTGGCAGGCCACACTGCCTTCTCCTCAGGGTCATCTGAGGAGGAAGAGAGCGCGTGACAATTCCTTTCTCTACATTTCTCTGTCACTGTGGACCACGGCCAGAGCATGCTTATGTGTGCGTACATTTTCACTGTGAGACAAAGACTTCAGAGCAAAGTCGTGTTCAAGGTAGCTGCCACACTCAGGGACAATCTTGGGAGATGGAGCTGCCTTCTGCAAAGAATCAACTTTGTGACTGAAGTCAGCTTCTTGGGGTCTTGCCCAAGAAAAACCCCTCCGGTAGCAGCAAGCTTTCTGTTCAGCACTGTTCATCAGAGATTGCCTGAATTGCTGCTGCTGCTGCCTCTGATTGCTGCCACACTCCTTTCTGGAGGGCCCGGGAGAGGCCCAGAGATGGAGTGAATGGAGGTCTTCTTGTAGGTCCTTCCTTCCTCAGAGACTGTGGTGCCCAGCTTTGGAACAGAGGACTTGTGTTCTTGTGTCAGGAGTCAGCCCTGGAGAGCAGGATGGGAGAGTCTTCTGTGTTTCTGTGTGATTTCTGTGGGTAGCCCAGGCCCCACCTCTCAACTGCAGTTCCACATTAGAAACCTGGACATGTTTGTGGGAGACAATGACTTTGAGAAGATCAGACTCATATTGTCTCTCTCTTCCCTCTCCCTCTCTCCATTGTTTTCCACCCCCACTACTGCCCTTCACCTTCTACATTCTGTGATGCTAAGCACATCAAGAGCCTTCCATTTCAAAAGCTCTTTTGAACCCTACACAGGACAATAACACAGAGAAATAGATATTTTTCCACGTAATGTGTAGGAAAATTTGTATTTCAAAACTACAAAGATTAAACAACAAAACGAAGTGCTTTCAAGATGCAAACAGTCTTATTCTGAAAGGGGAAACAGGACTATTGGTGTATAGAAAAATATCCCAAAGCACAAGGAAGAAAGCCATAGTGAGTTCTCATTGATTTTACACTGTGCTAGCTAGTCCCAGAATGCATTTCTCAGTGCAGGATGCTGCCATGTTGTACCTTGTTGCAGCCACCCCAGCCCCAGATGCTATCTGTGGATTAGCATATGTGGATGCGGTGACTGTGCAGGAACACTCTGCCTTGTTTCGTGTATTTCTCTTTAGCTAGCTCTGACCTTTACATACATCGTATTCTTTTGCTTTGAAGCCCTGAATGAACACGCTCTTGCATGCACAAGGTCTCACCTCCCACTCTGCAGAGAAGTTGATTCACTGGAGTCTTGCTGAGCCTCAAGTTGAGTTACTGTGCAGTGGACTTTAAGTTAGTGGAATCCACACTGTTTGTGAAATCCCACTGAATAGCACAAAATAAACACCCAGACTCAGGGCACATAGCAAAAGTAGGGTCAGTGAATTCTTAAGAAATCTTCTGGAATAACAGGATCATGTTTTAATTCTTGTTTTTTTCTAGGGAATGAATGTCTATTAAGGAAAACACAGATAAGCAGCAAAAAGAGAACAAAAAGAACCTTTGCTAATAATATTTTTCATGTTTATTTGTCTATTTATTTGTGTGTGTGTTTCTGTCTGTTTGTCTGCCTGTCTCTGGGGTAGGGTGAGGTAGGGGATATATCTGCCATAAAAAGCATATCTGGATGTCAGGACAACTTGAAGTCAGTTCCGCCATGTGGATCCTAAGTCACCAGGCCTTGCCTGGCACATTTGACCACTGCACCATCTCACAAACCTGTTTTTATGTATTTTTGTATGGGTGCTGCTAACAAATACCTTAAGCAACAAGGCCCTACTATAGCATACATTCAGTTCTGTAATGTAACTTTCCATAGATCAGTATTTATTACTATCTGTAGTAGTTACTTTTCTATTGCTGATGAAACACCAAGACCAAGGAAACAAGAAACGGTTTATTATGGTTTATGGTTTCAGGGGGTTAGAGTTCATCATGGCAGGAACAGAGGCATGGCAGCAAGTAGCAGGAACTGAGAGTTCCTATCTTCAGCAACAAGCCCAAAGTAGAGAGTGAAAACCAGATGTATCACTATATCAAAACCTCACCTCCAGCAGCATGCTTCCTCCAGCAAGGCCACAGCTCCTGAGCATCTCTAAACAGGGCTGCCAACTGAGGACCAAATGCTCAAATATAGGAACCTATGCGTGACATTCCTCTTTCAAGCAACTTTCATACTTTAAATGTTATTTTACTGTGTTGTTATTATTGCTGCATTATATAGCATAGTGTCTGTTAGAGATACCATGGCTTTAACCAGTCCAGCGTCACATATCCTTTGGGTTGTCTGCATTTCCTACCCTGTGCACTGTTGTCATGGTTGCACAAACATTTTTACTTCTTTTAGGCCAGGGTTGTGTTTGTCTCCTTCATCGTCTGTGTTGCCAGGATTCTTCCTCTAGCATCTTTTTCCCTTTATCACTCCTTTCTATTCATGGTCTGGGGCAGAGTTCATGCAGCGTACATGTAGGTGCTGCGTAATGATGCATGACTGAGAAGAGACTGGCCATGGAAGGATGGAGAGGGGATGGGAGAAAGTCAAGTCAGAGACACTGAGAGACAGGGTGTGCACCAGCCACACTGCCACTCCTTCAGTTCTCAATTCCTGAACCAGAGCAAGTAAAGTCTTGGGAAGGATGCTCCCAGCTAAGGGCATTGCTGCATCTAGAAGTCCCCAGTCCTTGGTTCTTAGTTATGGGTAAGAGACAGAAATCGATGGCATGCTGTGACAGACAGAGAGCAGGGAGGACAGGCTAGCCTGGCCTATCAACTCTTTAATACATGAAGGACTAGAGGCCTGGGCAGTATGGCATAGTTGCTGTAGAGTTGGGCAACCAGGCTGCTCTTGGATTCTTGGTGGTTGGATTCCAGTTGCAGAAAGAAGATTCTGAGAGAGGAGGGTCTTGGGAGGGCTTCCACAGTAGACATGGGAAGGAGTCCATCAAAGCTGAGGGCCTACACCAGAAAGGCCCAGCCATCATATGACAGAGCTTCAAAGTAGGACAGTAGAGAATCCTTGGAATTTGACCATAACTAGTCATGGTCCCTTTCCATAGAAACTGGATCCTAGGCTCTCAGCAACCAAGAAACTTGATTCTCATATGAAGACAGGATTTGAAGAAATGGCCTGTTCACACTGAAGCTAGCAGAAGCCCAAACCCTTTACAGTCCTACAATCAAGATGGGCCCAGAAATCCAGACTACTGAGCCTCTGCGTTGACCTGAAACCCCTTCACATAGCTGGGAATCCTGGAGCTAGTAGTCACTACCCACAGAGAAGGATGGGTTCAGAGACAGGCAGTCTGGATAAACCAAACTTAGTTGGCAGTTCAGTGTGTTGATTGTCTCACAGTCCACACGACTAGACCCTGACCCAATCTCTTTGGCAAAGGATGCTTAGGCTACTGGATTGGTCATTACTTCCTCCCCGCCCCACCCCCAGGTTTTAGAACATACATATATGAAGTGTATATAAGGGGAAGTGTCAAATACTTTGTGAATTCAAACTGATACTTCAGATTCCAAGCCCTACAGTTTTCACTCAACTCGTTTTATATCTCATCCATATCTCTTTTTTCCAAAATCAAGAATCCTTGGTTTTTTTTTTTTTTTTTTTAAAAAAACATAGAATGGGAACATCCCATGATTATCACAATTATTTCAGAATGACAGTAACAATATTGGCACCATCTAGGACAACACTGACAGCACCTCAATGTGTTTGATACTGTTATCCTCCCTCCTCCCATGTCCCACAGTTGTATTGTGTCAGCAGGCCATAGAGTTCACACACGTGGTATCTCCCCCTTGTAGTTCTCCACAGTCTTGGTCCCATAGGTGGCGTCATGGTTAACATTCACTTATGTGATGTCCCATCATTGTTCCAGCTGTCTGAGACTAATTTCCTAGTAAATTCCCAGCGAAGGCTCACCTCATGAAAATGATGTTCTCTGAATTCTTGCATGGTAATCTTAGTGTATGCTCTTACTAGAAGGCAGTTTTGCTGGATATAAAACCTGTCCACACTTCTTATTCTATCAGAAGTGTGAGTATATTGAGTATAAAAAAAAAACATAAGAAAGTCATCCAAGCTCTGCTAGCATAAAATATTGCTATCCAAATGCACATGATAATTTAATCTCCTTTATGTTACATTCATGTGCTCCTTTAGCCTAGATGCCCAGGGGAATCTTATCCTCTGATTTCAGCTCTGGAGTTTTTCTAGATCTCATACTGGTACTGGTCACTCGGTTGATGGCCTGCAGTGTGCCATGCGTTTTTCAATATGTCATTCTAAACCTCCTTTGATGTGAGGGAGGCAGCCTTGTCAAGCATATTGACGCTCTTCTGTTTCTTGCTTTTGTGTGTTTTCCCCTCTTGGGGACAGTTCCTTTTCTACGTCACTTGGTTCTTCTTTGCCGGTTTTCAGTATTCAGCTTCAGCTTTTTCTCAAAGAACATCTCTACTATTTTCCTCATTTCTTTTTTATTTTTGAAAACATATACCCTGAGGCAGTGGCTCAGTTGGTAAAGTGCTTGTCTGGTACATGCAAATCCGTGACTTTAATCTCCAGCAGCACATGAAACAGGCATGATGGTGCCCACCTGCAAATCTAGCACTCAGCAATGGGAGACAGAGGATCATTTACATAGTGACTTCAAGACCAGCCTGGGTTGCACAGGGTCCTGTCTCACCCCCACTCCCCAAATTGTTTTGAAACGTCTGTCTTTCATTTTCCATTCTTGTATGCCACTGTTGTACTTTTATACTCCTTAAAGTTCTAAAATTATCCCAAAATGTAACTTCAGGTCTTACATCATTTTCTTAAAGCATTTGTGTCCTTAGAAAACAATATTTTAAGCTTTTGATTGATTGATTTTTGGCATGCCGTTGTAATTTTTAAGGACACTCTCCTGTGCCATAGTTTTCTGTTTCTTCAAGTTAGCTTTGTCTGGGATTTGACCTGCATATCAACCACCACAGAGTCTCCTTCTCACACTTCCTCACGTTCTCCCAACATAGAGGGAGGACTTAGACTCAGGCCCTTTTTCAGACCTGGGGTTTTATGGAAAGGTAGGTCTCCTGACGTTTTGAAAGAGTGGCTTTATCTGACTTTTCTGGCCTTGGGGTCCCCTTCTGCTGCTTTACGGAGTCTAAAAGTCATGCGGTGGCTTGCTTTCAGGAGCCTCCTCCTTAGTTCTTTGGCCTTTGGCTTGTCCTTTGTAGTCTCTGACTGCTCGGTAGGCATTTTGCTTGTTGACTGCATGGCTGAGTAGAGACCACTACTCACAGCCTCAGCTGGATTTGCCCCTAACAGAAACCATGGATGTGTTGATGCTGGTCCCCCAGCTGCCTATAGCTTCCCTCTGCTTTCCCTGGCATGACTGGCTGCCCCATGTCTCATGACATCAGCCTTGTTCACTGGCATGCATGTTATTGGTATCCTCTCCCCTAGTTTGATTGTAAATGCTGAGTTGTGGATTTCGAGTTTAATTTCTTGGTGTGCTTTTGCTATGAACTTTGGGACAATGCCGCAGCTAGTTGCCATCTGCTCAGAAAACCCAGCCCCAGTGAGATTTTAAGCTGTTGGTGGCAGAGCTTGCTGTGGTTGTCCAGCAGTAATTCATACGGTGTCCTGTATGTAACACAAAGCCAGCACAAACTGGCACAAAGCTTTGGCAATGTGGCTTTCCCCCCAGGAGAATAGCTGTTCATTTAGGTGGCAGAATGTAGGATCCAGGCCTTGTCTAGGAGACAGCCACCTCTAGGATGTTAACAGGGGCTCTCTGCTACATGTTCTTGGGAGATACTGAGTTACAAATGTTCAGCTCTCTTCCTAAGTTTCCTGCCTGCCACTCTGAATGAACTTCCCTGATGAGGAGAGGAGTTGGGCCAGCCTGTGGCTCTGCTGCCTCTGTCATTCTAGTACTTTCTTCGGCAGCCACTTATCTGTGCCTTTGCTTCACTCCCTAATTATAAAGCAGTTTTCAACCCAATAAACAGCCTTGCCCAGCTAATAGAGCCAAGCAACACCCTGGTGGCCTCTGCCTTTGTCCTCTGAGGTTCACAGCTCACAGTCATGTCTCACCACCCCCACATTTAATGAGCAGAAAAGTATTGTTTCTTGAAGACATAATTCAAAAGACACTTGCTACCTTCCCTTGGATAACAGGCCTTTTGAAAGGTACAGTGTTAGGGAAGACAGAGCCAAGAGCAGCGACGCCTTCCTGTCCACATCATGAGCTACATTAATAGCTTCCTAGCCCCGATCTGGCCAACAGCTCTGGAGTCCATGTCTAAAGTTCATTAAACCATGCTTGTGAGGCTCCTGCCTGGAACCTAGAGCCCTGTTTCTTTTCCAAGTTTGAATCTCTAACTCGCCTTTACACACTGGTGGCTGAGGGCAAGAGGAAGAAATGGTCCCATGGACTCTGACAGTCCCCTGGCAGGGTGCTGGGACAGGCATCAGCCTGTCCTTTCATCTCACGAGGATCCTCAGGACCAGAGACTCAGACTAGAAGTAAAAACTGCTCCTGAGAGACTCACTGATCACACCCTGCCTTCTCAGGAGCCCTCGGCCTTCCTCACAGCTCCCAGTGAGGAGTTTATGTTAGGCTATTTGTTCACATGTGTCTGTGGTGCGCAGCTGCCCTATAGAGAGTAGTAACTCTCAAGAGAACAACTAACTCTTCAGGACCGGTGGGCAGACTTAGTGGGTAAAGTGCTTACTAAGCAAGCATGGCATCAGAACTCAATTCCAGAACCCATAAAGTTGTCTTCTGACCCCCATACACACTGTGGCATACATGCTTGAGTGTGTACACACACATACACACACACACACACACACACACAACGGTGCACTTGCACACAATAGTAATGAATAATATTTTTAAAAAAACTACTCTGTTAAGTCCGAATTTTGCCATGTGAAGCATAGGTCTCTGGCATGCACTTAACACCTTAGACATAAGAGTGTCACTGTTCTATGTGCCTTTTACCTTCCTGTCACTGCCTCCTTCTCCATCTCCTGGAGGAAATAACATCCTGCACATGAGTGTTGTTCTTTCTTTCAATCCTCCTCCAACTAGAGTTTCATTTTACTCTTTTCTTCCCAGGAAGCAGAGTAAAAATGCTTGACTTGGGACACAAAGAGAGCTGAGGTTTCCATTCTGGCTTCGGTCTAACTATCTGTGAGACTCAGATGAGTCAGTTAAGTTTTCTGAGCCTCAGTTTTCTTACCTGTAAAGTGGGTATAAAAATCCCACCGTAACCTTGTCGCCAGAAGATTGATCTGATAATAAATGTGTCTGTAGCCATGCCTGGCACAATGAAAATAAGTAACTGCCTTTAATTGGAAGCATTCCCACTATTGAATGTGCCACCCACTGCCAAGTGAAGCCCTCATACATGAGCAGCATCCCTTTTCCCATGTTGTTAAAGACATGCTTGACAGCCAGTTAAGGAAATCTGAAATACCCACAGTCACACTGTGAACAAAGAAACCCAGACCCCACAGTGGTTCCAGCTCATTAGCAGTGAAGGTGGTGGGAAGAGGCCCCTCCCTCTCCCTGGGTTAGGCTTGCACCAAGTGTTTTCCATTACTGGCTCTTTGCACAACCCTGACCCTGACCATGCCATCCACGTAGAGTCCAGCACCCACAGAGCAGCTCTCCTGCTTTCTCCCCACCATTCCCAGACGGGAGGGGGTCTCAGATAGAGTCTTTCCTGCAAACTGTTCCTGCAAAAACTAGATGAGTTTATGCCTGCTGGTCCTAGAGCCCTCCTCACCTCTGTCTCTCCCTGTCTGTTTGTCCATCTCTATCCACAGCTCCCTCTCCCAGCCACCCCCACCTCCTATGTGTTCTTGTTCCCTCCATGGCCGTCTCTCCCCACATGCTTAAATGTCACCATGCAACAACAGAAGGCCATGCTGTTTCTGCAGCATCTTGGGGAAATTTTTTCTCTTTGATCCATTTGGTGTTAAGAGCACTCACAAGACATCCGGGAATCCTTGCCAGGAGCTCACTGATGTGGTTTGCACAGTAGAGTGGGGACAAAACCAGCAGAACATTCCCGCAAAACTGCCCCCTCCTACCATTTACAGCCTCCTACAGACTCCCACGTCTCCAGAAGCTCCCATTCATCTTCTGGTGGGAGATGTCTGGTCCAGCCAGACATAGCCCATAGCCCAGGAAATATAGCCATTGGGTGTTCTGCTCTGGACCATACATAAGACAAAGAGGGAAGACCACAGACACTGTGTTCCTCACCAGAGCAATAGGTCAGAAGGGGAAGGTCTCAAAATCACCTGCATGGACACAGCCCCTCCCAGAGCAGCCAGGAGCTCAAAGCCCTTCAGCCCTTCAGGGTCTCTTCACTCGGCTGAGGGTGAGAGCCTGTATGTGGATGGCATCCTGGCCAAGCTCAGCTGAGGAGACAGCACACAGCCTTGAATTCTCAAAGACTCAGAGAGCATTTGCTCATCACTCTGGGTCCAGAGGAGCCTGTGAATTTAAATGTTGATTAGCTTGTCTAGACACCAGAAAGGAAAAGGGAAGGGGTCCTTGCAGAGTTCACCTGTATGGTGAATACAGTGACTCTTTAGGATCATGGCACTCTGAATTTTGTTAGGTTGTTCATCAGCACCTCAGGAGGGATTCTTCCTGTGGAGTTACATCATCCAAGCCAGGTCCTCTGGCCTCAACTGTACCAGCCTCTTAGAGATGCTGTTCAAGGCATTACCCAGGCCATCAGCAAAAGTAGCTCTGTGTGTTCCCAGCACTGAAAGACTAAGAAAAACATTTTTTTAAAAAAAGATTTATTGCTGGGCAGTGGTGGCACACACCTTTACTCCCAGCACTTGGGAAGCAGAGGCAGGCAGATTTCTGAGTTCAAGGCCAGCCTGGTCTACAGAGTGAGTTCCAGGACAACCAGGGCTACACAGAGAAACCCTGTCTTGAAAAAAACCAAAAAAAAAAAAGATTTATTTATTTTATGCATATGAGTACACTGTAGTTGTCATCAGAAACACCAGAAGAGGGCATCAGATCCCATTACAGATGGTTGTGAATCACTGATTCACATGGTGACTTCTGGGAATTGAACTCAGGACCTCTGGAAGAACAGCCAGTGCTTTTAACCACTGAGCTATCTCTCCAGCCTAAAGAAAAACATTTTAAATAGTTCAAATCACATACACACACACACACACACAAACACACACCCCACACAATGACACATACACAATCACACACACATAGTCTCACATATACACTCAAACATACATAATCACACACACACACACACACACACACACACACACACTCATACACATAATCACACACACTGAAATGCATACAATCAAACAAATACACACAATCATACAAAGTCTCACACAGCCACACATAATCACTTAATTACACAATCACAGCACAAAAACACAGTCACACACATACAGTCACACATGTACACATACAAACAACCAAACACACAATCGAACCACACAGTCACACAGAGGCGTTTGCTTTGTTGAGGCTTTTTGACATTCTATGGGTGAGTGACCTTTTAAGAAAGCATTCAGATGTCTTCGTTGACTCTGAATGGACCTCCTCTGACCTCTTTCCTCTCCAGGTCAGCACACCAACTCCTGGTGCACTCTCTAGCCCCACAGTGAAGGTGACAGGGGAAGACTTTGTGTGGGGAATTGTCAGATGAGACACTCTGCCTTTGGCAGTGCTATGTGTCTTCCTCAGACTCTGGTTCGTCCTCCCTGCAAAGTCTGCACTAGGTTCAGGCTCCCTGCTTGGTGCCGCCATTTGCATGTCTCTGTTGAATAACACATTCAGATTTCCTTTATCTCCTTTGTCCTTGCCTTTCCTTTTCTCGAGGAGCCCAAGCCTTACCCAGCAGACTGATCTGAAGCAAAATTAGAAGCATTTCCCAGCTCTTGACCTGTAAGGGCCTTTCTGAATCTCCACAAAGCAACCAAAGACAAAGAAAAAGAGAGTGAGAAGAGCCCAGAAGAAGCAAACTTTCAGCTAGTTACCATCTTTTCCCCCCTCTGAGCTCCCAGTACCGTTCTTAATTTCCTGACCAGCTTGCGCCCCTCCCCCGCTCCCTCCGAGCATCTGTGGCGGTTTCGAATTGAGCCCTGTACCTGCTGCTCTCAATCCTCAACATACCATACCAGTTGCATTGCCAAACAGCGAACTGCCAGCCATCTGCCATCCCAAGGCAGAATTTACATTGTTTTATCTTAAAATAACGCCTCCGGAATAGCAAGCCACGCTATGCATCAGGTTTTAAAATTGACAATCAGCCAGAATTAAAAACAAATACCAAATGGGCGTAAAAAAAGAACAGGGTGTGTGCGGCGGGTGGGGGGGGTGGGGATTGGCATTTGACAGAGAGCTTATTTTTCAGCTTTTTTTTTTTTTTTACCTGACTTTCTACCAAAATAGCCATGCCATTTAATTTTATCTGCAACCGCAGGAGCTACTTATAGACTGAGAATATTAACGTCTTCCTTGCCTGGCTCTCTGGAGAAATGCAGGTCTGTAGGCACAGAGCAGTGGTCTAGGTCCTAGAGATGCACTCCCTACCATAACCCCAGACCATCTCAGCCTCCTCAGACTGGGTTTCCTTTCTGTGCCTCACAGAAAGCTATGGCAGGACGAGCTGGAGTTCTTGACCAAGGCACTTGCTGAGTCATGAGCAAAGCACACCTGAACCCAGGACTCCTGGCCCTGCTCCCCTCCTGACTCTTCCTTAGCCTGTCTTGACCTGCCATTGTGCTAGAGAAGGTCCTCCAACCCTGTTAAGTTCTGGTTTTGTTTTGTTTCATTGAGACAGGGTTTTGTAGCGCTGGCTGTCCTAGAACTTGTTTTGTAGACCAGGCTAGCCTCAAACTCACAGAGATCCACCTGTCTCTGCCTACTGAGTGCTGGGATAAAAGGCTTGCACCTTCACACCCAGCACCCCTTAAGTTCTTCATGTCAACTTTCATGTAGCAGCCTTCAGGTCAGACCAGAATGAACAGGGCTAGAGAAATAGCTCAGCAGTTAAGACCACTTGTTTTTTGCAGAGGACCCAGGTTGGATTCCAGGAACCTATAGAAGAACATCTACAACTCCAGTTTCAGGGAATCCAATATCGTCTTCCTTCCTTCCCAGGCACCAAGCACACACACAGTACACAGACATACATGCAGGCAAAACACCCATACACATAAAATGAAATAAATGAATCTTCAAAAAATTAAAAAAAGAATGGACACACATATCACTGGGGACCTGTGATATTGGCCTGTGGTCCCAGAGGAAGAGACACTGACATATCTGGATGGATTTTCAGAGCAGATGGTTCTAGAGGAATGTTTTATTCTGAAGATAAAGAAAAGAAGCTTCATACTTCTTTCTGAGAAACCGTTCCAGGCAAAAGCAGGTTGGGAGAAAGTGTGAAGTCTGAGTGGGCTGAGGAAGTACAGGACTCAAAATCTATCCCCAAGATGCCTGCCTACTATTTGGAGCTGCACCATGGGTGTGGCATTCTGAGTCGAGTGGTTCAGAGAAAGCCCAGGCAGGACACTGGGTGGTCAGAGGCCAGGCCTCTGGAGGCTGGAACTCTCCATGAGTCAGTAGTCAGTCGGGGACATTGACTCACTTAACTAAATTCTCCAGCCTTCTCCAGTCCAGAAGAAACCTCCAGCTTAGCCAGGCTTAGATGTGGGCTGCAGTGTAAGTGGAGTTGTTATTGTTTCAAGTTGCCTAGATGGGTCCATCCTTATAAAAGCTGCCTCCCATGCCCAGCGAGGATCAGGATCCCTGCAACCTATGGTCTTAAGTGCTGGTCTATCTGTCCCTCTTGAGGGCCCCTTGAGGTCAACAGCCACCTTCCTCCTCTGTGGGTCCCAAACAACATCCATGTGTGAACACCTGATGCCTTTGTTAGCATTAAGCCCAAACTCAGTGAGTGACGTCATATTCAGGTGATGGCAAGTAGCAGCAGATGAAGCCAATGCAAGCACAGGACATCACTTTGCCTGAGTCACAGCTGCCAGAGTAACTGAGGAAACACTAGGATCCAGGGGTCACAGGAGCTCTGTGAAGATGCCCTCATTGCTCTGTCTCCAGTATTGGTGGCCCTTACCAGACCAGGCCATAGATTCCTGGAAACAGTCTGCCTGACACCCTCTGCCAACAAGGAGGAGGGTAATCAAACTGAGAAGGGAAGTTGAGGAAACCCTTCACCAAGAAGGAAACACCAAGATTGACTGAGGCTGCATTTAAGGCTTAGCTGGACTGTTCTTCAAAGACAGGGGCTGCAATCTCAGTCTAGGGGACAAGACAGCTGTGCTTGTTTATTACAAGGGACAGAAAAGGGTTGCTCCCTAATCCAGGACACAAGGAAGACTTGTGTGTGCTAGTGCTGGCCCTCAGGGTGTAAGCAGAATTGCCTAACAGTGGCACCTTCTGGCCCACAGAGGAGCAAGGGTCTCAAAGAGTAGAGCCAGGCAGGCAAGGAGCAACCACCTATCATAAAGCCATGGGAAGGAGCTACAGAACTTCCCAACTCTAAAAGCCATTTGTTCAAATCCATACTCAAATCAGCAGTGAGGGTTGGGAAGACAGCTCGGGTACCACATACCTGTCCTGCAAGCATGAGAGACCCAAGTGTGATCCCCATCATCCATGTCAAATCAAACATGGTGGCATAGGTCACACTGAGAGGCAGAGATATGCCAACCCTGGAGCTCGCTGGCCACCCAGCGTAGCCAACCAATGAGCTTGAGGTTCTCAAAGAGATTCTGTCTCAAATGCTAAACTGGAAAGCCATAGAGAAAGATAATGTTAACTTCTGGATTCCATATACACATAAATGTACTTGCATACAGGCATGCAAACACATACAAATATACACATATGTACATATACACACAAATGTACACAGAAACCTATATAAACACGCACACCAGTTATTGGGATAATACACTTTGAAGCTAAAAACAGTCTCAACTCCTGTTGTTATATTTCATTTTTAAAATTTTACTTATATGCGTGTGTGTATGTTTGTGCTCACATGTGCAATGACATGCATGTGGAGGTCAAAGGTCAACTTGTGAGAGTTGGTCTCCACTTCCACCACGTGTGTCTGGGAATACACAACCTAGCTTGATAACATACACCATAATCCACTGAGCCATCTCACTGACCCATCAACTGTTTTGTACAGAATAAACCATTTCATGTCTGGTCCCTCTCACGCATGAAACTGTAACCAAAAGAATGCAAATAGTCAAAAAGTGAGACACAGTTAACCCTGAGACTAGGATGAGGTATGGCTCCATCACTTGATTTGCTAAAAGGTATTTTCTTCTGCAAATCCAGGACAGGGAAGAAAATATGATCCCCACTGGGATGGGTAAGTAATTGCCCACAGGAGCCCAGGGTGTAAAGCTACATGTGCCCTCAGGACCAAAGCCACTGTGTCCCTGTCTTACTCTGATTGCTTCTAGTGATGAGACCTGTGTGACTCTGGCTGACTGTCAGCAAGATGTATGTTGTGCAGCAGAGAAACTCCACTCCCTTATAAAACAAGTGTGAGCAGCACCTGACCCTGAGTGAGTGCTGTTCCGAAGGGGTTTCTTTGACAGTGCTGCCCTATTGAAGAGAGTCTGCATCTCAGGAGCACCCTTAGCAGGAGGAATCTGCCCACCTCCCCTAACCCCAGAGCCCCTCTTCCATGTTAATGTCTCAGTATTCATTGCTCTCGGATTCCAGTGGCATCCTTGCTTGCTTCTTCCCAGGAGCCAGGGCAGTACATTCTGAAGGGGTCTTTGCCAAACAGCTGGACCCTGTGGTCCCTTCAGAATGGAGGAGACAAGAGTGTAGAAACATGGATGTGGGGTCCAGGAACTCAAAAGAAGGTGTTGTAACTTGGGCTGAGGGATTCTCAGAGAGTTTATTTTTAGGATGAACTGTGTATCTGTTAGGGATGGGAGAGAATGCATAGATAGATAGATAGATAGATAGATAGATAGATAGATAGATAGATAGACCAGATTAAATATTTAGTGTTGTTATTAAAGGCCATAACTACTTAATATTTCTTCATATTGTTAAAAATGAAGATGACTCCTTAGATACTCCCAACTGTGTGCTTTCATTTTTCAAAACATTTGAAAAGAGAAGAAATACAGATTCTTGCCCCCTACCTCCAGCTAGACTATAGTAGGGTCATGATCATGACCCTACTGCCACCTAATGGGAGAGAGCCTTAATTGCAGATAAAGTGCCCTAGAGATCAGTATTTTAAAAATATAATCACAGCAAACAAAAGGCCATCCATCCACCTAGAGGGTATGATTTTTTGCATTGCTGTCATACTGAAGTAAGACACGTTTTCCTTCTGATTTTGCATGTTTTTTGACTGGTGAGCCTGCATCAAACAAGAGTTCATCTGAAATTAAGGAAACAATGTAAAAGAATCATGAAAATCTACAGTATATCAAAATTTAGTTTTAGTGTAAAAACTTTTTAAAATGGGATGCAGATTAAAATATTATATAGTTCATGTCCATCCAGTGTCATATGTACATGCGGGGCAATAGCCAAATAATTTATTGGGCTTGATTAGGGTTTATTCATTGCAAAAAGTTTTCAAACTACTAGTAGAATAAAGTTATATATGTAGATGTGAAAATTGCTGATAAGTTTTCTGGGGTTTAAAACACTTAAGAAATATATCTATAAATTCATTTTCTCTGTGGTTATAGAAGCAGAAGCTCGGCACTGAAGTGACCACATAGGCAGAGTTTGAAATCTAGTCCTTGGTAGACACTTCACATATATGCTCTCTGTTATTAAAGAAGAAACTTAATGCCCTAGGTCTCCTTTATAAACCTGTGATTTATCATAGTTCTGCCTCCTGCTTTATTGATAAGCAGAATTTGTATTGTGCTTTGCAGTCTCAGAAGTATTGTGGGAAGTTACAGTGGTAGGAACTTGAAGAAGGTGACCACAATCCAGTCAAGAGCAGAGAAACTGATGCATACATGCTTGCTTGTTTGTGCTCAGCTCAGTCTCTTCATTCACATTGGTCAGGATTCCCTGCCTAGGGAATGATACCACTCACAGTGGTCTGGGTCTTCTCAAGTTCTCATGTCCTTTTCATCCTCCCAACCATGAGATCATTAGTCCCTGTGATGGTTAGCTTTAATTGTCAACTTGACAAAACCTTGAGTCACCTGAGTGCCTCAATGAGGGATTGTTTACATTTGATTGGTCAGTAGGCATGTCTGTAGGGGATTGTTTTAATTGTTAGTCAACTTGGGATCATCAGTTTCTCTGCTCTTGACTGGATTGTGGTCACCTTCAAGCTCCTACCACTGTGACTTCCCACAATGATAGATACTAAGCTGGAAGTGTAAGCTGAAATAAACCACCTTCTTTCCAAAGTTGCCCTTTATTGGATATATTACCAGAGTAACAGAAATGAAACTTTACTTTCCAGGGGGGTAAACTATTCATTTAAGGAAATGAAATGACCTCCCTGTTGTCACACAGAAGTGACACAGGAGGAGGTGAATTTGCTTTCCCGACTCTGTGTCCCATGCTTCTCCCACCATGAGGTATTCTAAGACACAAATCAGGAAGGGAAGACTCTTTTATGCATGGTGGCAGAGTGCTCACATAACCAGGCAAGGGATGTCAAGTCAGGCAGCTGGCAGAGATAACCTCTGTTGTGAGGAAAGCTATTTCATACCTGTACTGTGTGGTGCACATGGCTTTTTAACTCAGTGTCTGCTGTTATCCATTAATTTTTATCTATCTGACAATGTCATACAAGAGCAGTGACATTATCCCCTCATTGTCCTCTCAAAAGGCAAGGACCTGGTCTGTGCCATTGGGAATTCTCCTCTTCTGCCAACCTCTTTTCTTTATCAGCCACTTCCTGCCCAAATTATATCCCAAGAATCTGAAGCTGCCTTAGGAACAAGAAGCCCCCATCACCCTCCATGGAGAAGTCTTGTTGATAGCCCAGGATTGACGTGCATATTTATTTTGATAGGTGACTTAAAGTCTGCATGGGCAGTTACTGGAGCAGATAGATGTGCATGTTGCCATGGAGAATAGATGCTGGCAATTTGTCCCAGAATGTGTGTCACACATCTTTGTAGGCTGAGCATGAGGGAATGTATCTTCAGTAGGATCTGAGGCTGCTTTCCACAGTCCATCTTGCTGAGGGTGCTTGCCCTGAGCACATCATTCCCAGGGATGACTTCAGACTGTATCCACACAGTGACCTCCAATACGCAATGAAGATGCAGAGTTCTCTGCCATGAGAAATGGTTTCTAAAAACTTAACTCGCTGGCTACTTTTATCATATGTAACATGGGATAAGATATGGAAGGAACTAAATTTCAGAAGGTATGAAAGTCAAAAAGGAAGTGGTTTGGCTCTTCAGCCTCTAGAGATAATGCATTCTTTACGTTAGGGGTTAGAGGAAAGTGTAGGTTATGGGTGGGGCGGTGTGCTTCTACAGACCTTTCTTCCTGGTGGTCAGATGGAGTGTTCTCAGACCCATAACACTGATCCCTGCCTTCCCCAGCAAATACAAGAGCAGCACACACCTTTTTAGGAGGCCTCTAAGCTTAAGTGAGTGTCATGGTTTGAATGTCAAATTTCCCCACAACTCTGCGTTGAACACTCTGTCCCCAGCTGTTGGTTGCAGAATATTTAGGAGCCAAGCCCTAGCTGGAGGAAATAGGTCTCTGGAGAGTGGGCTTGAGGTTTATAACCCAGCTCTGCTTTGGGTCCAGTCACACTCGACTTGCTAGCCCACAGAGATGTAAGCAAACAGTCTTACACCCCCGCTGCCATCGGAACCTCTAGCCCCTCCTGTCACCATAGCTGCCCCTCCAAGATGGAATGTACCATGAAACCCTAAACCCCAAGAAATTCCTCCCTCCTTAAGTTGCTGCATTCTAGTCATTTGGCCAGAGCAAGAAGAAAAACAGTTAAGTACAGAATGACAGAGTGTCTCTTGTCCTCAGCCATCAGCCTGGCAAAGTAAAGGGCAGTGAAGGCAGCTGGTGAAGAGGGAGAGGCAAGTCAACTGTCCTGATGGTGTATGGATCCTTATCAGAGCATGGGAGGCTGTACACGCTCTGCCAGGTCCCTCTCCCCACCTCCCTTCTGAGACATCCTTGTCTGCTTTAATGCTACTTTTGTTCTCTGCAGTGTAAGGTGATGCAGGGCCCTACTAGGGCGCTACCAGTCCTGTTGACTCTGCCCCCTACCTGAGAGGCAGCCTCATGGCAACTGCTTCACTGAGCTCTCCAACTCTATAAGCCTGGGGAGGTAGCAGGCACAAAGTCTGCTCAAGACCTGACTCCACAGTTCTGTGACTGGGAAGTCTCTCCAGGTCTTCAGACTTTCCCTCCCATCCTTCTATGCAAACTGAATGGTGCCGACACCCAAGAAGCCTAGGCAGAGTTTGAGAATTTGAAGCTTCACTGCCCTTGTGTTCAGTAATAGATCACATCTGCGATGATGGCATAGCATTGACAGACTTGTGGCCCTCGGAGGAGCCTTGTCATCCCTTCAGCCGGGCCACAGCCTCCCACCTTTCACCTTCAGCCCTGCTGGGTGAGGTTGGGTGCACAATGCAGCCCCTGCCATATGAACCAGAGGGGTCCAATTAGGAGTTAAGGAAGAGCCGATTATAATCACAGGCCTCATTGAACTGAAAGTGCTCAGAGTAATTTTCCAAGTGAACTCTGGGGAGATGGTTTTCACTGTGCTTGCAGATACAGTAAACAGATAAATAGTATCTGTACACACGCGCGCATGCGCTCGTGTGCGTGTGTGCACAAGTGCGTGTGGTGGGGTCTATAGAATATTGTCCCAACTAAATTAGGGAGGGGGTTGCTTTCTCTATTCTTAGATAAATAAGGCAACTCTGACTTAGACAACTACTGTGTTCTTAGCAACAGAACTGAGCCAGTCAGAGTGTACCCACCCTCCCACTCCCCTCTGGATGGGAACAAAGGAAGCAAGCAATTAAATGAAACTAAGATCGAAAAACCTTAATGAACAACTCTGAGCCATGTGAGACAGACTGGGATGCTGTAGGGATTTGCAAGAGAAGATTCAAGCAATCAGGAAGTAATGATTACAATAGGAGTGTCAGGTAGAGCTTCGTTCACAAGCCTTTAAAACTGGCAGCTCCTGTTTTAATTATTATTCCCTGATCTTGAACCTGGACTGAGAATGTAGCTCAGTGGTCGAGTAGTTGTCTAGCCCCCACAAGGTCCAAGATCAATATACAACAATACCAATCAAGAAGACAGGAAGGAGGAGGAAGAAGAGGAGGAGGTAGAGAGAGGAGAGAAGGGAAGAGAGGTAAGAAGGGAGGAGGGGAATTACTATTGATAACTAATATCAGTTGAATGAACATCATAGACCTTTTAAACAGTGTGTGGGGGTGGGTCTTTCCCTTATAAAATCAAGAATGTGTCAAACAC
This sequence comes from Mastomys natalensis, assembly GCA_021653895.1. Lineage (NCBI taxonomy): Eukaryota > Metazoa > Chordata > Mammalia > Rodentia > Muridae > Mastomys > Mastomys natalensis. The sequence goes on from JAJTUV010000145.1 coordinate 2,317,735, forward strand.
TGAGCTGAGTGATGATTGACAGGCATGATCATATTTAATATGTCCCTTTCTTTCAGTCCATGACGTAAGTACTGTTATTGTTCCTTTCCAAAGTAAGATTAGATAAACTGTGCCCAGTGACTCATTTAGGTGGGAGCTATGTCTCCAATCCAGGCCTATGACCGGTGCCAGCACCGCGTTGTACCACTGCCTACAAAGGCCTCATGGAGGGAATGGGGCAGACCTGTCACTTGAATAAGATCAAAGTTGACCTGTATTGGGAGAACACTGCCAGAAAAAAGCCAGCATGACTGGAGGCACAAGAGCAGGGCCCAGGACTAAGTTGGACCTTTGGAGAGAGCCCTCTGTGGGAGCAGACATGGACGTTATCTGGCAGGATCTTGAAGGAAGTGGTCAGTGTGGTGTCCAGGGTTTGGGGTCCACAGAAAGCCTGGCCAGCCCAGCAGGCAGATGTGAGCTCGTTCCCAGTGCCTTTCCCCAGTGCTCCGCGCAGCCTGCTCCTGGCTTCCTCCTTACAAGCACAGGAAATGTGGGGGAGACATTCCCCTGCTACCAGGCTGATTGATCGAGAAGTCAAGCTGCCTTATGTTCAGCACTGAGAGCTGATGGGCTTTTGTTCTTCAGGCCAAATTGCCAGGATGCTTTTCATCCCAGAGCACTTTGCCCGTGGAGCTCATGAGAAGTACGGAAGTGAACGCACAGACTGCAGAGTCGAGGTTTACAGACAGACGAAGCCGTAATAGAGGGCATAGTGGTGTTCCTCAGCTCACGGCCTGGAGGCGTCTGATCTGTTGGGTGCCTCATTGGAGCTGCTGACTCCCCTTGTGTAAGGCCTCAGCATCCTGTTAGAGAGTAGAAATGGATCCCAAGTTTCTTGTGTGCCAGGCTGCTAAGGCTCCTGACTCAGGAACCAGCCCTGTAATGAGGAAGGTATTGCAGGTCTAACTGTAGATCAGCAGTCAGTCATACAAACATTCTGCAACTTGCTCCATCCAGTATGACCCTATCTTTCTATGTATCCCTTTATTTGCTGGAGTTCAGAACCTTGCAGGAGCTGGTCAGGTCAAGGTCTTTGCTTTGCAGCCCTCAGAGTCCTGCTGTTCCATTTGCATTTCCCAACTTGATTTGTCTTTGAAATCTCCTGAGCATCTGTCCAGACAAGAGGGTTTGGGGCCTGACCTGCAGAGTCCCACCTGCTCCCTCCCTTTCTTCTGGCCCTTCTCCCCCAGCTTCTCTCCTCTCCATCTCCCTTGCATTCAGAACAAAGCAGGGCTGTCATCTGCTTTCAGGCAGCCTGACCTCTGGTTAGACTAAAGGTTGGAGGAACAACCTGTATCCTCCTGCACATAGAGGCCTCTCCAGGGGTTGTCAGCTCAGCATCATGGACCACCCGAGAGGATGTTTGGCCCTGAGATAGATGCAACCCTGTCCTATCAGAGGCAGTCCCATCATTTTATTTGCAGAACAGGATCTATGTGCGTGAATCCCTTTTGTTCTTTTGTTTTTATTTTATATATTTATCATTGTGGTTGATGTCTATGTGTCTGGTATGTGTGTGAGCACACACAGCCGCATGCTACAGTGTGTGTATGTGTGTGTGTGTGCAGGACAAAGAATGCTCAGAAGTGATTCCCTCTTTCCATGTGGATTCCAGGGATTGACCTTAGATCATCAGGTTTGTGTAGGAAGGGCCTTTACCTAATAAGCTATCTTATTGGCCCTGCCTGTGTGTATGATTTTATCTCAATGCCTCCTGGAGTGATTTTTGTGAGCAAGTGGTTCTGGGATGCCTCATCTTCAGTACATCTATCATCGCAGTGTCCCACAACCTGATAACAACCAACAACTTGCTTGAGGAGATCCAGGTTGTGAAGTAAGAACAGTCAGCCTCCACAGCCACTCCCATTATGTGATAGCTGCCTTGATGTGACTTCTGAGTGCAGTAGTTAATCCTGAGAATTCACGTGAATTATGAAACACCAAGGACATTGAGGCACACCTGAGACATGCCTGTGAGGGTATTTTTAGAGAACTTTAGGTGAGGAGGGAAGACCTCCCCCTACCCATGTGTGTGGCATCATTCCATGGGCTGGGCTTCCAGACTGAATTCGAAGAGGAAACCGGTAGAGTGTGCCAATGGGCCCTTTCTCTGCTTCTTGGTCTGCTGAGATGTGAAGAGTCCCAGCCATACCTCCCAGCATGATCTCCCACCATGCCATACCTACATGATGTATTATACCCTCAATCTGTGAGCCAGAAGAAGACCTTCCTGCCTTAAATGTTACCACAGCAATGCAAAAACAAAAACAAACAAGCAAACCGAAAACCCAAAAAGCTGAGGCACTGAGGAAGGGAGTCTCCCCTCTTGTTGTGTTTGCCGCTGAAGTGCCTGCAGGTTTGTTTAAAGGCTTGCTTCTCAGATTCTGCTGTTTTGAAGGCTTGTGGAGCTTTTAGGAGGTTGGCCTGGCTGGTAGAAATAGATCCCTGCTGAGAAGGGGTCTTTGAGGGTGCTGTGGCCCCTTAGTCTAGCCTGCTTCATCTGCGTCCTGGTTCTTACCAGGTGGACATAGCCACTCTAGCCACTGCACCTTCTCTACTGTAATAAGCCGTACCTCCTTCCGGGCTTCACTGCCCTCTCCAATTTATTTGAGTTTTAAAACTGGTTTTAGTTGCCTTGTTCAACTCTTTTAAACAAATTTTAAAATCATATTTAGTTACTTGTGTGCTTGCCTGCACACATGCCATGCCATACTTGTGGAGGTCAAAAGACAGATTTCAGGGGTTGGTTTTCTCCTTCCACCATGTGGGTCCTTGGGATTGAACTCAGGCCCATCAAGTCTGTCAGGCAAGCACCTCCACCAGCTGGGCCATCTCATTGGTCCACTATATTCAACTCTGACAACTGCAAACATTCAGTGGCTGTGTAAATGAGCTTCTATATGCAGAGGACTAAACAGAGACAACTGAGTAGAACCCTGCCTCTGAAGGAGACCTTAGTCTAGTGGAAGCAATTAACCCAGGCAGAGCCACAGCCAGTAGTACTTTCTGTGCGTTAAGAAAAGATGTCCCTTAAACTTAGCAGGTTGGGGCCTTAGACCATCTCCATTCTTTATGTGCACTGGGCAGCTTCCAGCTCCTTGGGTGTGACTCAGGCCCCACACCCAAGGGTAGGTTCACAAAGCCTTGCTTTCTCTTCCCATGGCAGTTTACGCTGCAACCCAGTATAGAGAGCTGATGGTGGGGCCTTTTCATGAACTGCTCACAATTCTATCTGGAACAGTTTCCCCTCTATACAGGTGGGCCCAGCCAGAGGGTCAAAACCAGGCCAGTGTGCCTGCATGGTTCTACATTAATTACACTTGACACTCTTGGCTGGCCTTCTCCCCAACGGGAAGGTGGCCTGGATTCCTATAAAGGGAATTTCTGCCAGCATCTATACAGGAGCCCTGACTAGAAGCACAGCTTGCCTTGTTAGGAACCAGATCCTTTGACGTCACTCACAGTCATTTTTTTTTCCCTCTGCCATAGCCATAGCTGATCTTGTAGCCATATCATGTGGTCCATAGGTTGGTGGATGAGAAAAAGACACCTAGAATTGGCGAGACCAAAGGTGGGGATGTGTTTGGTTTTTGCTTTGTTTTGTTTTAATCAGAAATGTACTCTGATTTGGCCTCTGACTACCAAGACAAGTACCAGAATGGTCCAGAGGCCCCGAGGAAGCTGTGAGCTGGGGATAAGGAGGGTAGCCAGTGTCTCTCAGAACTATGGAGCTGCCTGGCTTCAGCTCTCTTATCAGATGGGAACCTCCACTGGGTGTCTACCTTATTGACAGGTTCACAGGCTAACTCCCACTGCCTAAGTGCTATGACTATAGAGCTGGCTGTGTCCTCAGGCAATGTCACTAGGACCCACTCTGCACTGTCCCTGGCCCACCAGGAAATTTACTGACAATTCTGGGCTAGGCAGGTCCCAGTCTGGATGCAGGCAGTGACAGCTGTGTGTGACCCCTCCACCCTGGGAGCTCTGGCCCCAGCACAGAAGTATCTAATCATTGACACCTGCTCAGGATATAGACCCCAGGTGGCCAGGCTGGCAGACATCTTTATTGGTGACTGAATGCTGGCAACACAGACAGTAGGAGCCATGGTTGAGGTCATGCACCCTGGGTTTGAGTCTCAGCTCTGTCACAGTTAGCTGGATGGCTCCTCCCCTCTTGGCCTTGTTATAGAAAAGATGAAGGTCTGGCCTGCAAGCTGCTCAACAGGCAATGGTGCTTGCCTTAGACCTGAGAGTTCTGTCCTTGGGACCCACACAGTGGAAGGAAAGAACTGATTTCTATAGGTTGTCTTTACATACATACACACACACACACACACACACACACACACACACACACACACACACAATGAATGAATATTTTTTTAAAAAGTAAAATGCTGCAGGAGTGCATTAGATCAGTTCCATGTGTCCAGTGTCAGCAGCCTCTGTGCCTTCAGATCATACTTGACTATAGAGAAAGAGCATTGCCTTTGAGAGTCGTTAAGTGACTAACTAGCTGTCTCAAAGGAACACTCCAGGGAGTCACCACACTCCCTGGAAAGCAGGAAGGCTTGCCACTGACCTGCCTGCAATGACCTGCAGGAGCTTCCAGTGAAGGTCTTATCCCCAGCCATCTTGCTGCATTGGTGACCTTGACCATGAGCACCTTGGAGAAGGCTCAGCCCTGTGGCCACAGAGCCTGATGGTTCCAAAGCCCCTCTCCTTCACAGACACAGCTTACAGGTGTGGTCCTTACCGTCTCAGCACCCTCTGGGAACTTTTTAAACACTCGGATTCTGCCTGCACCTGAACTTCAGACTCAAGACACCCTGGAGTGGGTCCTGAGCATCTATGTAGTGACCCTGCACACCCTGCATGTGTTCTGGGGCTTGCTCAAGTGTGACAGTCACTGCACCAGCTCACTCTGCCCACCACTCCATGGGTCTGGCTTACACACTAACCTCATCTTAGCATTCAAACACTGTTGCAGCGGTGGAGGCACCTTTTAAACCCTCACAACCCATGCCTGGCACAGCCTTCTCTTCCTGTATCTGTCCCCTTGTACACACAATGCTTCTTACCCAGAGGGCTTCACTTCACACAGATGTCCTTGTGATGTCCACTCTGCACTCAGGTTATTATTGGCTTCTTTAATGCCCCATAACCTTGGTGTTGGCCACTTTCAACTGTAGAGCACTCTCTCCACCATGACCTGCTTTATATCCTTGACCGTCCTGCCCTGCCACATTTGGCAATGTGTCACTTTTCACTATTGGACAGGTCACCTGCCTGCTCAGGGCAAGGTCAACTTCTGGGGCATTGCACATGTCCTCCTGTCAGCCCCATGTCCAAACCTTGCTTGTAAGCTGTGGAGGCCATTGGAAAAGATTACTTAATGAGGGGGGACGATTAAAATAGCAAACCACCAGGGAGCAGATCCTAGGTCCCCTGTGCTGTCAGCTGGCCAGTCTCTGCCATTCTTCTCCAGGTCCTTAACACTTCTCATCTTACTCACAGGCGGCCTGGGCAGAAGGAGAGCCAAGGCCTCGGTGCCAGGCCTGCCTTCTGGTCATTTCCTGAGCCTCCTGGTCTCCCAGCAGGAAGGCCCCTCCTTCCTTTCCTGCTCCTCCCCCTACCCTAGCACCTCCCCACCCCAAACTCATTGATTAACCTGTACGCCCCCTAGTGGTAACCCCTTTGTTTCCACAAGACCAAGATTTATTCTCTCATCAAAAGAACAAAGCTGTTGTCTTCTAAATGACTTGGTTGGGGCACAGGCCCAGGATCACTGATTCTAGGGTGAACTGTGGGGTCATCTTTATGCCTTTGTTACCCTGTCAGTTGCAGTGACCTCTGAGCTGCTCTGTACTGCCCAAAAGACAAAATCCAAACTTCATTACATGGCAAACTGGTTTCTTTGTAATCTGACTCATGGATCACAAACCAAGCTCAGACACCTGAAAGGGTCAGGTCAGTATAGGAGATATTGGCTTGCCCAGAAAACAAGAGAGGCTGGGTATGCAATAAACAGAGGGAATGCTAACCCGCACACGGTCACATTCAACATCGTGTTCCAGGGAAAGAGAAATGAAACAGTAGCTAGAGCTTTTGTTAGGGATGAAACTCAAGGTCTTGCATGTGCTAGGGTCAGATGCAGAATTCCACTCCCATCCCCAGAACCCCGGAGCTTGACTTTGGCTCCATCTTCTACTAACTGCCAACCATTCCCAAAAGTGTGCCAGCTGTACTTGAGTGACCATGTTCCCACTGGCCTATGGTGATGTCCATTTGCCTTCTCTGTGCTGTTTCCTATGCATCCTATGCTTACAGCATCTCTTTTCCATCTGGATGCTTCCCCCTGTGCTTCAGAAGCAGGGCTGCTTCTTGCTGGAAGATTTTCAAGGCTCACCTAGGAAGATGCCTAGTTTGGGGCAGCACCGCTGCTCAGAGCAGCTCCCCATTTTGCCTCCCTTTTGAGAGTACCATGACAATTCTGTTTGGAAACATCCCAAAAGGATATCCCCAGGGGGCTTACTTAGGAGAAATGCTAATTGCATGCGGCTATCAGGCTGTTTGCATTGACAACCCATACTGGATTCTAGACCCTTCTTATAGACAAACCAGGACAGGAACCCACAGTTATATTTAGTCGCCTTTTCTTTTTGAGACTATGGTGGTGTGGGTGTGTGTGTTTAATTTTTTTTCAAACCATGACAAGAGAAGAGCATTAGGAGAAGCCAACTCTATGCCACCTTGTAGCAGCAGTTCTGCTTATCTGTCCTCCTGGAGGCTGGGCTCATAAGAATGAAAGCACACATTCTTCTAGAGTTGCCACATTGAACCACAGGGTGATACACCTCACCCACCTGCCTCTTAATGTTGTAGACTGTGATAGCCAGCGATAGACTGTGTCCCACTCACACCCACAGGCAGACTGTGGAAGCTGAAGAGATGCTTTCCTTTGAGATCTGGGGACCATGACAAGACTCCTGGAGTGTCCTGACTGTCCTGAAGACTCAGTCACTCTGGGTCTGTCTGCTCCCTACCTGGCCTAGGCACTGGCCTTTCTCGAGATCCTAGAGGATCAGAGACATGTCAGGGCATGGTTTCAGTCAGCAAACATGAATAGATTACTACTGGAAAAGTAGGATCAAGTTGAATAGCAGCCCTGCTAAGCCCTTTCATCTTGGGCAGTGTCTTAGTTAGGGTTTTACTGTTGTGAGCAGGCACCATAACGAAGGCAACTCTTATAAGGACAATGTTTATTTGGGTCTGGCTTCCAGGTTCAGAGGTTCGGTCCATTATCATCAAGGTGGGAACATGGCAGCATCCAGGCAGGCATGGTACAGGAGGAGCTAAGAGTTCTACATTTTCATATAAAGACTGCCAGTAGAAGACTGACTTCCAGGCAGTTAGGATGAGGTTCTTAAGCCCACACCCACAGTGATATACCTACTCCAACAAGGTCACACCTATTCCAACAGGGCTACACCTCCAAATAGTGACACTCCCTGGGCTGAGCATATATGAACCATCACAGGCAGTGTGGGGTCCAGGGGAAACTGAGACCCAGTAAAGTTAAGAGGCTTCCCAGATATTGTACTGCCCAGTGGTCATGAGCCCGGGAGAGGCTGTGGATTTGAATAGCTTGGTTATGGCTGACTAAGGTTTTATTTTAGCTGAAGCAGAAGGGCTACCCATTTCCCTTTCTGGCTGCTGCTCAAGTCCCCAGGTGGTACCAGTAGCTCAGGACCTTGAGGTATCAGTACCTCAAGCTTGACAATGGTTCTGCTCTATCCCACCAGCTCTGTGCTCCCCCCTGATCTCTGGAGAGTCCGTGGCCCTGGCCTCCTTTGTCTTCTCCTGACACATGGAATTTGAGGAGATGCCAGTAGCTAGAGTCCCCTATCTGAGTGTAGCAGACAGAACTGCTGGTGGCAGCTGGTCCTGTGTACCTTCAGGGAGGGATACCTTGAGTGCCCTGTTTGCACAATGACCAGACACTGTCATTCTACACCTGCCTCTCATTTGGAGCTCTGGTCTAGAGTCATAAAGGTGGTGCCAGGAGAGAACGCTGCCAACATTTCTCATGGAAATCTATCCAATGGGCCTTTGGGGTCTACTAGCTAGAGCTTCAGGTGGCATGCACAGTAGCTTTACTTTCAGATTCACAGGTGGCAGAGAGTGGCAATAGCCTAAAGCGATCATTGCAGGGCAAGAGTGCTCTCTGGACTCTTCCCCATAATGGAACCTGGTCTGAGCTTGGAAGAGGCCCTGCTCAGCCAACAACTGGCTATTGGTACAGACTCAGATAGCCAGTGCCTGCCCCTTACCTTGTCACTTCCTGACCCACCTCAGATCCACTCCCCTCCCTGCCTGCCCACTCCTCCCTATTCCTTTTGCTCCCAAGTGTGTCTTGCTATTCAGAAAACTTCTATTGTGTGGTAGTGGGGATGGGGGAGTGGGTCCATGAGTATATAGGAATGTTTATGGATACCTGAATATGATCCATAGAAGCCACATAAAAAGCCAGCTGTGGGGGCCTGCACTTCTCATCCCAGTGCTGGGGAGGCAGAAACAGGAAGTTATCTGCTGGACATCCTGTCCAGACTAATCAGCAAGCCCTAGGCCTCGGGAAGAGAGAATAGGATCACCAGACCTTCTTCTTTAGAAAGGACAAGGAGTGGGGATTTCTCTAGCATTCCAGAAGCATCCATGAGAATAACTCTATTACCAAGATGACTTTACAGGCAGCACTGGAAGACCAGTGACAGCTCAGGATCACAGAGCCCACTGATGGCAGAAGTGGCCAATGACAGAAGTTGCTGGGCAGCTGTGGGGCCGTCTATCCCTGGGGCCGAGGTAGGTGTGCAGGCCCAGTGGGCACACCAATGGAGTCTACAAGAGTAACTTAGTGTATCTATCAAGTCTTTATACATTCTGTACGTGTTCAGTCATTACCCACTACCCACCGTGTCTTTGTGTCTCTGTGTGTGCACATGTGTGAAGGAGGCCGACATAGGTAGTCTATTCTAACTCAGGCTACTTTAAGCCCCACTGAAAGTCACTTAGTTTGGTTCATGTGGCTGAAAAGGTCCCCAAAACATTTCAGTGAAATTATAGCTTCTTAATTTAACTACCTGTCACTTAGCTTCTTTCCAGGTGGTTTCCGGTTGACAGTAAATTTGACATTTGCACAAACGTTTAGGAAACCATTTCTGACACTTTGAAATTGGAAGGAGTCTAAAGTACGTTTACTCCAGGGAACATGAGAGGCATTATTCTTCTGGCCACTCCAAATCGAATCTCTCTCGGCCACACTTCATACGCAGAGCCCAGTGATCAGTCGTGAAGCTGGGGATACTTCTAAACCACCTCTGTGACCCCCTCCTGCCCTGACACCCTTCAACACAGCGAGTTCAGCTTCATTTGGGTACAACTAAGGTGAAAACATACATGTTTTTCAGAGTTCTGTCCAATAGTAGGGTATAAACCTTAGGGGCCTTCTTTACCCGTTCACCCCACTCTTTCCCCAGAGACTTGGAAGGAGGGAGGCAAACACATTCACATCCTTGATGTTTACTATTCTCTGTGACCTGAGGTCACCCCTGCACCAGGCAGCCACACACTAAAATGTTATGACATTCACCTGCCTGTTACATAATAGCTCTGAGCCCAGATCTAGTAGTTTAAATTAGAAACGCCTGGCATATAGGGCTGTGCCATCCTGAACAACATGTGACAATTCCTCTGCGCCCTTAAGGGAAGTGGGTGGTAGCTCCCCCTTTGCAATAGAAGCGTGTCCTTATCCTCAAGCCACTTGCTCTGCCGCCTTCACTGTAGATCATTGGTAGGCCCTGTGCTGTGCTGGCAGTACATAAAAACCAGCCCCTTCCCAGGAACAAATTCTGGGAAATGCTGTAAGAAAGACATGGTGGGGGCCTGGCACACTAGAACATTTCCAGGAGGCCTTACCACAGAAATCACGGCATGAATTACTTTCTCTACCCTCTTGGGGTGTCTCTAGAGTGTCCAGAGAGAAGCTCTCAGCCTAGGCTGTGCATGGGATCACATGTGGAGTATTTAGAAGTCCCCAGCCACAGTCAGATATTTAACTTGAGTGTTGCTCAGGGATGGCCAGGCTGAGAACCCAAGGTGAGAGTCATGCAGAAAAAGAAAAATCAGCGATTCCGTAACTTGCTAGAAGGGGAGAGGATGGCTCTGCTAATGAAAGTACTATTAGAATGGAGCCTTGGGGTTGGGAAAGGTGGTCATGCTCAACTCTGAAGAGGGCAGAGAAGAAGGAAGTCAGAGGCCAGGAGTAGGGAGGGGGAGTAGGTGAGAATGGGGGAGGAGTCTGCCTCTGTCAACCGAAGGGTGGGTTGGGAACCCCAGCAAATATGGAGGGGATCATATGGTGAACTTGCAGGTTCTGGTTAAATCAACTTGGTGAGATTCTTGTTAAAGCTGAGTGACATAAGGAGAAACATGAAAGCCCCAAGTCAGGGCCTTGTTCAGAAGGGTGAGCGGAAGGTGGAACCCCATGGTCTGGCCTTCTTGAGATGAGCAGCCTGGCATTGTAAAAGTCTGTTGTTGAGACATTAGGAGGTGATCCAGGTGTCAGTGTTGAGTTATGGCACTGGAGAGGCTTGCTGGGCAGTCCACATGGACACTTCCAGGAGGCAGTGAGGAGGTAGGGATAAAGAGTTACCCATGTGAGAGGTGCTGACATTGAAGTGGTATCAGCAGGCACAGGTGAATCGTGAATATCCTGAGTCACCAGGGGAAAACTTGAGGTCAAGATGAAAGACATAGCAGCAACCACTCTACAGAGAGCAAAAGAGGAGCTGGCAAAGGTGACCAGAGGGAACAGTGATGATGGGGCATTATAGACACCCATTATGGCTTACATAGGGGTGACCTTGTATGTTCCTGGTACAGTATAGCCTGCAGTTGTCTGGTTGGTGTGTGAGTGTGGTACTATTGACCCCTGGTGGGCAGTCTGGCCAGCTGTCCTGCAGGATCTGGCTATGCTGTGGGTTGTCCAGCCAGCCACTGTCCCCATCCTCAGCCACCACAGAAGCCTATGTCCTCCTTAAGCATTTGTGACAGGATAGAAAGCAAAGTGAGCATGTATAGAATAAGGCCAGTCACAGTGTTGTGTGCCTTTCATGCCAGCATCCCCTAGGCAGGCATAGATGGATCCATGAGTTCAAAACAAGCCCCCATCTACACAGCAAGCTCCAGAATTTGAGACTTGTTAGAAAGTAGAGACTGTGGTTCTCAAAACTGTTTCTCTGCACTGTATCTCATTGGAGCCTCCATTTGGAAGATGAAAAAGGTCAAATCTAAAAAAGAAAGCGAGAGAGGAAGAAAGGAAGGAAGGAAGGAAGGAAGGAAGGAAGGAAGGAAGGAAGGAAGAATGAATGAATGCAGCACAATGAGACCAAGGTCATGGCTCAGTTTGTGAAGTGCTTGCCACATAAGCGTGAGGACCCTAGTTCAATCGTCCACAATCACCTCCATTCTGTTCTTGGCCCAGAGCTCCACTTTCTGCCTTCATCTTTTCCTTGTGCCCTCTCCTGGGACCTGGTTTGTGATGTTCTTCTTGCCATGGGTAATACCCTCAGTAGCCAAGCATATTCTGTAATTACAACACCCCGTGGCTAAGTATGTCACTGTGAGTATACATCACGCTGGAATCAGCGGCGTGGCCCATGGCCATCACTGTTCCTGTTGCCCCTTGTTTTTGTCACGGATGATATCAGAAAAGTCAAACTAGTTGACTTCAAGGCGCTGTTCCCACCCTATGAAAATGACCCCTATGCCTGGGACATGCACTTCACGACAAGGGCAAGGTCTCTCTCACTACCCATAACTGTCCCACATGCCAGAAGAATCCAGGAGCATCAGAAAGCTGTGTCCCTACCCCCAAAGCATTTCTATTTAGTGTGAAAAGACAGGAGACCCTTCTGCTTGGGCAGTGAGAGAGCTACCGGCCACCTGCTCCTGGCTCTGGCCAGACTCAGATGGTACCAGACTGATGGTTTTCTTCATAAGGGTGGGCACGTTTTTTGCTGCCTTGTTTCTCATGGTGCAGTTTTCAGGTGGGGCCCAAGTGCTAATGCCTGCTATACAGATGACAAGGATCCAGTAGGTTTGGGTGAAATGGGCTTGCATTTTAGACACAAAAATAATGCCACCTTCGAAGGGAATGGCACAGTAATTCTGTGCATGATGTGTGGTTACCACATAAGGCTCTAGACACAAGGTGACCACCATGTTGTGACTAGGGCCTTGGTGACATTGGAGATAATGACAGTGATGTAAACACAATGCATGGTTCATGGCTGGCCTGGAAGTGGTCTGAGTACTTGATTGCAGAGCAGAATCGTAAGTGCTCAGGGATGGCCTAGTTACAGAAGCCTGGTATAGCTTCTAACCTGCACAGAGGTAGTTGCTATATTATGTCATCAGCCTATGGTCAGACAACTCTGTGACCAGTAAGTAAACCTGCACTGATTTGAATCAGGATTATCACTGGTGTGATGTGTGACTAGGTACCTGGTCACTGTTCAGGTCCTATGTTTGTATGTGAGTAGGGTGGACATGGAAATGCCACATGCAAGCTGCAGGCCACACAGTGAATGAATAGCCAAGAGAACTGTTGTGATTGGATGGCTCATAAACCTGCTACAGGCAGCAGATGGGGCAGACCCTAAGACCAGAACCACACCCATGTTCACACTGGGTTTCTAGGGATCTGATAGCAATTGGCTAGCTCTGCACATGTAAGTACTGTATCATTTCATCTTCCTTCTGAGAGCTGTTCTCATAAGTCTTTCCAGAAGAAAGAGGCTGCTTGGTATTTCTTCGGTAGAGAAGCCAGAATTAGCATTAGGCACCTGTACTGTTCGCAACCAGAGCCTTTGGTACAAAAGACGATAGCTTGTGTTTTCAAACCAGCTGTCTCCAAGTACCAGAACTCTACCAGAGGCAGACACTTCCAGCCTCTCCTCCCCCTTCCCTTTGTGCAGCCCAGTCAAGTGGGGTGGGTAAAATGGTGACAACAGACTCTTTACCATCCCAGGGCTAAATGATCACAAAAGCACTTGTACCTTGCACCGACAAGCCCATTTCTTAGACCACTGGGCTAAGGCCAAACACTCTAAATCTCTAGCTGTATTTTGGGGCAGTAGATTGCTGCCCCGGGTCCAGAGCACATCTACTGAGAGCTCCAGATCTTGTGTCCCAGACTGATAAACTGGTCTAAAAGCATGTGGATAATGGCAGAAGTAACATTTCTATTACTTTAGCCTATCAGTTTATTAAGAAAGGAAAAGGACACTCTTGAGTGGAAGCAGGCTACTGAGCAGGGAAGATAGACAGTTCAGAGGCTCTGAGCCTCAAGAAGTTCACATCCTTTGTGGATCATTTACATAGCACCAGCTTCCTCCAGAACATCGTGTAGGCTTTTCTTATGCATAATCTGTTTAGCTACATATAGCCTAGGGTCATAAGGGTTTCTGATCTTTCTACCAACTACCTTCCTTCTATAAAATATATTTTTAAATTATGCTTTCAGAATTATATGTGTGTATACAATATCTTTTGATCAAGTCTACTCTGAGTCTCTCCCCACTACTCCCATCATTTTCCCTCAAATCTTCATGTCCACTTCCTTTAGCCCACTGAGTTCAGATAGCTGCCAGTATGTCATAGGTGTAGGGCCATATACTGGGGCATGGCCAACTTACTTGGGGCCACATCCTAAAAAAAAATCAACTCTCCCTCCCCTAGAAGCCATGAATTCCCAATGGCTCCTCATCTAGGGCAAGGGCTAAAACATGATAAGACTCTATTGCCGAAGACATCATGCACTTGCATCATATGATACAAAGAAATCACATGAACACAAAGAAGCCACATGAATAGATCAGGGGAGGCAGAAGCCACAGGTCCATGCCAGATTGCATGTTACTACAGAAGTCTGGGTAGCATCTTGCATGATACACCTCAACTCAGAGCCAGGCATATTATAATCACTGCTCCTTCCATTCATGGTGAAATGTTGGGAAAGTCTACATTTCCTGATTGTGTGCACCTTGGCTCCAGAAGTTCTTTCAGTACAGGACAGTTGAAAGGCTCCCTGCCTTTCACACACTCATCTATTCCGTATTCTTCCCAGCTTCTTTTTGCCCCACCTGCTTGAAGAATGCCAAAGTCCATGAGACTATGGACAGTCCATTTTATCTTATTTATAAATTATCTTATTGCTTCAGAGGCAGTAAAATAAAATAAGAACAAGGTGGTCTGAAGCATATAGTCCTAGACTGAAGTTAAACAGGGCACTTCATAGAGATTCCTGTTTCTGTCTGTCTTTACATGGCTGTCCAGGTGGGCCATGTTCAAGTGGATGCTGGCTTGTCCACACTGCTCATCAGGGTTCCATGGAAATCACCCATCTCTGTGTGGCTCTATACCCTTGGCAAAAGCACAGCCTGCCAGAAGGAAGCCCTCATTTAGCTCCAATGCATGACCCTCAGAGTCATCCCTCCCTCCCTTCCCGAGCCCTCCCCTGTCCTGTAGCCTACTTGCCATCAAGGGGCAGGAGCTAAGAAAGGAGATGCCACTTCTCAAAGACAGATGTGTCAGTTCAACAAGTTCTTATTTCCCCACAGGTAGAGCTTAGTACAGAAGAGGCTGTATCACTGAAGGGAAATACCACTGGAAGAAAAACCAGAGACATGGTGCAGGGAAACGGAATTGAGATAGCTTTTTAAGACCACGGTGAGAACTCACATTGTGGTCCCCTGAGCACAGCCTGCCACTGATGCTCTTCAGGATGAGTGCAGATGGTGGTATGCTCTGCAGGGGAAGGACTTCAGGTTCACCTGGAACATGATGTCAGTTAATGTGCTTGTTGAATGCCCTTGGGCATTTACTCTTTACTCCTTAGAAATGTTTGTTAGCCCAGCATGGTGGCATAGGCCTTTAATCCCAACACTTGGGAGGCAGAGACAGGGATGAGTTCACAGCTAACCTGGTTTCCACAGTGAGTTCCAGGCCAGCTCGGGCTCAATAGTTAGACACTGTCTAAAAAAGAAAAGAAAGAAATGTTTCTAGTACCTTCTTTTTGTTCTGTTTACTTCTGTTTTGTTTTGTTTCTTCACACTGTACCTTTATTTAGAGGCTCCATTTGTTAAGTGGGTGAAGTTCTTCAAGTCAACTGAGGGTGAAGATATGGGGTGTGGCTTCAACCTGAGATGGCAACAGACTATTACCATGGCAGCTCTTGGCCTGCTCCCCATGGAGCCTCCCTGATCTTGGTGAGAGCTACTGGGCAAAGCCTTCCCGGGTCTCTGGCCAAAGCTAATCACTCTGATATTTGAGCCCCAAGGCATGCCCTCTTAGAGATTGCTGTCTTTGGCTGCCATCCAAGCAGCAGCATCTTAAATGCCTACTGTGTGTCAGATTCTGCCTTTCATACCCTGGAATTCTATGTAAGGCTTTTCATTCCCAGACAGCTCGGAGACTAGGGCTAACGATTTGTATAGCCACAGCTGTGTTTCTGTTTTAGCAGCAGGGAAAGACTCAGTGACCCATGGATTTTACCTTTATCCCCAGATCCTTTAGCCATGTATTCCCTCTGGCCCTGCTGTGCTTTTCTGAGCCCCGTCTGATGTTTGTGAAATAAACTGTAGGTATAAACAAACCAAGGGGCCAAATGACTAGAACCTTCTCTTCTTGCATGTTACTCTTCTGGGACTAAACATGGGTTCCGGTACTTTATAGAAGCTCCATGAATGTCCATTGGGTTGAGCCCATTTGCAAGGAAAGCCAGAGGACCATAGGGTTTGGTGGGGGGCGAGATTCTGGTGGGTGAGTTCAGTACAGCATGCCATGGGGGAGCACAAGAGAGGCTGCCAGGGGCTGGATGCCTGTTCTTAACACCATTGGCTGATCCAGGCTTTAATGGTCTGTCCAGAAGTCCCCTTGGACAGAACCCTGTCTTCCCCATGGTTTCATCCAGGATGAGAGCTAAAGGCAGGCTGGCACATACCTCTAAGCTTTAACAGAGGCCACTCTGTCAGTCAGCATTACTGCGTCTTCTCCCTATTCCATATTCTCTTGCTTTAGATTTCCATTTTAAAATATGCCACGTTGAACAGGAAGATGTTTTTGAAGTATTGGATATCTGGATGGAATATTAATGCAAAAAACCCCCCAAACTCTCTCTTGAATAATACTGAGTTTTTTCTTAGTCTTTAGGACTTTTTATTCCTGTTGTTCTAAATTACCAGAAAAAGAAAAACGACAAAGAAACAAGGCCATTGTCACATTTCTCTGACTGATGAAGTGGACCAAAGTCTCTGCTCCTTCTTGAGCTAACCTTGACCTTGGGCTGTCATATCATCATCCTGATAGACAGAGCAGACAGGGCTCAAAGCAAACTGGTAATAATGCTATGCTTCTGGTCAAAGAAAATGGATCTTTTAAGTTCTATATAGAAATCTACTTTTTTGGAGGCTGTTAAATAATAATTCTAAGTCTCAGACTAAGAATGAAGCTCAGTTGGTGGGGTGCTCGTCTAGCATGCATGGAACCCTAGGCTCAATCCTCAGTTCCATTTAACCAGGTACGATGGCAGATGTGGTGGTCCATACCTATAATCTCAGCACTTAGGAGGTAGAGTTGGAAGACCAGAAGTTCAAGGTTATCCTCAGCTACATAGCAAGTTTAAGGCTAGTTCCAGATATAGGAGTCCAGGTTTCAAGAAAAAAAAATGGCTTTTACTGACCATAGAGGTAACTTCATAGACTCCCCCAGTGTTTTTCAGTGTGTGAAACACACACACACACACACGCACACGCACACGCACACGCGCACACACACACACATATACACACACAGTCCAAATCTAAGAAGCTGGATTCTTCTCAGTCAACCAAAGATGGTTCTTCTTCCCACAGTCCTGGTGGATAGGCAATCCACACTTATGTGAAAGGTCTGCTCACCCTTTCCTTGTCAAGGAGACCTTATGAAGGAACCTAGTTCCTTCACAGTGAGAGTGGACTCTGGCTTTGTGCCATTTCACTCACCTGCCCCCATGTTGCTTTAGTGCAGCTGCCCTTTCGACAGAAGACTGTCCTCAAGGGCAGTAGGGAGGACTCCTGGAGCCACTGTTTCAGTAAGCATCCGTTCCTCCCCAGGGTACCTCAAATCCTGTGGACCCAGAGGTCACCCACTGAGAGTCCTTTGCCCTGAATCATTCCAACTTGTCAGTGTTGTCAACGAGAGTGTGGTACACAGCCCCAAAGAGGCTCTTCCGTCCATGCAGTGTCATGCCCCTGCCTCAGTGCTGAGGAGATGCTGCCTGCTGCCAGCAACTCCTCACCAGCTGCACAGCCAAAAATAAGTCCTCAGCTGCACAGGGCTGATCTTTCCGCTCCCCTTCTCCTCAGAAGCGAGAGTCCAGCAGCCTGCCAGCTGGAACTGGAGATTGGGTTTTTTTTCCACCCAGCTGAAAGGAAATGCGGTGCAGGTTTTTTCTTTCTTTTTCTTTCTTTCTTTTTTTTTTCCAGTTTCTTTTTTAACCTTATTATGTCAAAGGAGTTGTCTTGTTCTTAAGGGCAAAAAATATCACCATTGCTTCTGAATCGCTTTGAAAATAGCACTGGGAAGGGGAGGCATGCATCAAGCTTTTCCTGGCTCCTGGCAGAAGCACCTATCAAGGGAGGCAGATGCAGCCCCGTTTGAGTGGAGGGACTGCTCTGGGAAGAAGCCCGAGGCTTGAGTTAGGCTCAGCAGATCTGCTGCCAGCCTTGGATTGATAAAGTGCCTATTTGCACAGAGGACAGGAGCAGCTGCCTAAACTGTGGAATTTTCCAAGGGCTGCAGAACTTTAAAAGCTGAGTTTGAAGTCATGCATTCCTTTATTTAGCAAATATTTATCGGCACCTGCTGTGTGCCAGGTTCCGGCTGGGGCTGCAAAGGTGGAAAGAGGACAGACTCTGTCCTCAAGTGCCTCATCTCCAAGGGAAGAAACTGGCACAACCAAGATGAGAAGCAAGCAAGATCTCCTGGGCTGAGTGTTTTGTAGGGTCACCACCCACTACAGCATTAAGAGGCATGACGGGATTGGGCTGGTTCCGATGCCGGGTATCAGTACTGGTCATCAGTGCGGCTGTCAGAGCAATAATCATCAGGGATGCACAGCATGTAGGAAGGATGCAACTCTGTTTCAGGTGCACAGTCCTGGGCACAATCCAGGGTCATCACCAAGGAGGTGACAACTGAACTGCTCTGGAAACACAGGGCAGAGTGGGGAAGTGAGGATACTCCTGACAAGGGACTTACTTGATGGGAGAAGGCATGAGGATTAAAATAATTGGGACCAGAAACGCTTTGGGGTCTGGAGAACTCTCTCTCTCTCTCTCTCTCTCTCTTGTGTGTGTGTGTGTGTGTGTGTGTGTGTGTGTGTGTGTGTTTGTGTGTGTTGAGATTGCCACAATACAGGATCTGAATCTGTAGGAAGGGTAGAGGCTGGGCTGGCGGGGCTGAGACACGATGAGAAGTGAGAATACTCTCTGGAAGGAAGAAGACAATGAGCAACAAATCAGAGATAGGGTCTTAAAATCTCTGTGACATGGAGCCAATTCAGCTGTGTGCTTGCATGTTCTTATATGTAGGTGATGTGAGTGTGTGTGTGTGCATGTGTGTGAGGTGAGTGGGCAAGGCTGGAGCTAAGAATATCAAGGTTCCTCACAGTGTGGCTGATGAAAGGGAAACCGAGGAGTGGGAACAGATGTGTGAGAAGAAATACATCTGTGGATCCGTGCTGACTCTGAATTCTGTACCTGCTGTAGAGGCCTACACCCTGCAGGCCATGACAGTCTAGTTGGGGGAAGTCTGGGTACCTATTATCACCTTCTTGTGAGAGTCACATTGCTGAAGTGGCAGTGGTGTGAGGAGAAGGCTAAGGGGCACATTTAGGAGGGCAGAACTCACATGGACGATTAATTGATTTCAGCAAGAGTGTTATTATGTTCCTGTGGCAAAATGCCTGGCGGAGAGGGGCTGGTATTTTAGCTCCCAAATTTAGAGGATACAGTGCACCGGAGCAGCTAAGATGAATTTAGTAGTATTAGTGGGGGTATGAGACATCAGCTCCTCACTTCCTGGGAGATCACAAAGCAGAAAACAGGACTGAAAGCAGGGCTGAGCCATCACCTTAAAAGCATGTCCTCAGTGGCCTGCCTCATCCAGCCAAGGCTTACCATATCCCAAAAGTTCCACAGCCTCCCTAAGCAGCGCCACCAGCTGGGGGCTGAAGGTTCAAACACACAAACCTGTAAGGGACAGTTCACATTCAAACCATAACAGATAGTGATGGGGAAAGTTGGTATTTTCAACAGATGGTGCTGGGACAATGGGACACCCAGATCTCTGAGTGGAGGTATGTGCAAAAGAGGGTTGAGTCCTTACCTTACACTGTGCAACAGCAAGCTCAAAATAACCACAAACCTAGACCACAAGCTGCAACAGTGAACCTTGTGAGAAAGACACACAGCAAAATCTTCATTGGATTTTCAGAAGATTTAAGGGAATTATACTTTGGTTTCTGAGCTGCAGTAGCCAAAGCACAGACAGTTCAAGACAAGTTTGGACATCATCAAATTTAAAACTTATGTGCATCTATGAGTTGTCAAGAGAGTGAAAAGCTAGCCCACCAAACTGGGAAAAGGGTTTTCAAGTCATGCATCTGATAAGGAATTAATTCCCAGGTTGCAGAAAAAACACCCCCCCTTTATAAGAAAAATACAAATAACACATTTCAAAAATGAACAGCAGCTGGAATGTGGGTCAGCAACAGAGCCCCCACCTTATTTATCTGGGTACCTGGGTTCAGGTCTCATCAGTGAGAAAGAAGAAAAAAATGTTATAGACATTTCACCAATGAAGATATAAATTACCTAATAAGCTCATAAAAGGGTGCTTATTAAGAAAATGAAGAAGTCAAATTAAAATGACAGTGAGATACTTATAACCTCAAGGATAAATGTTATTTTAAAATATAGAAGATAGAGAATAAGAAATGTTGGGAGGAGGTGCAGATATCAGATCCCCGTTCCCTATGATGGTAATGTAAGAAGGCACTCCCCTCTAGGGCAGTTCCTCAAAGAGGAAAATGTTCCTGCATCTCATGGTTCATAATGTTACCATCTTGAATCAGAGCATCTGTGATCACCAGCATGAGGTTTCTTGGGTTGTTAGGCCTATTCACCTTGCCTCCTCAAGAAATTGGGGAGACTGGGAAACCTTCATTATATCTCAATAGGTCCCTCAATTCCCCATGTATATGATTATTCTGGTTTTTTTTTTTTTTCTGTTGCTATAATAAAAATACCCTGACCAAAGCAACTTAAGATAGAGATTTTTTTTTTTTTTTTTGGCTCACAATTCCATCACTGTGGGGAAATCAAAGCAGCAGGAACTTGAAGCAACTAGTCCCATCATATGCAGGGTCAAGAGCAAAGAACTAAGGCTTGTCAGTGTTGAGCTAGCTTTCCCTTTTCAATCTAGTCCAAGACCCAAAGCCTAGGGAATGATACAGCCCACAGTGGGCAGGTTCTCCCAAACCAATTAACATAATTAATATAATCCATCAGAAACATTCTCAGAGGCTCTTCTCCTAGGTGATTCTAGACTCTGCCAACTTGACAAATGAACCATCATGAGAAGGGAAACAACTGAGTGAGTGGAGACTCTTCCATAGTGTAGCTACCTGTAAGCTGTCCATGAGAGTCTCTGGCAGTGTAGCTGTCTATAATCACTTGTGATCTATAAATACATTGGTCACCAAGATGGACCTAGATGGAATCCTTTCTTTGTTCTGTTGTTGGCCTCTCTATTTGGAATGAATAGACATTTTAAAAATAAGGCTACCCAGGAAAAGTCACAGAGCACATAGCAATGCTGCTCTTAAGTATCTACTCAAAGGAATTGAAAGTGGGAACTCAAACACTGATACACTAAGATTCACAGGACATAGATGACAAGTACACTGTGACAGGCATACAAATAGATAATGACCCATATATTGTCATTCACAATAGTCGAAAGAGCAGCAACTCAGTTGTTCATTAATTATGAACATCCAAACAAAAAATAATTGTGACCTACACATACAATAGAACAATATTTAGCCTGAAAAGAAGTAAAATTTAAATATAAGCTGTAATCTGAGCGACCCATGTAGGCATGGTACAAAATGAAATAAGCCAGACACAATGGACAAGACCACATAATCCAGGCAGTTGGAATAGGCAGAGTCATTGAGTTCCCCAGAGGTGCAGAGCCATTGCTGAATGGTAGGGTTTCTGTTTGGGATGATGAAAAGGTTCTAGAAATGGGTGATGGTGGTGTCTGCACAACACTGTAAATGTACTTAATGTATTAGATTTCACACTTAAAGGCCTCAAAAGGCCAATGTTATGTGAAATGTAGAAGAAGGCAGGGCAGACCTTGGGCGTGGGAGGCCTTTCCTCCCATTCTCTGGCTCTCCCATTTGGAGCTCATCTCAAGCTTGGTTGTAGATGACGCCTACTGCCTGCTCCCTTCATAATTCCCATTACCTCACTGTACTAGGCTTCATTCTTTCCCATTCCCAAGCATTTGGCTGATATGGAGTTGCCCCTAAACTGGGAAGAAGCCCTATGGCATGGTTCTCAACCTTCCAAATGCTGTGACCATATAAAACAGATCCCCACGCATAGAATTATTTCATTGCTACTTCATAACTGTAATTTTGCTACTGTTATGAATAATAATGTAGATATCGGATATGCAACCCAAAGGGGTCATGGCCCACAGATTGAGAACTGTTGCCTTATAGAATGCATCTATCCCTGTCATGTTCTCGAGGCATGGTGGAGAGCCCTGACAGGCCCCTGTTACTGCAGCCAGCTCCAGTGTTGGTGGGTCTCTTGCAACCAGTAGCTCTTTCAAGGTAGAAAGTCCTTCCCACTCACAGAACATCTTCCTGTCCTGTCTTCCCTGAGATGGGAAGCTCTGAAGCCACGTTTTGCACAATATCATACCAAGCGAGCAACCATATGATACTTACCATGTGCCATCCCATAGCCCAGGTTCCTTAGTGGAACCAACTGGAAGCCTATAGAGTTCATTTCCAAATATGGCAGCTATTTTGGGAGAGAGGCACAGAGAATCAGTAAGACTATGTCAGCAACAGAAACCCTATCCAAACATGGGCATGGGCATGCTGGGAAAATGTCCTTTGCACAAAATGCTTAGCTGCAAGTGACCAGCAAGCTCCCAGGAGGATGTGTTTACATGGTGTCATTAGTGAGTTCCTTTTGCAATGTAGAAGCCACGAGAAATTTTCCAAACTCAATGTTTAAGCTGCACATTTGTTTTTCCTGCCTGTGGCCCTGATCGCAATCCTGGTTTCTCCTGCTATTTAGAAGAGTTTGTTTCTGAGGACTACAACTCAACTCTATGCCCACAGACCCCACAGCCAAATCACCTCCTGGTTATCAGAGTGAGGGCAAGTACACAGAAAGAAGATGGCATCAGGGCAACCGATAATAATTCGACAGGCTGTGCATCAAAGCTACCTACTCAGTTCCTGCAGGGCCCTTAGATACAGGAAGCTGCAGATTCTTATAGGGTAATTATTTAAACCACCAAATTTGTCGCAGTAAATCTCCTACCTGAAGGAGACCAGTAAAGGAAAACACAACTCAATAATTATGGTATAAATAGCATGCCTAGATTGGGCAGATTTACCTTTACACTACTCTAATCCCTGGCTAGAGATCCCTTATAACTTGTGGTTTATCCAGGCTGTGTGGTTGTCCTTCCAGCTCGGCTCCTCTGTCGTTGGCTTCCTTCTACCTCCGGCTTCCTTCTGCTTCTACTTCCTCCTGCTTCTCCCTTTGCTTCTGCTTCTGCCTTCCTTCTGCTCTACCTTTTATATCGAATTCCTCTCACTCTCTCCTCCCCTAAGCCTTTTTCTCCGCCTCCCCTTCTACTGCCCAATCACTGGCTCTAGCCTTCATTTTACAGGTTTTAATTGGACAGAAGGTTTACAAGATGTCACCTGTGTACAGATTCAATCATTCTCTGCAGCCCCTCCTAGGAAAGTGAAACTAGATCAAAATACAAGGCTGGGCTATCCACTGGGAACTAGGATCAAAATACAAGGCTGAGGCTATCCAAACAGATCCTTACTCACCAGCCCTATCAATGAGAAGCCACAGATGTGAATGTTCTGGGGCAGTTCAGGAAGTTTCTGGGAACTTGGCACCTAGGACAAAAGGATAGAGGCCACAACACAGAGAAAGCAGATGCAAAGAGTTTAGACTCCAGATGCCTCACTGTGACATCTCTAAGTGACAGACCAAATCACAGGGACAAATCTGATGACCCCCTGTGAGAGGGAGGGTGCCACGTTTTCACACAGCCCAGTAGGACTGTGCTGAACCAGCTGGACACAGGGATGCTGGAGTCCCTGCTCCTATAGAAGGGCCTATGAACCGCTGTGTGGCTGCCTGAGGTGAGCCGAGGAACGAAAGGAACTAAGAGAGCCTGGGCTGGTAGCACCTCTAATGGGGTTGTAACTGTTCCTGCTTGGGATGTGGGCTTTGAGCTGGGCTGTTCCCTTCAAAAGGCAAGTCAGCTATCAGATGGCCCTGAAAAACTAGAGAACATAGCATATATCCCACATTCTAGTAGCCTGGCCATGTCAGGGAGCCCAATGTGTTCTCACAACCACAGGCACGCAGTGAGGCCCGACAAATTCAGGCTGTGTTGAGACACAGATAAGAATGGTAACAGCAAACAGCTGGCCCTGAGCCCTCTCGCCCCTTGAGTTCCCTTGAGAGCCCAGCCCTCTGATCTACGGAAGAGGTACAAAAGCCACACCACTACTGAGGAGGGTTTCAGTTAAGGGAAGCAGAGTAGGCGACTCCTAGGAGCCATGGGTATTTAACATGAGGAACACATAAAGACTTGGTGGCCAGTGAAAGTGTGACAGATGGTGGTGTACATTACTCACTTGGAAAGATTTCTCACTACAAATTGTTACAGGATTAAAGTTTTTTATTTTATGTTGATGAACTGAACTTTATTTATCTAAAAAGAAAAGTCCAGATACTTTGAAAGATTAAACCCCATCAGGGTGAACCATAAAAGAAAGGGCCCAACCTATTACCTCAGTGCCACACACATGGCGACACCCTTTCCAACAGAGCCAGGAACAGACCTAGTGTCATTTCCCCCTCAGAGATGCCTGGGTATTCACCACAGGAGGTCTTAGGCTTTCCCCAGAATTGTTCTGGAATTTTTCCTTCACCACAGGTAACCCTGCTGTCTCTTCTGCCCATGAAAGTGATAACAGGTGGAACCTATGTCCAGGGAGGCAGGAAGTGGTGGTGAGCACCCTGTCTGTGTGGAAGTGAGGAACAGGGTTCTCTCACCTCCTCCCTCCACACCAGGCACACGGTTGGCATTCCTGTGGGCCGGCAGCATGCCCAGCTCCAGGCCACCACAAAGCACCCACACACACACTCCGATCTGCCGTCAGCAGCTGTTTCTGACAGGTGTCCCACTCTCTACTGCAGATGGTGACCAAAATGGGCCCGTTGGCAGGCAGCGCACGGTGCCGCCCCCCTGCACATGCTGATGCAGTCTCTGACATACAGATCAGCCCTTACTCTATCTTGAGGCACCTTGCCTCTGGCTGCAGGTGAAACCAGCACTCTCTTGGAACCCCCATGGGCCCACCTCAGCCTGGGACCCTTTAGCATTTGACAGTCTGTGAGTCTAGTGGGTCCTTGTTCTGGGTACGCCCATGGTAGCAGGACTGTGTGTCTTTTTGCTGGTACATTTGGTGCAGCACAGGATGGGATTTCCATGGCTCCCTAGATATGACTTTGACCTTGGCCCAGTGAGGCTACAAAGGCTGGGCTGCAGTGGCCCCAGGGCTCCAGGTGCAGGGCCTGGGCCACTCCTGGCGCCTTCCATCTGTTCTCCTGAGTGGGGTCCTGTGTACAGAAGACATACATGACTCCTGGGAGCTCCGCTCCTGGAGAGGTGAGTGTGAGTCTGGTCTCCTGTTGAAATAACAAGATATGGCCACACCCACAGCAGAGACAGGGACCCAGGAAAAGGGGTCAGAAGGGAAAGTGGCTGCCCTTCCGATGTCCCCTTTCCTGCTGCCTGCCTGCACCTAAAACAGAGAAGTGTGGGGCTCAGCTTTTCTGCCCACAGCCCACAGGGGCCCCGCCTGCCCCGTGTTTGGGCTGTTCATTCCAAACACTGAGCTAGCCAAGGCCGCCAGATGAGAGTGACATCTGGCTGAGACCATGGCCAAGTCTCTGCTGCTCTGTCCCTGGCAGGCAAGAGCTATGTTCCCAGTCCAGGTTCTCAAAGAGGGAGACCGAGAAATGGGGGCAGAATAAAGCTCCGTGTTCCTTACCCAGCCATTTTCCTTCTTTCCTCCATGATTTTGTTGGAATCTGGATAGTTAAGGAGTAAACTGCATCCTCCAGAGTGCTGGGGATCATGGGAGTGAGTGGGAAGAGTCGGAAGTGAACACTTGAGTGTGTGCACATATGCATGAATGCATGCTGTGGACCACAAGGCACAAAGGGTAGTGAGGAGGTGATCAGGCACCTGGAGTGACCTAAATAGGATCTGGATGACACAATAGGAACGCACTGTCTCACGCTTTCCTAACACAAGGTCAAACTCTCCTTCCACATAGTTCTGGGGAGTGACAGCCTAGTGCCTGTAAGCCAAGCTGGAACTAGAAAAGGAATCATCCTGTGTCCAGTAGGACAGGCAAGATAGTATTTCCATCCAGAGGCACTGGCAGAAAGTCTAATACTGACGGCCCAGTATGGTCTCCTTTGGTCATGGCAGCTTGTTAGCTGTGTGACCTTAGGCAAACAACTGAACCCCTTTAAGTTTCTGTTATCTATCCAGAAAATAAAAATAATACCCCACTTCCGGCATTTTGTGCACTTATGTAACACCTCTAAGGAGAATATTGTCATTTTAGAAGTGAGCCAAGTCAAGTGTGGAAAGGTTAAGAGACCTGGCCGAGGTCATGAAAGTAGGTAAGGTACTATCAGGAAAAAGGGTTATGGGGTTCCCAGAGAAGCAGCTTTCAGTTCTCTGGGGGTTGAGGCAGCATGGCTCGGGGCACATGGGCCTCTGTCCTCAGCACTGTCAGCTCCGTTCCTCTCACACTTCTGTCTCACCTGACACTTCAGAACACCCTCAAACATAAATGACATTCTCTGTCAATGCTAGTGCACCATGAGGTCCATGGACTGGAGAAACTGCTGGGACTTCTCTTGGGGCTGGGTGAGTCTGTGAGTTGTGTGTGTGTGTCCTTGAACAGAGGACAAAAGAAGAGTTCCATACTTCACAGAGCAGAGAATGACAGCAAACTTTGGGCCTTCCCAGTTATGCTTCCTCAGCCCCCTACGTCCATGGTTGGTGTTGGGGGACCCATTTTAGAGTAGTAACATGAATGAACAAGACTAGCTTAAGGGTGATAGACAGACAGGCAAAGGCAGGTAGTGGCTGGAGCTTGGAGGTGTTGGTGGGACTGTGGTAAGGCTCACATGGGACCATAATCACAAAGCAAGCAAAGTAATGCACAGCACAGAGCCAGGCCCCAACCCCAGCTCTGGCTTGCTCACTGTGGGTCTTGACTCTAGGAAGCCCAGGACGTGGAGGTTTTAGTAGGCATGAATGGAGATAATCATTCCAGGTCATGTCCAGGTTCTCCCTCGAGCTGGATGCTCTGGCATCCAATGTGCATGTGAGTGGGGTAGAGCACTTGGGCAGGTGTCCCCAAAGCTAGCATAGGACATCCAGCCTATTGGCTGTGTCCTCAGAGCACTAATGATCTGGATGATGCGTGAGAATCAGGACACTCAGTTGGGTGGGACGAAGCCTAAGCTAGCCAGGCTTTTACCTTCCACCTGCTCTGGGCATAATCCATTCCTCATGATTTCCCTGGTGTGGCTTTCCGTGGACTCAGAAAGACCATAGCATCACAGGGCAGCCTGAAAATTGCTGCCGAAATTGAATCCACACAATTTCATTTCTTTCTGGGGACAGCCCTGAAAAGAGAGCTTCCTCCCCATCCCCCACCCCTTACAGGACAGAAAGCCAGGCCTCAAGGTCAGACACCCAGGTTAGATGATTTGGCCAAGCTCGGGCCAGTTCAAACGCAACCTCCGTCCATTTGAGGGCTGCTGAGGATGTGATGGGGAATGTTTAACACCTACAGATACACGGCGCCGCTGAAATACATCACGCCTTAGCAAGAAGTCTAAGGAACACGGATTTTATTGTCTTAGCCGGAAGGCATACCAATTATATGCAAATGCAAATGATGTAATTAGCTTCTGTTCTAGCTCTCTTCTCTGAAGGGATTTCCAGTTCTTCTGAGCACTGAAGAAAATAACAATTGTGTTTTGGCAAAAAGCACTCATTTGCCTATTTTGAGTCTTCACCCCTAATACATGCTTTCTTTCTTTCATCCCTCTGTTCCTCCTCCCTCCTTCCTCTTTCCTCCTCTCAAAAACATTAAAATTAAGATTAAAAATAAAAAAAAAAGTCTAGGGGCTAGGCAGATGACTCAGTTAGTAAAGAGAGCACCCGAGTTTGATAAAACAAAGTCACATAAAACAGCATGGGAAGGCACAGAGAGGAGGCTCCCCAGGGTTCAACTGGCCATTCTTCCCAGCCTACTAGGTGAGCTCTGGGTTTAGTGAAAGACCCTGTCTCAAAAAACAAGGTAGAAAATGAGAGAGAAAGATGACTGACGTCAATCCCTGTTCTCCACAGAACGGCAAACGGGTACACACACAAAAACATTAGTCAAGTAAACCCCCCAGGCCTCAGTACCAAGAAGCCTAAGCAGCTTGTGTGGAGGCCTGTAAGTCTGACCTAACACACACACACACACACACACACACACACACACACACACACACGCTTTCAGAATCATCTAGTGATGCCTGTATGGAGTGGGCAGTGGGGGAGGGGTGCTATTGTGTAAAACAAAGCAATCGTGTGCGGGTCAGCCACAGCTTCTCATCCAGTCTTGCAGTCAAGCAGCTGTGCTCTGCGCATTCACAGGAGGGACACACACACTCGGGACAGCCTGCTCCCACACCGCTGGGCTGGCTTCCTCGGCTCTCCGACAGGCAGATCAAGCTGCCTTTCTCTTCCTTTTCTGGTCATCTATATTCTCAGCCATGCGAGGCTGGAGGCTCAGGCAGAGCACCTATACATCTTAAATGCATTTTCTCTTATCGCTCATGTATTAATTGACAGTCCTATTTTTAGTTTCCTTGGGTAATGATTTAAAGGCCCAGCATTTCATTCTGGGACCTGGCCAGTGCAGTGTGAAGTTATTCAGATCACAGCTCACGGGGGAATAGCTACATGCAGGCTGGCCAGCCTGTTGCGATGGGCAGATGGACCCTCGCCCAGGGCAGAAGAAGTCTCAAGGGAGATTTTAATTCCTTAATACTGAAACAAGCACAATTTTTATTGTCTTAATCAGTGAATAAAAAAAAAAAAAACCAATTAAATGGCCAAGTTTCATTTTTATTTTAGCTTGGCATAAGAGAATTTTAAGAAATCACAACTGCTTTTCACACACATTGCTATTGAATGCTGATTTTTGTGTGTTCCAGAAGATTCTGCCAGCAGTCTTGCAGATAGGGAGTTATATCACTATTAACTAAAGCATTGATCACCACCTCTGGGTGATTTTCTCTGGATTTGGCCTTCATTGTGTTCCTTATCTACTAGACAGAAATGCTCACTTGAAATGGCTGCACAAGCCTTCTAATGGAGGCTGCATTCCTTCAGGACACTTCAAGCACTGGGTGTGCTGAGTAACATTTTGATTCTTAATGAAGGAGAGATTTACTGATAACAACGAGTAACCTCTATAAACATATAATGGCACATTTTGATAGCTTATGGGAACATATGATTGATTTTTTCCACTCAAAAATCCTTGTATATTTCTTAATTTAATCTCTAAGCCATGTCAATTATAAAACCAAGTTTCTAAGTTTCTGTGGCTATAAACTAGTCAAGTCTAGTTCCCCAGCACCGTGAGTAATATCTGAAAAGGGACACAGAAAATATTTTCCTGATTAAACCAAAGCTCTCATTGTTCTCTCTCTCTCTCTCTCTCTCTCTCTCTCTCTCTCTCTCTGTGTGTGTGTGTGTGTATGTGTGTGTGTGCACATAGATATATATATAGATAAAGATATCATTCACAATAGAAACATTATATTGTAGGTATAGAAGCAGGGAGTGCAGTGGGGCCATACTAGAGTCTTAGGGGCAGATGTTATGCATGGCTATCAAAATACAACTTTAGAATATACCTGGAGTTATCAAAAGATCAACAATGAAAACCAACCAGTAGTTAAGAAATGGGCAAAAGCTAGATATGATGGACATGCCTTTAACCCCAGCAGAGGCAAGTAGATTTCTGAGTTCAAGGCCTAGTCTAAGGCAGCCAGGGCTACACAGAGAAAACCTGTTTTGAGAAAAAGAAAGATGGGGTGGGGAGCTGGAGAGATACCTCAAAACAGGGCCTGAGTTCGATCCCCAGAACCCACATTAAAAAAGCTAGACATGGTATTGACATCTGTAATATCAGCAATGAGGAAGCAGGCAGGTAGATGCCTAGGTCTCCCTGGCTAGTCAGCCTAGCCTACTTGGTCAGTTGCAGACCAGTAAGAAAACCAGTAAGAAAAACCTGTATAGGTGCATATGTGTCTGTGCATACACAGACACATATGCACCTATACACACACAGGCAACTACTGACAAATATTTGAACATATACCTAACCTAAGAAGGTTGACAGAGAGCAAATTGTAAAAAGTAAAATGTGTTCAACATTGTTATTAAGAAAATGAAAACTAAAGCTAACTTGGAGTTCCATGACTTCCAGTTAGAATGAAAAAGTTACAAATTCTGACAATTCCAGGACAAGTCTGGAGAGAGCCAGGAGCACTCTCAAACATCTTAGGTGAGATGTCCAAACTGGGACCACCGATTGGGAAAACCACTGTGAAACTTTTTGATCAGTTGAATATGCATTAACATCATGTGACTCAGCAGACCCACACCTACATTTCTACCCAAGAGAGATAAGACTTGTGCTCTCAAATACTCATGGCAGCAGTTTTTATAATAACTCCCCAAACTAGAGAGAACAGAAATGGGCAGGCAACCCAAAGGCACAGATGCCTGAAGAGGCACTGTTTGAGTTCAGGAAACAGAAGTACAGTGCTTTGTCGTGCTGTGTGCTCTTGAATTGAAGACATTGGAAGGAGTGGATGCTGCCTCAGAAGCAAGGACTCTCTAACCTTCTTCCGTCCCCACCCCAGGCACCCAGGGAGGGGCTGTCTCTGAAGTCTCCCTCACCAGAGGGAGGAAGGTTCTTGCAAAAGAAATGTCATTCTCTTAAGCCCCTGTTCCTAGGAATCTCATCAAAGAGCAGGAAAGATTAGCCACTGGCAAAGAGACTCAAAGTCCCCAGCCCAGACAGACTTTGATCTGTTCTTCTGAGGGAGTCTCTGGGAGGTCACCCAAAGACTTTATCTCAGTCAGAAGTTAACTTTGTTCAAGGTACAATTCTGTCCCTCACCGCGCTTTAACCTGCCTCCCCAGGAGAGGAACTTTGTCCCAGGCCATTGTGTGCTCTTTGGGTTGTATCATTTCTCCTAAAAATCATTTACTAGCCCTCCAAGATACCCAACATCCAACTCCCAACTCCATTTCCCTTGAGGAAGAGCAACTCTAAGCTTGTGCTTTCATGCCCTCCTTTTGAGTTTCTGCCTTGCGTTACTTCCGTGCATATGTGCGTGTCGATGGAATCCATTCACCTCCCTCTCCTGATGCAATGCTTACTATCTGTGGAGGGCACTTTAACCCTGATCCTACGACTCATGACCCCAAGACAAACAAAGAGCAGGAGGGATGGTAGAGTTGGAATCTACCCTAACATGAGTGGCACCGGTGCTCCAACACACAAGAGAAAAGTTCACAGAGATAGAGGCTCATGGTTTCTAAGAGCATAAGCAGAGACCAACCAGGGGCCACATGGAGAGGAGTCCCAGCTGAATAGTGTCACTGAAGTAAAAAATAGCATTCACTATGCTTAGTGAATTTTTGAGTTCTTGAACTATATGTTTGTTAGTTACTTTTCTCATTGTTGTGGCCATGTAACCAAATACCTGGCAAGAAGCAACTTAAAGAAAGAAGGGTTTATTCTGGTTACAGTTCCTGAGGATAGCACTCACGGTCCACCATGATGGGGAAGGAAGATGTGGCAATAGGAGCAGGAGGCAGCTGATCGTATCACATCCAAAACCAGGTATAAAAACAGTGAACAGAAAGTGGGCCTGGGGAGGCTAAACTCAAGACCACCTTCAGTGACTCACTTCCTCCAGTCAAGCTCCACTGTCTAAAGGATTCGAAACCATCCCAAATGATCCTTCCTGCTGGGGACCAAGTGTTTAAACATTTCACGTTCAGACCACAACACATGGCTCCAAATGTCCACTTCTCAGAAGACATTTATGAGACAGAAAAAAAATGTAAAACTTACTACCTATGACTTTAACCTATTATAAGCATGCTGAAACAAAATATCAGAAGCCAAGTCTGAAGTTAAAGGAAAATATGGAAACAATATCTCATGAAAAAGGAACTTCAGTAAGGAAACAAAGTATAAAACAATTGGGTATGGGTGGTGTACCCTTTAATCCCAACACTGAAAAGGCTGAGGCAGGCAGATCTTTGTAAGTTCAAGGCCAACATGGCCTACATAGCAAATTCTAAGACAGCAAGGGTGGTACATTGAGACCCTGTCTCAAAAGTAAAGAGAAAAAAAATTATGAAACAGAAGACCCAATTGACATTTTGGAAGTAAGAAGAACCAGGTAAAACATCAAAGCTTCAACCTTAAGTGAAAAACTTCTCTAGAGAGAGAGGCTGAGCTGGCAGAAGAAACAGGATGAACGTGAAGATAGGTCAACTGGTATTTTCTAGTCCAGGAGGCATAATGAAGCAGGAATGGACAAAAGATGCTTACACAACTCTAAGAACAGCCAGCTTCCCGTTGCTATGACACAATACCAGAGAGTCAAGTTAAAGCTCTATTCTAGTAAATGGTTTCAGAGTTGTCAGTCGTGTTTGGTGGGTCTGTTGCTTTGGGTCTCTTGCATATGGTGTCCAGGAAGCAAAAACAGGCAAGAAGTTGGAGTCATAGCTGCCCTTTCCAGGATCCTCTGCCAATGACCTGAGTCCCTCACAATAGATCCCACCTTCATCAGGCTCATAGCCCACTAGGCTGGGGACCAGCTTTTCAGCATAAGATCTTTTGGAGAATATTCAAGATGCAAACAACAATACTAATTGCTGAACTGTAAGCTCTAGGACTCTGAAAGACATGAGTCAAAGAAAAAAGGCTGAAGAGAGTTTCTCCAAGTTTTGCTGTCTCATTTCACACTTGGGGAAAACAAAGACTCAGGTGGGTAGCAGCAACAAACCAATGCTTGTATAACAACTGGACACAGAGTCTTTAACTGTTCTGTGACCTGAGGCCCTCCTCACTTTACTGCAGAATGTTCTGAATCCCAGGGAAGCCCCCAAGGCCTGGGAACAACCAGATAGTTGGCCACTCTCTATTGTACAAATTGGGACCTGTCTTGGAGTTGCCAAGATTCTAATGTGAGTGGGACACAGCACTCAGAAAAGCTCCTGGCTTTGTGGAACGTGATGCTCTGAGCTCAAGCAGCTGCCATGTTGCTTTGAGTCCTTTTCTATTCAGTCTCTTGGGATGAAGGATCTTTCCTTTTAATGAAATCTGCATTTCATCCCCAAGGTGAAAACCAGTGTCCTTGGCTCTTCTGAGAAAATGAGAAGTGGTTTCTTTTGTGTAATGAATGCTAGGAACACGCAAAAACAGAGGTTGTTCTTAATTGACTGCAGATATGGAAAAGCAGATCATAACCCCTAAAGATACATAAAGCAGGAGGTGAGGTATGGGGGGAGGGAGGGAAGAAAAGGGAGAGAGAGAAAGAGAGGAAGGGAGGGAAGTAAAGAGGGAGAAAGGGAGAGGGAGGAAGAGAGACTGGGTAAGGGAGAGAGAGGGGAGAGAGAGAGAGAGAAGAGAGAGAGAGAGAGAGAGAGAGAGAGAGAGAGAGAGAGAGAGGAGAGAGGTTTCTCATGTAACTGAAGCCACAAAAGGAAACTTCACTCAAGGACAAGGTCATTTAAATTTCTTGTGACAACCAGCAGATGTCAATGGCAAGATAGAATTCAGAGGAGTCCTCCATCCTTGATCCCATAGCTAATTTGAAGAGTTAGAGGTGAGATGCACAGCCTGTAACATCAGCCATGTGGCTATGAGCCTTATCCTCTGGCACCCAGCAGGAGGTCACTAGTCAGTGCCTGGACAGTAGGGAAGGGACTTGAACCCTCTTGATTTAGAAGATGTGAGGAGATATAGCCCCAGGAAACACGAAAGGGCCACCAGCTTCCTCTAGGTCCCCACTTTAGACCTTGCTGCAGACAAGCAGGGGAGCCTCAGAGGTACCTGCCACCTTTACCTACGTCAAGTGGTCCCTTTGCCCCTGTGGCCACTGTGCTGTAGATAGGTGGGCAAACTGAGGATAGAGCTGGGTGCTCAGATGGGCATGCAGAAGTAGACTGTCAAATATCCCATCTCTGCTGCCACCCCCTCTTGCTTCTACCCTCCCAGGCCTTCTCCCCTGTGGTTACTGGATCAACCCACTTCCTGTTCATCCCTGACAGCCCAGGGCTTGCCTTCCTCTCTCTCTCCAGACCTTCCAGAACACTACAAACACACGATTCCCCCTATTCCTTGCCTTTCATCATAACATTCTCCTTATCCAGGGAGGCCTGTCATGCCATCAGGGCAGCTCTATGAACGCCCAAGTGCAGTCCTACTATGTGACACATCCTCCAGCCTGATGACCAGCTCCCACCTCCACACCCCCAGAGGATGTTCTTTGTACCTCAGTGATTTGGGATTTTCTCTCTGTCTCAAGGTAGATATTTGTAGTCATGGGACTCTTGCCTGATACACAGGTCACCCCAGGGATGAGGTGGGGCCTTAGAGAATGCTTTAGGAGCCATCCTGGGAAGAGTTATGAACCAGCCCCAGCAAGCTCTCAGATCTCTACCACTCCTGTTTTTCTCACTTTAGCTAATAAAAGGTACTGTTCTCAGATCATCACTGCCACATGGGCCCCGTTGGGTTATTTCTGTGTATATATGTGCATGTTTATGCTGGTGTAACTGTGGAAGCTACAGGAAAACCTTGAGTATCATTTCTTGGGTGCCATCCCCTTTGGGTTTTGAGACAGTCTCCCACTGGCCTGGAGCTCACCAAGTAGACTTGGCTGACCAGCCAGTGAGCTCCAGGGCTCCATCTATCTCCACCTCCTCAGTCCCTGCATTGAAAGTACAGGCACAACTCTGGCCTTTTTCACGTGGGTTCAAGGGTCACACTTAGGCCCACATGTTTATGTGATAGGCACTTTACCAACTGAGCCATCTGCCCAGTCCCCTGGTGATCTTTTTAAAATGCAGGTTCCAATTCAGTAGCTCTGGAAGAGGCACAGATGTAGGTTTTGACTAAGCTGTGGCCATAGTCCACCAGTGCTTCAGATCCTCACTGCCCAAGCCAACAGCTGTGGTCCTCCCACCCTCCCCTCTGCAGGGACAAAGCTCAGCCTGTAGTACCTTCCACTTTGCTTTGCAAGCGAAGGGGTCAGAAGGCCTTGGGGATGATGTCACGGGTGCAGAGGTCAGAGGAATAGTGATGGAAACCATTTAACTGTGTGGTAGAACTGAAGATGTGGGGAAGGGTACCACCCCAGAACACAGCAAGCAGAGAAGCCAAGTTCTCTGATGGGGAGCTATCATTTGCATAGGCGGGTCTTAGGTTTAAGACAGAATTAGAGGTAGACATGCCACCTCCTTTTCTGCTTTCCTTTCTGAGGTTCTCAAGGCAGAGACCGGCCAGTACACTCTAACCCAGCCCTGTGCTGGTATCAGCTGTCTCCTATCATGAACCATGATCTTGGGAATCTGTCCTTCTTGTATGTGCCATGGCAATTGCTTGACTCATGGGTACAGCACCATCCTCTGGTGTTCTCCCTGTTGTTGTCAAGCAGTCACCCCTCCTATGGCTGGGCCGCACTGGTAGACAAGCCTACTCTAGCTGGTTGGCCTTCCTGCTCTGTGCCACATTGTACCATGGACATGCAGACCCCTCTGCTCAGCTCAGAATAGAAAATGGCTGCTTTTCTTGTTTCTAGTTGTTTTTTTTATGAAGACTTTCTAGTTGCTTCAGAACCTCCAGACATTTTTTTTCTCTTTTGTGTGTCATAAGCATGAGTTCTCATGTCTGTAGTGTTATGTGCTCATATGTGTGGAGGCTGAAGTTGACATGGAATCACTTCTTCAGTCACTCTCCAATGAATCTGTTTCAGGCACTATTCATTGAAATAGTCTCCCAGGTGAACCTAGAACTTGCCACTCAGCCACTTTGGTCAGCCATTTTGCTCTAAGACCCCCTGTCTCTTCTTCCCTAGTGCTAGCATTACAGCCAGCACTGTGGTCCTCGTGCTTATGTGATAAGTGCTTTATCCACTGATCCATCTCCCCATCCTGCTCCCCAGACATTTTGATGTGTGGCATTCTGGTCACCTGGAAGCTGCCTGGACTAATGCCATTGGCTTGGACACTGACTAAGCTTAAGCCTATACGTGTTTGTGCCTCTCTGTGTGTGTATGCCTGGCCCCCCGTGTGTGTGTGTGTGTGTGTGTGTGCGCGCGCGGCAGCGGCGAATGTGCGTGTGTGTGCCTGTGTATTTGTGTGTGTGCATCTGGGAATGTATATGTCTCTCTGGGTGTGCCTATGTATTTTTGTGTTTCTGTTTCAGTCTGCCCTCTAGTGTCGCAGGAAGCTTGTACCAGGGACACGACCTAGAGACCACTCCATTTTCTTTCAGATCTAGTTCTAACAAATTCTGTGCTCTGATGTGTTTTACACACACACACACACACACACACACACACACACACACACACTTCCACCTTTCTCCTGTCATGCTGGACATTTTCCCCTAAGGTAAGAGAAGTAAGCTTCCTAGAAGTCAGACCCCAGTTTCCTGTGGATCCTATGGGTCGCGAGTTGAACTTCTGTTCCAGAAAGCCTATTTCATGCTAATAAATGCTTAAGTGAACATTGATTAAATACACAAATACATTTTACAAATAAGGACATAAATAAAAATCTAACACTTAAGCCTAAATTCTTTTGGTGGGTAGAGACGGGGTTTGGATCAAACTTAATGTTACTTTCAATTACAGAAGGGCGAGGAAGTTTGAATAATAGGTGCCCCTCCCTCTTTCATGCTGCGTTTCCTCATTGCTAATGTGTCTGCTTCTCTTCATAAGCACCTCAGACTGTGATCAGGATTAGGGTCATCTGTTTTGAAAATGCTTGTCAGAGATTGGATGCGCCTGCGCATCTGAGGTCAGAGTTGGCTCTGGAGCTAGACATATTTCTAGCTGGCCCTGCTGCTGCTCCACCTGGCCTGAGTGGAGGGGTCTCTGGCCTGCTTTCCCAGGGATGGAGGAGCATGTGGTTTCCATGCAGTGCACCAGGTATACTGGGCACCTGGGGAATGTCGGTGACTAATGATGAACTTATTAGAGCATTTGCAGTAAGCAGAGTGGCCATATTTATTTGTTAATTTTATTAAAAGAATGGATTTCTCCAGGCAGGCCTTGAAGGTCAGATGGGCCCACTGTGCCTCTGCTGGACACTTCCTTACATCTGTGGTGTTCACAGGTGCGGCTGGGCTGAGGCCATCTGTCTGGGCCTGAGGTCACTGGGCTCTGGAGGAAGGCCCCTCTCCACCTCACAGTTGCCTGCTCATAGGATCTCTTCAGATTCAAAAGAGGGGCATCTATGGAGGCAGTCAGTGGGGGCTCCTTCAAGAGGGTGAAGGGTAGAGGGAAGACTTGGCAGGGCTGCACACTTCCTGTGCCTCCTGTCACATTCTCTGGAGAGCAGTGAGCCTGGCACAGTTCTCACTGGACACAGAAAAGCTTTTTTCAGTGGAATCTGCAAAAAAAGGAAGGCCCGTGAGGCTCCGGGTCACATCAGTGAAGGGAAAGGAAAGTGTTGTAACAGAAGTAGGGCTGGTCCCTTCCTTTAGGGTACCTAGAGGTCTCCTGAGCCAGGGCCACCCCAACCTGGTTCGTAAAGTGATATTCTTCCCCTTATATCATATGCTTACATAAAAATGACACGAGAAAGGGAGGAGAAGAGGGAGGAGTGGATGGAAGGGAGTGGAGGTAGAGAGAGAGGTGATGAGAGAGAGAGGAGAGAGAGAGAGAGGAGAGAGACAGACAGAGAGAGAGAGAGAGAGAGAGAGAGAGAGAGAGAGAGAGAGAGAGAAGAGAGAGGAGAAGGGGAAGGGGAAGAGAGGAGACAAAAACACTTGAACTCTTGAGATTCTGAGACATTGTTTTGAAGTCAGCAAGATGGAGATGGGAAGGGAGTGGTCCAGCCAAATGGCACTCTTCCCCTGAAGAACTGGTCCTGTCAGAGGCCTATGGCCAAGGAAGAGGCACCTGGTGAACCAGGCTGGGGCTGCCTGCTGTAAGTCAGGAACAGGGGCCTGTCCAGCACAGTGGTCTCTAGGACCTTATGCCTGGCAGGTCTGAGCCAACCTCGTCCCTCTTCCTGCCCAGAACCCATTTTAGTGCCAAGGGGTGGTTAGTACGGCCTGAAGGAAGAGCCAGTCTCTTGGGCTGGGTGGGGTTCAAGAAAAAAAAAAAAAAAGTCTGTCTCATGATACTTTCCTATGGCTTCCAAGAGGTTTTATGAGTGAAGTTTCTGCCATCTTGTGGCCAAGACTGGTACTGCCTGAATCCCAGCCCTGCTGGCTTCCCCTGCTCTCCATCACTGCCCAGCGTTCCCTAGATGGAAAGAGTAGCCTCTGAGGAAAGGAGGGTTCAGAGAGGCCTCAACACACATTCCAGCCACAAGGAGCTTTCGGAAGGTCCCAAGTGTGAGGCTGCCACTCATTCATACAGGGACTATCATTTGTGTAGAAGAGGATATGGGCAGGCGGCATAGGAAGAGGAACCAGGCCCTGGCCTCCTTCCCAAGAGCCAAAGGAGGCAAAAGATAGACACTTGGATGACCTGGGAAGGGGAGGAAGAAGCAGAGGACTTGCTTACCCCCTTGTCCCCAGGATGTCAGCATAGATGAGGTTAAAACAGGAGTCCCCTTCCGAGTGTGAGACCCACATAGACAGGTTCAAGAGAGGGCAACACCCTCTAAGCAGATGCCCTGAAGTGAGAATGCTCTCTGGGGACAAAGGTGTGTAAACTTCTAGGCAGAGACCAAGAAGGTGTGAATGCCACTCACAGAGGCCTTTGACTCAAGTGTGTAAACCCAGCCACAGGAGGCAGAGCTGTTGTGATCACAGAGCTCTGGTCTCCTTTGCTTGTCCTAGACCAAGAATGTCAAACTCGGAACCTGACTTTTTCTTTCTTCAAGCTCTCTACCACCTGATACAACTAGTACCTTCATGGCATGGGAGGCTGCTCCTTACTGCAGCATTCCATCCTTACCACCACCCTGTGTCCCAGCGCCTGCTGCACATTCAGATGCTGGTGATGCGTTGATGGCCCATGCTACTGCACTCCCACGACGTGTCCATCCTCCTTGTAGTGAGGTTGCCCTGACTGATGGAGCCATGCCAGCAGATGCTGGCCCAAGTCCTCATCCTCCCGAGGCTCCCTTTCTCTGAAAACTCTGGTAGCAGATGGCGAGCTAGCTGGGGTTCCACCATGGAACAGAGAGCTTTCAAGGTGTTCCAGGGATGAAGTTTACAGAGAGAATGGAGTGTTCACAGACTCCTTTGAAGGGCAGTTAGGGTGAAGGGCCTAGAAAAGCACTAGACTCTGACAATATAGAGTCATCACTGAACCACAAAAACTTATTGCCACAAGGCCTTAATTGCTCACATACCACAAAAGACCCCAAAGGTGACCAGGGGAACTGTGGCAGAGTCTTGCAGGTGCCTATATCCATCCTAGTGACTAGGCCTCGCAAATCTCAGCACCTCCTTTGTGTCAGCCACCAAATTCCACTTTGGCCTCTCCAGTGAGTGGGGCAGAAAATGGGCAAGAGCTGGTACTAGAACCTGGGAAGTATAGTATCCAGGCATCTAGAACCTGGGCCATGTGGTATCCAGGCATCTAGAACCCAGGCAGTGTGGTATCCAGGCATCTTGTCTTGGTGGTCCCAGGCCACACAAGCTCATCAGGGATCAAGACACTTGATCTCTCATACACTTTTTATATGGTTGAGGACAGTAAAACTTTTCTCTAGTGACTGTTATGAGGCGGAA
The DNA here is from genome assembly GCA_021653895.1 of Mastomys natalensis. Taxonomy (NCBI): domain Eukaryota; kingdom Metazoa; phylum Chordata; class Mammalia; order Rodentia; family Muridae; genus Mastomys; species Mastomys natalensis. The sequence continues at coordinate 2,357,330 of JAJTUV010000145.1, forward strand.
ATTACTACGCAAAGTCTTTGCCTAGAGTCTAGCATATAGTAAGCCCTCAATAATTGCTAGCTTACCAGAAAATAAAAGATAAGAAAAGCACACTGACTCCTCTGTATTGTGTTGTCTGAGTGGGCATTGTCTTTCCAGGCAGGCTTGGCCTTAATGTGGCAAATCTCCCTCCTACTTAAGAAAGCTGAGCAGGGAGAAGCCCGAAGCAGTGAGAGGCACTAACATAGAGCTGAGAGCTGCTAACTGGCAGGTCTGAGGGTTCGGCTCATCTCAACAGTAGCCTGGCCAGCACCCTCGTCAACTCGCAGGCTCACTGCTCTGAACTCAGCACTCAGAGTGAGTTTCTAATGCGTATGTTCAAGCACTTCAGGGCAACTGGCAACAAGATAGAATAGGAACGCAGCTGAAAATCCAAAAGGGAAAAAGGCAAGGCTGTGATCCGCAGGGAGCCATGTCTGTTTCCTAATCTGTCTCCTGCCCCAAATAGCTCTGCTCTCCTTCCCCGATTTGTGTTGACGTGTTTCTTGCCTGTGGAAGCAGATGCCACCAAGACTTTAAACTGGGTCACCGAGGACTATGATGGGCTGACACAGGCCCACAGGCCATGTCCTCCTCTGACTTGAATGTCCAGGTTCCTGGTCCAGAGCTCAGAGCACGGACTCCAGGAACCACAGAACACAACCCCCTAGGTGAAGTGGGAGTGGGCAGGGTTTGTCCCTCAGCTTGGCACAGAGTCCCTGGCTTGCCTAACTTTCTGGTCCTCTTTCCTTGTGGACAACCAGAGAACCACAAGGCCCTGCTGCTACCTTGGAGGAGGTTTGGAGCTGCCTTCCAAAAGCAGGGCTTCTGTCAGCTACGTGACACTGGACATGAACTATACAAACAAACACTTGACTCCTAGGCTCTAAAGCAGGAGGTCAGAGCACTTGTTGCCATTTCTGACAACCCGAGTGCAATCATCAGAATATCCACGGTAGGAAGAGAACACTGACTTGCACGAGTTGTGTGCACAGGTGCGCGCGAGCGTGCACACACACACACACACACACATACACACACACATAAATGAATGTAATAAAAAGAGAATGGTTTAAACGCTGATGCACATTCAATTTCAAGACCCAGTCTACCCAGGCATATTGATAAGTACCCATCTTGAATGATATAGCAGAAAGGGGTAGAGCCAGCACATGGCCTAAGCCATGTGTCCCCTGCTGGCCATGCTCCCTGCTTCTCAGGAGTCCTGTGTCCAGCACTGGGTCCTGAGGTTTCTCCTTTTCTCTCCACAGGTTCTTTCAAAGCATGGCTTTGGCCCCATCACCACCGACATCCGAGAGGGGCAAGTGTTCTACTATGCTGAAGACTACCACCAGCAATACCTGAGCAAGAACCCAGACGGCTACTGTGGCCTCGGGGGTACTGGGGTTTCCTGTCCGACAGCCATTAAAAAATAACTTCTTTCCAGGAAAGCTGGCCCTGGAGGTTCCATCAAAACCATGATTGCTGGATGGAGCTGCACCGCTGTGATTCACATCTGTCACTTTATGAAGAGCACACACATGGGCGTTTACCTGAATCTGGTTGTTATTGGGGTTTGATTTACAGAAAGTAGGATGACAAGTTGATACATTGTAATTTGTCTTCTGATCAGGCCAGGTGGAGATAGAACATGACGTTTTAGTTGATCGTTTGAGGTCTAAATGGAGATAATGAATATCCTGTATCCATCTGCTCAGGCTGGAAGGGATGCTGATGGTTCTGAAACAGGGATGGCCAGGAGAGCACAGGGCTCTGGGACTCCTTGGTCTACACTGACACCTCACCCACTTCCCTGCCCTCAGGTGCCTAATTCATTAGCGTCTACAGGCTCCATGAATCCTTTGCCGAAACGCTTTGCTCTGCTGATGCTAGACGTGCATTAGGGGCTTCCTCTCCCCTCTCCATCCTCTCTGTGCAGAGAAAAGACACGAGTGACCTTAATGAATCCTAACATTCTGCTTACAGCTATGATAAAGCTTGTTCTAATAAAAATCTACAGTTTGGTAATAGCAACTGCCTGCTGTGAGTCTGTCTTTCCTTGTTCAGGAAGGGTATTTGGAAGTATTGCAAAGCCACATTAAGAGCTCAAGAGTAAACAACAACAACAACCACCACTTGTGATTATTTTCCCCTAAATGGAAAATATGATTAAAATTTTTGGCAAATGGGAACACCCTTGGCTCTCTGCCTTTAGTAACAATGTTGTTTTCAAGGTACCTGTACATGTCATGTCAAGGACACTTGACTTAGAGCAGACACCTTCAGCCTTTGCCCTTGAAGAGAAGAATACTCTCTTTGAGACAACAAACCATAGCCATGTAAACAAATGAATAAGTAAGCTAACTTCAGGTCCTGATGCGGGATAGAGAGATACATAAGAAAGGTGCTGCCTCTGAGGACCATGTTGCTGTGTGCAGGGTCATCTCAGCTAGGTGGGTTCACCACAGTCCCCATAAGGTAGCAAACAGCAAACTTAGAGTGGAATGGCAGGTGAGCTCATGCCAGGAAAACACACACACACACACACACACACACACACAAAGGTCAGAAGCAATCACCCTGTATGCTTCGGCTAATAGAAGAAAAGAGTTTCTAGGCTGAAGGACCAGAAGTGCAAGTTGTCATGGCAGAATTGGGAAAACTGAAAGGCCCATGGGACTTGAGTTTGCAGAAAGGGAGCATGTGAGGAGCTGTCCAAGGTGGGCAGAGCTAGCTCAGGGAGGATCATTGAGAAACCTGAGACCAGGCCTCTTTTAACTTGGGCACAAATGAGCTGAGTGTTATTGCCACGTGAGGGCACAGATCTGGGCAGGGGATGGATGTGTGTTCCTGGCTTCATTGTGGAGATGTGGAAAGAGGGAGTTGAGGGGCAGATCTGCAGCTTGGAAGTGATTCAAGAGTGGGAAACTTAGAAGTGATCAGCATGCAGATGTCATGGGACCATCAGAGATCGTATGGGAAAGGATGAAGGTGCTGGTGTCTAAGGAGTGGGCCTCCACTGATGCCCAGGCACATCTGGTTAAAGGAGAAGCACATGAACTTGGAAAGTGACACTTGAGGTTGGCTGTGAAGGAAAGGTGTCCCTCAGGGAGAAGGCACAGGGCCTTCAAAGCATTTCAAGGAGCACTCCTTGGGCCTTGCCTTAAGCTTTCCTCAGAGGGAACTGAGGTTTTCCCTTGGGGACTCTGCTCCAGGCACACAAGCCTAGTCCAGGCACTTCTAGAATCGTAGACTGTTTGTAATGCACATAAGTCCCAGGAGGAGCACTGGATTGAATCACAAAGGCAAGCAGGGCCTTGATTTAGTTCCGTTGCATGGGATCTAGGGTATCTGACTTTTAAATCTGAGGTGTTTCCTCCCAGGAGACACCACTGCATTGACCATGTCTCTAGTTCTACAAGCAGGGCACTTTAGCATCTACCTTACATACACATGTTGGCATGTCTTGATCCCGAAACCCCACCCGACCCCCTGAGCAAACTCATTCCTGGACTTGACCTTCTGTCTCTGCCCTCACCACGCTCGGCCTTCTCCGGAGAGTGTGCTTGTCCATACACACAGATATAGAGTTTACATGCCCCAACCACCATCTTATTGGATGCTAACATTCCAAGCCACCATCCACCTCCCCTCATCACCACAGGGCCCACAGCAATTATTCTAACCCTTCCCATAGCTGGGCAGCCTGTTTGTCCAAACTGGCTCATTTCTTCTTATAGAAACTGCAAATAAAGTCACCCATTGTCCACCCTTCCTGTGCCCCACGATAGCCCCGGTGCTTCTCTAGGCAGCTCTTCGCACCTCATCTAGAACCTACAAGCAACAAGGTATCTTTTTAAACTAATTTAATAATTTAATTTTTGGAACAGAATTTCACTGTGTAGTCCTGGCTAGCCCAGAACTCATGTCAACTAGCTGGCCTCAAACGCAAAGACATCTGCTTACCTCTGCTGGGATTAAAGACATGTTCCACCATACCCAGATGAAAAGTTGTCATTTTTTATTTTGTATGTAAATGTACCATGTGCATATCTTGAAGGTATTTGAATGTACCCAGACTTTTTGTGGACCTGAATATCATGTGCTGTGATGTCTCATGTTCACCAGAAAGTGATGCATATTTTGTTGTTGCTGGTGGAATAATCTATGGATTACAGAAGAGTCAATGGATGTAGTCCAGGCTTCCGCTCTCCTTACCAGTCAGTGGTCTGCCTGCCTGCTTCCTCGGGTAAGAGAGATGTTGATCTCTCCAGCTTTCCCTATGGACTTGTTTGTTTCTTCACACAGTTTTGATGGGTTTGCTTTGTGAATTTGGAGGCTTGTCTCTGGGTGCAGAAACATTAAGGTTTTCAGTCTCTTGATGTGAATTCCTCAATCCCTAGTAATGATATCCTTTTCTTAGAAGTCCCCTTTGTCACATATTAACATGGTCACCCTGCTTTTGTTGTGCTCCTTGGTGCAGTGGTGGCCTTGGTTATCAGCCTGACCTGGTGTGGAGGCCATGAAGACGCAAACTCCCGAGCACCTGTGAGGAATTTGATTGGTTACCTATATACCTAAAATGTCTCCTGCTCTTTATTCTTTGGTTGCCTCTTATTTCTGTGTCTATCTCTCTACTTGCACCATCTGGTCCTTTCTGAAGGATACTGATAGGTCCATTTGCTTTTGTACGTCTGGGAAAGTCGATTTATCACATATATCTTTGCTGATATGAAATTTTTTTCTGTCAGTAACTTCAAGGTGTTTTTCATGGTCTTCCCCCCTCTGACATGCACAGTTTGTAGGGGAGATCTGCTGTCACCCTCTGCTCCTCTATATATGATGTGTATTGTTTTCTCTTCCATCTGTTGGTTTTATAATTTTCTCCATCAAGTAATTTGATCATACTGTGTGAAACTGTGCTGCTACCAGAAAATACATTATTTAAAATGGGCTGTTTCAGAGTATGCATTTGAAGTTTCTCTGTATTGGATAGGGTTTTCTTGTTTGGTTGTTGGTTGGGTTTTGTTGTTGTTAACCCACGCTAGGAAGGAAGAACCCAATTGAGAAAATGTCTCCATCAAATTGGTCTGTAAGCAAGTTTGTAGGACGTTTTTAAAAAATTGATTATTGATGGGGGAAGGCAAACTCATTGTGGGCGTGGCCACCCCTGGACAAGGTGATCCTGGACTGTATAAGAAAGCAGACTAAGCAAGCCTTTAGAAGCCAGTAAGCAGCATTTCTTCATAAGCCCCTGCCTCCAGAGTCTTACCCTGACTTCCCTTCATGAGAGTGTAAACTATAGACTGAAATAAACCCTTTACTCCCCCAAGTTGTTTCTGGTCACAGTGTTTATCGTAACAATAGAAAGCAAACTAGGACACAAGTCCTCAAAGTCTTCTAGTTGGTAAAAACAGTTTTCACAAGTCAACCCCACTCCCCGGTCTCATCTCTTTCCAGTAGATAACTGGCTAAGCTGGTTTGGCCTGTCTGGGCCTTGATTAGGGCCACTTAACTACACTTGCCCATGTTATTAGTTATTAGGGCTTCAGTCTCCTTTTGTCCTGAGTCAGAGGACAGATAAAGATTCACATTTCCACATGAATGCTTAAAACATGTGCTGTGGGAACAGACTGGTGTGGAAAGGAGCTGTAAATTTCTCAGAAGGCTACAATTCTCTGCTCTGTTTAAACAGTCAGTAAGTGTGCCATCATTCCTGTTTGAAGGCACACACCCAGGACCTGCCCTTAGCCCTTTGTCCCAGATGAAATTAATGACATTGGAATTGAGTCTCTGTCATCTTGTGCTCAAATACCCTAGCAGACTCGTAACAAGAAAGAATTAGGGCACGGCTCAAACGAAGAAGTGGAAAAAGAAATGGGCTGAGATCCGCAGGGAAAGCTCCTACTCCTTCATCTGTCTCATGGCCCAAATAGCTCAGTCTCCTCCTTCCACCCCCCCGCCCCCCGCTTGTGTTTATGTGCTACCTTCCTTTCTCCTGTGGCAGATGTCAACAGACCTGTGGTCCTAAACTAGGTCAGAGAGAAAGGCAATGGGTTAATATAGCCCTCCGGCTCTGTCATTCTGTGTCTTCATACATACCTCCCATTCTCCAGCAGGCTTTCTGTGTCATATCGGGGGATCCATGGTCCCCAGAACCAATGGGCTCCTGGCTCTCAGATCCCTCACTGGAATGAGACAAGGAGTCCTTACTGTCCCCAGCCCTTTGGCTCACATATTGTCAGGTCCTTTTTCTCACTCCACCACAGCACTAACAAAATAACATCAAAGGACTCACACACCTGTCACCACAGCCAGAAAGACACCTCCATCCTCCAGAATGTCAGTTACATGAGGGACCTTTTTCAAACCTTCAAGCTCAGGCTTAGGAGTGAGGTCTTGAGACACAGATCAGTAGTAGAATGCTTGTCTACCACGAATGAGGTCAGATCCTCAGTACCAAATACAGGTCTGAAATGGTGGTTCGTGTCTATAATCTCCGCACCCCAGAGGCTGAGGCAGGAGGATTTTCACAAGTTGGAGGCTAGTGTGGGCTATTTGTTGGTTCCAGGCAAGCTGCACCACAGCAACAAGCCATCTTTTAAAAAAAATAAAAAAGCTAAAATAACAAATTAAAACCAGACAAGATCCAAGTCAGGGTTCTAGGGCTAATTGAGACAGCAGACACATACTGTATAGAGGACAGATTTTCAGGCCAAACTAACCTTATTCCAAGGAACAGACATGATGAAAAGTCAGTGAATGTCCCAGTGTGGAACAATGGGTGGAGAAGTCCAGGCCCAGACCATTCTATTCCTCTCCAGAGCTTGCTGTTGGCTTTTCAGTCCCAAGTAAGGCTTCAATACCCACAATCTCTCTCCTTCCGTCTGTACTGTTAATTATTCAGGTGCAAGCTTTTCATTTCCTCAAGATGTTCAAGAGAACAGATAGACTGTGTCTAGTGTTTGGGAGGGAATGTTATTATATAAGACTCCCTCAGCGCACTGAAGCAAAAGTCCTGGTAAGCACAATGGGCTTGAGAGCAGAACATGTGCCTTTCCGAGTGGTGGAGAGGCAGCTCAGCAGTCCCAGTTAGAACCAGTGGTTCTCAACCTGTGGGTTATGACCCTTTTGGGGGTCACACATCAGGTATTTACATTATGATTCACAACAGTAGCAACATTACAGTTATGAAGTAGTAATGAAATAACTTTATGGTGGGGGCACCACAATATGAGGAACTGTGTTAAAGGGCTACAAGCATTATGAAGGTTGAGAACCATTGAGCTAAGAGGATTGTCTTCCAGAGAACCTAGGTTTGATTCCTAGCACTCATAAGGGCTCACAGCCATGTGTTACTCCAGTTCCAGGGCATTCAGCATCCTCTTCTGGTCTCCAAAGGCTCAGACATGCTAATGGTATACAGACATGCATACAGGCAAAATACCCAAGCACCCATACACATAAAAAGAAAAAAGGAAGGCATGATGGTACACACCTATATAACCAGAACAACTGGCCTAGTCATTTGTGAGTCCTGAATCTTAGCATCTAATTGTGATCTCCAAAAGTCAATACAGCCCTTCCTGGGGCTCAGGACCAAATGCCAGCTATGGAAACCAAGGTGGGGTATTAATCATCATTCTCTATAGCGACATTTGATAGTGTGTGTGTGTGTGTGTGTGTGTGTGTGACTCTTCCATCATCCATGGGCACCAAGTATCATAGAGTAAACATACAGGCAAAACACCCATACACATTAAATACACATGCCAGCTGTGGTCTGACCATTCCAACAATGACTGTCTCCAATGGAAAGTCCAAGAATCCGACTAGGTGTTTGGTCCATGAGACTGGATGTCTCAGCTGGTCTTCTGTAGACACTGGAACCCCAAAGAAGTAGGGTCTAATACCAGTGAAGGAGTGAATATCCTGAGTGAGGGCAAGCAAGCAGAGAGCAAAAGCTTCCTTCTTCCATGTCCTTTATACAGGCTGCCACTTTGTGGCCCAGATTTAGAGTGGATCTTCCTACTTCAAATAATCTGTATTTAGGGTGGGCTTTCCCTATCTCAAATGATTCAATCAAAAATCTCTCACAGTTGTGCCCAGGCACTTGGACTTTAGTTAATACCAGATATAGTCAAGTTGACAACCAAGAATAACAATCACAGATGGGGAAAGAAATTCTAGGAAACTTTCTAGAAACAACGTTGGCTGAAGCCATGAAAAGGGGAAAGGGGAGTTAAAATTGCTTATTTTGTGAGCTACCTGCTGTGTGACTTTTTCCAGAGAGATGTAAAATCAATATCTGTGTCTAATTTGCAATGGACATCCAATGACTGACACACCCAAGCTCACTTTGACAGGCAAGATGGATTTATTAGGAGTGACTTATGAAACAGAGGATGACCATGGACAGCTAGAATACAAATCACCCCCCCATACAAAACTCCTGTCTTACATGGTTCTAAGTTTACAGCATTTCTGTTACACTTGGATCAGGGTGCTCCCTGCTGTGTTAAAGGGTCAGGAGGTAGAGGCTTGGAAAATATGAGGCGCAGACACACCAGACTTTGGCAAAGTTCTGTGTTTACAAGTACTTCATCCTCGTTCTAATCTTTAGGGATTCTGCTGGTTTTGATAAACAGTGTCATGTTGTAGAGAAAACCATTGGTTTCTTCTGCACTCTAGGTCTAAGGACAGCTAGATAGGAGTTTGCTGCAAGATGGAGGATTAGTCTCACTCTGTGATTACTCTACAGCATAAAGGTAGCAGGACGCATGTGCATGAGAGGAGTAATGGGCTTCTGCCTCAGGTGTCCCTGGACCACCCTCCTTCTACTGGATTGAAGGTGAATCTCAGGGATTCTTTTTTTTTTTTTTTTTGGTTTTTCGAGACAGGGTTTCTCTGTATATAGTCCTGGCTGTCCTGGAACTCTGTAGACCAGGCTGGCCTCGAACTCAGAAATCCGCCTGCCTCTGCCTCCCAAGTGCTGGGATTAAAGGCATGCGCCACCATCGCCCGGCAATCTCAGGGATTCTTGAGTTCATCGGAGAAAGAATTTGAAGATAGACATAGTTAAAGTGCTTAAGAATGAGCAGCTCCCCAAGAGTCTTTTTGGTCAGCTTCCATGATGGTTTCACCTTTGTCTTTGCAGGATGGTTTTATTTATTTTTTTTTCCTCTAATTATGTGGAATTCTCCTAGAGTCCAGTCCATGTACCAGAGATTCTTCCCATGTGGTACATCAGGAGTTTTTGACCTTGTGAGGTTCATACAGGACTGTCACAATACACAGGGTAAGTGGTACTGGCTTTCCCCAGGGTAGGTGGGTTGTTTGGTGAGTAGCTTGGTTAGTGGGTAGGTTGGTGGGTGGGTTGGTTGGTTAGTGGGTAGGTTGGTGGGTGGGTAGGTTGTTTGGTGGGTGGGTTGTTTGGTGGGTGGGTTGTTTGATGGGTTGATTGGTTGGTTGGTTAGTTGGTTGGTTTAATTAGCTTCCAAGCTACTTTTCTTTGCCAATTATTTACTCACTGCCTGACTAACCCCACCATTACCCCTTTATAAAGAGACTGTGAACTCTTGCAGAAAACACACCCCACTTTCCAGTTCCATTTGAAACTCTGCAGTGATCCTCAGACTTGTCTGGAGCCCTCCTATAGCTCAGGTGAAACAAACAAATTACCCAAGAATCATTGCTCAAAACTTGAGCTCACCTGCCTCATCATTTCATATACCAAGAAGGACATTTGGCAGTATCCTGTTTAATCACCAGGTTAGAAGAAACATTACAAAATATAGGAACAAGATAGCCCAGCAAGAGAGCACCAAAGGGCATGCAGAGTTCTGCTCATATACATAAGGCTTCCCTGCCTTTGCAGTCTGCTTGATAATCCAATTCAGGTAATAAGACACCTTGGTGTATACACCTGGCAGATTCTTCTTGCCACAGCCTATGCCCCAGCTGACGATGCCCACCTGGTACCAAGTGGCTATGTTTCTCTTTTTGTTGCAAACTAGCGCTCCTCCACTGTCACCCTAGGAAAGAAAAGTTGTTGGGAAATTGAAAAGCAGTAGAAAAGCTATTCCCATAACCTGCTCAAGTGTGGACATCTGACAAAAGTTCCTATGGGTTCCTGGAGGGTTCCTATGATGGCCTTTTGTTCCTTTGAATGGAGGTTCCTATTGCACCTCCTATTGAGGGTTCCTATTGTTCAGTTTTCCAGCCACAAGGGTGTAACTGTTGCATAGGTAGCAAACCATTTAGGCAAAAGCAATTGGGTAAGTGATGACTTGAAAGACTGACTTCTGCCATCACCACCACCATCATCACCACCGAGATCACTATTGATTTAATGTATCATTCATTTTGATATATCTGTATCAGCTCTCTCTGTTTTGCTCTCTCTGTTTTGCTCACAAATGCAAAAAGTGAACAGAATAAGCAAAAATCCATCATGCCTCATAGAAAGCCATTGATTGGATCTACCAGCTACATGGATGGATATATGGCAAATGCAAAAAGAACAGTATCATGTTTAAAAAAATGATAAAATACTTAAATCAACACATTTAAAATTTGTAGGGAAATAAATAAATAAATCAGAAGCCATACTCATAAGAGAGAAGGTCCTCCACAGACTGAGGGAGAGGTTAGAGCAAGGCCACACCAGGAGCCAGAGAGGTGGCCATGGCTCTCCTCTTGGACCTGAGAAGGAACAAGCCTTGCCCACATCTTGATTTAGGACTTGTGTGATCCTGAGCCATGGGAGGATCACGTGTGTTGATTAAAGCCACCCACCTTGTGGTTATTTGTTACAGTGGCCCTAAGAAACTGCTGTGGTATCTCATCCACTGGACAGAAAAGCCAGCCACCCTTCCCAGGCAGAGCCCAAGCCATTACCTGGCAGGCATCCTTCCCTGCATCTTGAGTCCCAGCACACAGCATATTCTTGGTTAATAGAGGCAAAACATAGCTACACCAGTCCCATCTGTACAGATCCACTTGGACTTTCTGCAACTTTGTAGGTTGGATTTTTATTCCACCTGAGCCAGAGGAGAAGCGAAGGGAGAGAGAGTCTCAGGTAAAATTGTCCCTTTAAGTTGAGAGTCGGTACACATCCATATCACTCCAATGGCAAAAGAACTTCTGTTCACCCAGAGACCAATCAAATGTGGGAGAGGAATAGGTATCTAGAAGACTGTCAAGATCCCTCAGGCATCCATAATTCCCTAGGACTAGGTCCCTGCTAAGCCTCAGCCTAGTTCAGCTTCTTCCAACCCTACAGTAGGCACGAGCCCTAGCTGGAGTCCTGGAAATGTATTTTGTTTGAATGCATGATGGTCAAGAGAACTCAGGCAGATAGAGGGGCTTGTAACACTCTAGGTCCCTTGAGACATTCACCAAGTAGGAGTTCACCACCCAGGAGGTGAATGCTTTCTTTCTCTTTAGGCTTTGTTAAATCTTGTGTCGAGAATGCTTCCAGAACAGAGAAAAGGTCAAAGCATATGTGTTGAATGAATGATAACCGAGGACTTTGGGGTTAAGAACTTTGTTTTATTTTTCTTTCTTTCTTTTAAGCTCATAAAAATCATCAATGACTGGCTCCAACCCAGACTGGGACTTTGGAACAACATTAGAACACAGGCCCAGCCATATAAGGACTTGCATGGAGGAACAGCATGACCTGCTAAGTGTTGCCTGCTGACTGATTATAGGACAATGTTGTGGATGGCCCCGGCCTTGTATTTTGATACTAATTCCCCTGTCCTGTGAAGGGCTGCAGAGGAGGTGTGAGTCATTACACAGATGATTTCTAGTGAACCTTCTGCCCATCTTAATTTGTAAAATAAAGGCTGGAGCCAGTGATTGGGCAGAGGAAGGGGGAGGTAGAGAAATAAAGGTTGGTGGGAAGAGAGCAGAAGGGAGGACTGGAGGAAGACAATGGAGGAGGAAGATGATGAAAGAGAGGACGACTGGGAAGCAGGAGGTAGAAGGACAGACGCAGGGTCTGGAAAACCCTCAAGCTATAAGGGTCTCATAGCTGGGGAACAGAGTAGTGTAGGGGTATCTGCCCAATCTCGGCTTACAGAACATATTCATAATTACTGAGTTGTGTTTTCATTGACGGTCCTATTTGGGTTGGAGATTTAAATATCTTCCACTACAGGACAAGACATGCTGTGGTGGTTTAAATATGCTTAGCCCATGAGAAGTGTCACTATTAGGAGGTGTGGCCTTGTTGGAATAGGTGTGGTCTTCTTGGAGGAAGTGTGTCACTGTGTAGACAGGCTTTGAGGGCTCCTAGTGCTCAAGCTCTACCCTGTGCAGAAGAGAACATCCTCCCCCCCACTACCTGCTTAGGAATCTCCTTCTGGCTGCCCTCGGATTAAGACATGGAACTCTCAATTCCTTCTCCTGCAATGTGTGTACCTGGACGCCACCATGCTTCCTACTATGATGATAATGAACTGAACCTCTGAAACTGTAAGCCAGCCCCAGTTAAACATTTGCCCTTGGTAAGAGCTGCCTTCATCATGATGTCTCTTCACAGCAATGAAACCCTAACTAAGACAACATGCTTAAGAAGAAGATAGACAAACGGGATTAATTTGCAGCTGTGGCTGGGAAGGGTTCTAGAAGTGGACTGTTGCTTGCTTCTGTAAAGGACACTTTACAGAATTAGCTGATTTTTTTTTCCCTTGGCCTGAATCTATGGTTTTCAAATAGTTAGAGATCTTGGCCTTAGAAGAGCAATACAGATAACATTATCTGGAGTGGAGTCAGTCCATACTGCTGCCCTGTGTCCTTTCATAGTCCCTCAGAATTCTACTGAGTGACCTTTGGCTTTGGTTTCCTCAGAGGTTCAGTCCAGGGTTCATGTTCTATAGCGTACGCACACAATTTGCTCCAGGTCCCAGAAGTTCAAGGCCAGCAGAACTTTTCAAATTTTTTAATCCTTCTGAACACCAGCCACATGTCACCCCATATATCCAACCTGGAGTCACTTACTAACATTAGTAATGCCCCATCCTGTCACCCAGCAATTCTTCCATAACCGTAAGTCGGAGAGTTCTGAAATGCAGATAGGTATCCTGTTGGTACTCAAGTTTAATGGGGATTTGAGCAAGAGCAAAGCTATGTCATTGTCCAGGAGCCAGTCATCAAACTTTGGGTGCAAGATTAACTTGTCCACTTTCTGATACGTCATGTTCTTTGTGCTGAGGTCATCTCTGCCATGAATGATCTCCAAGTTAGATCTCATTTAAAATAAAAAGAGAGAGAAAATGTAAATGATAGAAGTGGAGATGGGATATCCCTAAGGATTCTGCCCCCAATGGCTATGATTCTAAGTAAGGGGCTAAAAGGACCTGAACAGTGGAAGGCAGATCAGAGTCCCAGCACATAGCCTGATGATCTTACTTAGATAAAGGAAGCGGGAGAAGCGCAAGATACTGTTCTTGATTCTCCAGAAGGGCTTGACTGATTGTAGAGCAGAAGTCCAGGAAGACTCATGAGACTCAAGGACTTTTACACCAGCCCGGAGCTGGTGACGTGTGCTCAAGGACTAGCGCTCCAGACTCACATAACAGTGTCTCAGGTTTCTGATTTTGCACCCATGCACCACCCTCTGTGTCTCCAACAAAAACAGTTAGTGATAGACTTCCTTTCTATCTGTTGAGAGTTTCTTCTCGTTTGTCTTTAAGACAAAGTCTCCCTATGTAGCTTAGGCTCGCCCATGATGAATCATCCTCCAGGCTCGTCCTCCAGAGTGCCAGGTGACAGACATGTGCTACCATAACCAGCTTAGAAAAAGTGTTTATTAGAAGTCAGATCACGTCCACAGATACTTAGCAGGATGTGAAGCCTGGAGCTCACAATGAGACATATCGAATCCTGGGAGGAGATCTGCTTACTTCCCAGAGGTCAGAAGGAATACTCAGCCTTGCAGGCCGTTTTAGCACCTGATGGCATTACGTGGCTGGCTGAATGAAACCTCTGGGAGAAGCATTCCATTACATTGGTTAAGAAGAAAATTATTACTTAAGCTTGTTGGTACAGGCCTGCAGGTTCAGCTACTTGGAAAATTAAGGTAGAAGAATCACACATTCAAGGCCTCTCCGAGCTACAGAATGAGTTCAAGGCCAGCCTAGAAACTTAGTGAGAAGCCTTAAAATAAAAAGCAATTGATTTCTGAGTTTGAGGCCAGCCTGGTCTGCAGAGCCGGGACAACCAGGGCTACACAGAGAAACCCTGCCTCAATTTAGCATGGTGCCCTAAGCTCAATCCCCGTGCTGCCACCCACATTGAGCCCTTCCCCTGTTTCTTCCAGGAATACTCACTTGTTTATTTGGTCGAAGCAATGGGATGCAGACAGAACCCACCACTCACTGAGTATAGATCCCCCACAGAGATAATTACCATGACTCATAACCCCCACGTGCCACGGGAACTTGGAGATGTTTGCAAGTTTACCTCCCACGATAGCAGAAACATTGTTCTGTTGTTGAGATCGGGCATCCATTTCCTGGCCACATATCCCTAAAAGAAGGGGAAGAGAAAGAAAGTCAAGTCTGAAGGGCCTGGAAAAAGTTTACCTTACAGGCCTGTTCTTTCCACACACACAGGCAGAAGGGCTCAGCAAAGGGACATAGGTAGAAAACCCACAGATTAATCCAAATCCAAGCCCCCCCCCCCATATTCCCCTCAGAGCTTGGCTATACACTTGCGGAGAACACTGGAGGCCGCTTTCACTGCTGCCTGCTTCATGGAATGATTCTGTGGGGCCTGGAAGAGGGAAGACTCGAAGCCACATGGTGGGCAGCTGGCTCTTGCTATTCCCCTAGGTCTGTGTAGCAGTGTCCCTTTCTTTAAATCATGCTGCACTGTCCCCTGAAGTATGCTGCAGGCCTGGTGTCCCGCTGTGCGTCAGAAAACCAATCATGGGAAGAAGATGGCTTAGTCCCACCAGCTCTCTGATTCCCGTCCTGCCTTTCCTACTGTATTAGGGAGCACACTGTCATGCAACTTTAATCCCAAGGACAATTCCAATTCTCCCCAGAAGCGAGTTTGGCGGTTCCTATGGGACAGGGTTGTTGTGACATCTCTGGATGTCTTTTCAGTATTGTTGCATTTCCCTCCTCCTCTTCATGTTTCCTGTCTTCTTTTCTTCTTCCTCATTTTTCTCTTCCTTTTCTGCCTCCTCTTTCTCCTTTTCTCAGTACTGTGGCTCAACCCTTGGGCCTGGTGCATGCTAAGCAAACATGCTACCACTAAGCCCATCCACACCTTTCCAGTAGTATTCCAACTAAGAGAGAAGTAAATGCAATAAAATCTACAGTATTGGATACTCAACTGTTTGCAAAGCACTGTTCCATTTGGCCTAGTGTTATCACTGCCCTGTTTTAAAGAGTGAAGCCAGCCGGGCGGTGGTGGCGCACGCCTTTAATCCCAGCACTTGGGAGGCAGAGGCAGGCGGATTTCTGAGTTCGAGGCCAGCCTGGTCTACCAAGTGAGTTCCAGGACAGCCCGGGCTATACAGAGAAACCCTGTCTCGAAAAACAAACAAACAAACAAAAAAAAAAAAAAAAAAAAAGAGTGAAGCCTCAGGCTGGACATCAGGCGAAGGCCCAACAGCTACTATACAGCAGAGAGTCGGGAACATGGGTGAAGATCTAATGATGATGACACACAATTCTTACAGGAAAATATAGCAATAATTCTAGTCTAGCTCTCTCTAGTCACACTCACATATCCATGTGTCATCATAGCCCCCACCCTACCTAATACTTTCTCATAAGCTTCCATCCTAGAACTCCACCACATATACCCCGCTAGCATATCCCTGCAACCAGATATGCTACCTCTGTACAGCATACCAGGAACTTCGTACCATACACCCTACTCACACAATCTCACTTCACACCCTATCCCCATCCAGGCACCTGTCACCAAAGAACTACACCACCCCAGGATTCCACTACATAGCCCACTACCATACACCCCACTGCCACACAACCCCATCACCAACTCACACACCAACACCACTGACCACTACCACACAATCACACCACACACCCACCGTTCATTACCAAACACAGTGTTCACCACCTCACATCGCCACCCCCACAACCAGCCATTACTTCTCTGTCTTTCCATTTCGTTCCCAACACCATGGACCTTCTTCCAATTCCCTAGAAGTGGCCTGCAGCTTCCTGCCTCAGGGTGCTTCCCATTTCTCCTCCTTGATCTGTGCCCCTGTGTGTTCTTGGCATCTTAGCTCAACCATAAAGCGAGTTTTGCTGATCTAGGCAAAATTGAGGCAGGAGAAGCTGGAGTTTGAGGCCGACATTGGTTATGGGAGAAGTGTGTGTGTGTGTGTGTGTGTGTGTGTGTGTGTGTGTGTTGGGAAGGTATTATTTCAAATCACCTTTTTGCAGTATCACTTTTGTATTAGATATTCTCCTCAGAGTACCAGCAATAATTATCAAATATTTGTAAACTTTTGATGTTGGCTCCTCTCATTAGAGTCTAATCTGGATGTGGGCAGGAGCTGTATGTGACTAATTCTTATGGCCACACCACCTAGACAAGAGACTGATATGTTGCAGAAGCCCAATACATAGTACTGGAATAAATGGATGTATTGGGGGATGGTATAAACTGGATTGGATGGATGGATGGATGGATGGATGGAGTAGGTGGTTAGATGTGTGGATAAGTGGATGGACCAGATGAGTGTATAGATGGCTGGATAATTAGGAATGATCTTAGCATCAATGGTAAAATTCTTTGAACCACCAGTGTCATGAAGAGGTGGTCAGGGACTGAGGAGCCTTTGTTCAAAGGCATCAACCCTTTGAGTTCCCAACTCAGGAGCCAGAAAGGGAGAGGTGGATGATGGATGGAAGTGCCATCACATTTGAGGGAGAGTGGACAATCTCCAGAAGTGTCATTGTAAGAACCCCTGCCTTGTCTCCCCTGCTAATGTCAAGGAGGCATATTTGCCCCTTCCTGGTGGACCCCAGCACACTAAAAGGCACCTGTGGTCTAATCTGCAATCTAATCTTAGATAGAGACACTTGACATTCCAGCAAGGGAACCTTAGAATTACTGTACAGTAAAACAGACATGTTGGTCTGGGGTGGGAGAAATTAAATCTTGATTTGAGATGACTATTTTGAACATGTATGCAAAATGACGTAATTTGAAATCAAGTTGGACTCACAAAATGACTTGTTTTAGTCTTTTCCTCTTTTTGAAACACAGTGCCATCTGTCACCTGTTGAAGATCTTCCCTGAACCAGCTACTGTGCTGCCTGCATGAACAAGAGACCCTTAATAATCTCAAAACCCCTCTCCAGTGTGTCTGCAGTCCCACTTTACAGGTGAAGAAAGAAGGTGATCACTCAAGCTCATGCAAAAGCAGGAGCAGAGAGGGACTTCCAGCTAGTCCAACTGTTTCTAAACCCAGCTATCCTCCTCCTGCTCAGAGCTTCTGTAATAACACACACCGCCTGACCTGCCCAACCTTTAAAAGCCTTAATTGGACCCATAACATGTGGTTTGGATAATTGCTCACTAGGGTGAACCTGAGAGGTTTTAGTCAATATTGATTGTTGGGACCCTGTCCACGCAGAAGGCAGGCTTTTGAGAGCTGATGTGGAGGCAAGGCTTCCCTGGAGAGCTGGGTCTGATGAGTACATAAGTGACTATTGCTGTCCTCTGGGAGATGCAGTCTGATGGTGCATCTAAGCTTAGCAGAACTGCCAGCAGTCTGGATGCTGGTGAGAGTCTGAGTCCCACAGCCCTGAGAAATGTTTCTCAGGAGCAAATGGAAAGAATTATCTGAAGTCTCGGGATGGAAGGCGGCATATAGCCATGCAGTCTTCAGAACTGAGTAAGGACTGATAGTGGTCTATACTTCCCCGAGGATGGACACGATCTTGCCAGATTTAAAACCAGCCATCAGCCCATCAGTATCACTGTCAAGAACAGACAGAGCAAGAGATGACTCAGTAAAGTGCTTGCTATGCAAGCAGGAAGGCCCGAGTTTGATCCTCCAGAACCCATGTAAAAAGCTGAGCACAGGAGTGGGTGCCCTCACTGGTGATGTGGAGACAAACACATCCCTGGACTTGCTAGTTAGCCAGTCTAGAGGAACCAAAGAGTTCAGCATTTTGACAAAGATTGGCATATGTGGACCCTGCAGGTTTCTTAACTCTGTGTTGAGCCCCTTTCCCTCACTGGCCTGTCTGCCTCTGCAATGCATTAAGCTCTTTCTGTGTGTGGAGTCTTTGCACTGTGCTTCCAAGTGTGCCTCCCCATCAGGGAAAGCAAGTGTCATGAGTGCAGAAAGGGCCTACCTGACTAGCCAATTCTATCGGCTCCGCCCAGGTTTTCCACACTAGTCTGTTTTGTCTGCCATTGAATAAGAAAGAAGACAACAAGGTTTACTCGGGGGGGTTTTGTTGCCATACTGGGGATGGATTTTAGGGTTCCTTACACAAAGGCAGGAAAGCACCTTACCTGTGACTGGCCATCCTCAACCCTCTTCACTTTTTGTATTGAGAACAGAATCTCATTAAGTTGTCCAGGCTAGCCTTGAACTCACTCTGTAACCTAGGCTAGGCTTGATCCTGCAATCCCCTTGACTCATTAGTCTCAGTAGCTGGATTAGAGGCCTGAACCAACAGCTCAGCTTTTGTGTTTAAAGCTCATTCCTACCACCACACTGAGGAAAATTCTATGTCCTCCTCTATTGTGAACACAGTTTCAAAAACAGCACACCCTGTGGCAGGGGTTTGAAATTTGTTGACCAACCCATTGACGCCAACTGTATACATTCTCTGGACTCAAACAGGAGCCCATCACTGGGAATACTAGTGCCCTGCCTTGCTTGAGTGCTGTAATGTAGTGGCCTTTGCATTAGACCATTCAGATGTTTTTCAGCATGGTGGAAGAAGGAAGAGACTTTCTGCAGATCCTGCCGAACTTAAGCCTTCCTGATGTGGCCGCTATGCATCACTGACCCAACAGCTGGCTGCTTTTTCTGAAATATGTACTAATATAGCCATTCACTCTGGGAAACTCTAGTATCTACACAGATAGCAAATTACACTTGTGTGCGCGCACGCACACACACACACACACTCACAGAAACCAGGCTCCCCAACCCCCAACAACTTTAAAGGACAGGTGGTATAAGAATCTCAGTGATCATTTGGTCAAGGACCAGCTACCTCAGATCCCTAAATCCTGCCCTGCCCCCGCCCCAAACTACTGAATCACTACCCCTGGGAAGTTGCCTTTGGAACTAGTTCCCAGGTGATTCTACCACCCCTTAGGGACTGAGCCACAGGGTCCTCAGAAACCTACATGCCAGTGAGCTATGTGCCCAGAACAACAGGAGGGCCAGTGACAGCAACAGCCCTGTTCTACTGTCCTTCCATCGTTTCATCGTTTCATCGGCTTGCCTGCACATGAGTGATGGGAGCTTCAACTGAGGCAAGTGATGGAGGGCCGGGCCTACATAACCACTGAGATCACAATGGGCCTGGGTGGACCACCCTAAGCAGAAGGTGGCCTCCTGAGTCCTCCAGGATAGGAAGGGTGTAGTGACGAGGGTGACAGCAGGTGACATCGGGAGCTTCCAAAACAGTGGAGTTCCAACAGACTGGTTTGCAGATGCCCCAGGACACAATGGCCAAAGGCACAGCCCTGGTTAATAAGAAAGAAGCTGAGGTATGTGGCTCAAATCAATCAGACAACATAGCAGAGACACCAGTGCACACTCTATGGGAGAGAGCTCATGTCACCAGCGACACGACCAGTAGGATGTTGGGGGAGTCACTTCACTTAGATTCTCAAATTTATCTGAAAATAGGTGATGACACATCTCTGTGGCATTGAAAGAGTTAAGGCACTAGGACAAGGGTTCTCAACCTTCCTGATGCTGTGACTCTTAAACACAGTTCCTTGTGGTATGGTGACCCCCAACCATGAATTATTTTCATTGCTACTTCATAACTATTTTGCTACTGTTATGAATCATAATGTAAATATCTGTGTTTTTCCATGGCCTCAGGTGACCCCTGTTAAAGGGTTGTGACCCAGAGGTTGAGAACCAATACACTAAGGCAGGTAGCCCAGCACAGGACCAGTCATATTCTGAGCCTCTAATATAACCCCCGTGTTCGCTGCTACTGTCTCCCAGCAGAGACAGAACCTTGATCATTAGCTCCTCTCGACAGGAAGCTCTCAGCCTGGGGCAGTGAGGGCACTCCCTCTGTGGGGTGCTAGGGTGGAACCCCCCTGCACTCATTCCTCATTTCCCTTAAGGGCTTATAAGCACAAGGTTGTGTTTGATCCCCAGAACCCACACAAAGATAAAAGGCAGGTATAGTACCCTTGTAATCTCAGAGCTGGAGAGGCAGAGACAGGTAGATCCCTTGGGGCTTTCTAGCCAGCAAGCTTAGTCTACGTGACGGTTCTAGCTCAGTGAGAAAACTTTGTTTCAAAGTAAATGGATGGTCTCCTTCTCAGGAACAACACCCAGGTTATCTTCTGGCTTCTGTAAGTGCACTTCCACACACTCACAGAGACAGACAGACAGACACACACACACATACAGGCAGACACACCTACATAGACACACAGGCAGACATATACATAGACACATGCATACACACACAGACACAGACACACACAGGCAGACATAGACACATGCTCACACACACACACACATCCTAAATATACTAATGTAAATTTTTTTTAATTCTTGGAAATGTCCATCAGAATGACTGCCTCATGAAAGGCTAAATAGTTCATTATGGATGTGAGATTTGTCATGAGGAGAAATGTGTAACCCTGCCACCCGCCGGAAGCTGAGTTTTGGAATTCATCAAGTAAGCTCCTACCTTTCACTGCCAGGTGGGGGCAGAAATGGTGGGAAAGCTCCTCCCTTTGTTTCTTATTAACAGAACCTTGTGGTTCTCACTATTTATAAACACTTGGGCCCTGGGGTTGTGGGGAGCAGGGTCACATGTGAAATGGAGTAAGCCATTCATAGAGATTTCCCAGAACTTCCCATACATGCCACCTGGCTTTTCTGCATAGCTTCCAGGAGAACACATCTGTGTTATCCCCATTTGTGCCCCCAAACAATCCCCAAGCATTCACATTTTAACCAAAACAACATGGGATCAGGCCTGGTGGCACAGGCCTGTAATCCCAGGTCTGAGGAAGGAGGCAGAGGCAAGAAGATCATAGGTTCAAGGCCAGCCTGGACTACAGAATGAGTTCAAGGCCAGACTGAGTAATTTAGATCTTATTTCAAAATAGAAAAAAAAAAGGGGGGGGCTGGGCTTACAGCTTAGTGTACAGTACTGGCCTAGCATATGTGAGGTTATGGATTCAAGGCTCTTGTTCTGCAAAAATGTAGGAAGGAAGGAAATGAATGAAAATACAAGTCAAGCATTTGTAGCAGCTCTATTTATAACTACTAAACCCTAGTAACAACCTACATGCCCATGGTTAGGGGACTGGTTCCACAGGTGGCACACCTACACAGCAGTAAGACCACTCAGCAGTGACGAGGAGCCATTGCTGAACCGGCCAGCACCCCAAACACAAATTTGTTAGGCCAATGATGAAATTGGACATAAATGGCTCCTTGCCATATGTTCCCAATACTATGGCATTCTGGGGAGAGAAAACACCTGCCATCAACAGGGGCTGGAGCTCAGGAAGAGATGGACCAAGAGAGGAAAAAGTTCTACTGTACAGGCATGTGCATGCCTTTCCATTCACAGAGCCTCAAAATGGTACACTTGCTCCATAGAAGTTAAAACTCAAAAGCCAGACTTTTAAAGCATCGCTGCACTTTGTATACAAACAAAATCCCCCAATATAAATGACAGAAGTGGTGGTCCTGCTGTGGCTTGAATGTGAAATGTCCCCTACAGGCTTCTGCGTGTGAACACTCCAGCTGCTGGACTACTGAGTGGGATAGGATGCAATCTTTTGAACTCAAGGCCTGTGCCTGTGGGGTTGACATAGCTCACCAGGGAAAGGGAAAGGGGGATTCTGAAGATTATATAGTTGGAGCCTACTTCTCAATGTATGTGTGTGTGTGTGTGTGTGTGTGTGTGTGTGTGTGTGTGTAACTGTAACTCTTACAAAAGTGTTCTTATAAGGACACTGTCCTGTAGACCAGGACCCCTCCCTTTTAACCACAATTAACAATTAACTTTAATGACGCCCTTAGTGGTTCAACCACCCAAACCAGCTACCCAATGGGTTAGGAACACAAGCCTTGTTCAGAATACAAACACAGCACTGCTCAGGCAATGCTGATGGTAGTTCAAAAAAGCCAAGGGAAGAGGTTCAGAGCATACTGCTGAGTAGAGAATTTGGGAGAGAAACAGGGGCTAATGGGGGCACGCTCTTGGGAGGCAGTCCAGGAGGAGCCTCATAGCAAGGATATTATGTACACACTGAAGGCTGGAGGTGTATAGCCAGGTGACAATCACCTTGCCTTGCCTCCGTGAGCCAGGATTTGAAGTCAGGTACAAGCCCAGGTTTCAGTATATAATTTACATTATAATCTCAGCTACTCTGCTGTTTAGGTCCTGTTGGAACCCTAGAGTTTGACTGGAAGGCAGCCCCTAAGTGATCCCAGAAAGCAGATCCCAGGCTACCCATAAGAAAGGAGGGGCTTTCGTCTCATAAGGCTCTTGTCTCTACCTATAAAACAGTCTCCGCCTAGTCTCTGGCTGCACAGGGGACTTTTGCTTTGTCTCTAGGGAGTGAAGACCCTGCTCAGATGCCCTGGGAGCTGTGTCTTTGTCAGGTCTGTGCTCTGAACCCTAGGCCAAGAACCTGGGGAGCCACATCAGAGGAGGACATGGCCTGTGGGCTTGTATCAGCCATCACCACCTTCCATGACCCAGTTTAAGTCTCGGTTGCATCTGCTGCCCAGGCAGGAAACACATCAACACAAGTGGGGGGAGGAGAGCAGAGCTATTTGGGGCAGGAGACAGATTAGGAAACAGACATTGTTCCCTGCGGATCGCAGCCTTGCCTTTTTCCCTTTTGGATTTCAGCTCTGCCCTGATTCTTTCTTGCGTGAGACCAGTTGGATTGCTGCGTGCAGTGCTACAGAAGTTCAGCTCTGGATCTGGAGACTTTGGGATTGGGGTGCAAGGCAAGAGAGGGCCCTGGCCTTGTATTTCCATAAGAGCCTGCCTGATGATTGTCCATCCTTCCAGAGATGAAAGTGCCGGGACAGCTGAGAAAGGTGGCCCTAGTCCGAGGGTTCAGAAACCCTTCTGTTGGGCCTCTCAGGACTACCTGAATCCCTGAGGTGGAATTAGGGAGGTTGATGGTTATGACGGTGGGGTGGGGCTGAGCTCAGTTAGGGAGAAGCTGGAATTTCATCACTGAAAACATGGATGGAGATGTTTGGATGTTGGCATGAACATCATGGACATTGTAGTAACTAAACAGACTCGCCAAAGCAATCAGCCATGGGGTAGAGACTCTCTCCTTCCTAGACCCAGGGAAAGCCACAGGAGTGAAGGGGTCATCAGTGGGAACTGGCCAGTGGTAGCACTGTGACCTAAGCAGGAAGGGGACAGGAAAGAATACCCCATTGACTCTCTCGCTTCCTATTCTTGTACTTTGGTTACTGCTTTCTGGGGTTGTTTAACAGCATCTGGTGGCTCAGGCCTTAGGAGGCAGCCTCCTCAGACAACTGGGTCAAATGGGGAAATAAAGGGCCAGCATCTTCTAGAACTTTCTTGTGGTGGGTGAGTTGACTGTTGTGTCATGCTGGCCTCAGGACTAAGAAGGACACCTGTGATTTAGCCTCATGGTACGCACTGTTCCGTGCTTGGGACCAGGGAGTGTTAGCTCGCCCCTCTTGGCAATGTTCTGCCAGTTGGTTGGTTACCACATCAGAGACTGCGTTTTAACTGAGTGCCTTCTCTGGCATGCCAGCTCAGGTAGGACATATATTTTTACTGTCAGTTATAAGGTCTCACATTGTACCTTATAATCCCTGTCATGGTTCAGTGCCCTTTTCCCATAACTATTAGAAAAATAGATAGATGATATGAAATAGAATGGAGTTATATAAATTATATATGTAATGGAAATATATATATGTTACCATAGTGAAAGTAATCACTAGGAGATCCTGTCAAGTGATGTATAATACTTGTATTTTCCTATTCTTACTATGTAGTGTTCACCAAGTATCCAAATGAATAAATGGGAAAATAAACTTCTGTATCCATATAACTAGTTGTCTCCTTTATATCTATGCCAGATAGACTGACCTAGAAAATATCTAGAGATGTAATCACCATTTGTCACTGGATACATGGCATAGCACTGGTCTTCAGACATGGTCCTAAGCTCAAATTCTCACCCTTCCTGTTGTACCTGGCAACAAGCTGCCCTGTTGGTTGTTTGTAGAGGAAGGGCATGTTGACTCTGGTGTCCCTGGATTAGTTCCATCCACTCTCCCACATGATGGGTGACTTTGGTCACTGGGCAATCTCAGAGTCCATGTGGTGGAAGGAGAAGTAGATACACATCAATGCTTCTGGAACAAGTTGTCATCAGGAAGTGGGTTTTTTTTAATAAGCTAAGAAAGGGAAGGAAAGGTGTGGTCTCCAAGTCCTGAGTCATAATCACTCACTTTTAGCTTCAAATTGGACCAGAGAGCCCTGACCCTACCTGCTACATATGGAGAGATCTTTATGCAAGTCCAGGGTGTGGAGGCATCTGCTTGCACCAGAGGTTGGGAGCTCCCCGGGTACAGACCTAGGTTGGATGCTGGACCAGCAGAAACAAGGCTGGTCTATGGCTGGGTATGATCATGTTCCAAGAGAGGAAGAAGCAAGTCAGAATGTCAGAGTGAAAAGACTCCTTCATAGATAGGGAAGGAAAGGATGACTTCCCATGGAAAATTGTAAAAGATTTCCTGAATCACACGCTCCTGACCCTTCTTTGTCAGAGGATATGATGTTTTCCTCTGGAGTCGTCCCCCCCCCCAACACTGACAGCACCTCTTTCAGCATGGACAGGAAC
Source organism: Mastomys natalensis (assembly GCA_021653895.1). Lineage (NCBI taxonomy): Eukaryota > Metazoa > Chordata > Mammalia > Rodentia > Muridae > Mastomys > Mastomys natalensis. The sequence continues at coordinate 2,382,443 of JAJTUV010000145.1, forward strand.
TAAGTCTGTAGCTAACTCGACTAATGTAGAGACCAAGCTATAGTCAGTGTTCCTCAGATGTGGGATACAATGGACTGAACAAACAGTAAGAGAATCAGAGCTTAGTAATTTGATTTATTCCCAGAAAACATGGCAGCAAGCAGTATTTGAGAGCCCAAGCTTAGCAATATGGGATGGTAGTGTGGGCCGCAAGCCAAGGGACTTTTTGAGGCTTTTGAGAGGGTGAGGGCTCGTCCCTCCCTTTGTGTCTCTTCCAGAATCCATGGGATAAACTGAGCCACAGACACAAACATGCCAGGCCTTCCCCTGGATCCTGAAGTTATGCCCCAGCTGAAGACACCCACTTGAAAAAGCCTTCGAGTCTCCCAGTTAGCACAGACCATGGGTGCCCCGCTGTCTCCCTGGGAATGAGAAAAACAAGAAGCATTAAATGTGAAAGGCCAGTGGGGCCAACAGCAAGAGGATATAAAAGGGTGGTAGCTAGTGGTATGAGCAAGGGCCCCCCTCCTGGACTTCTTCTGGGAACCTAAGAATTGTGGGGTGTAGGGAGGAGGGGTATGACGGAAGTCTGAGTACCTGGCACTTGCCGTTGGTGCCCACTTCCTTCCAGGCACAAAGCATGTTCCTGGAGAGCTGAGTCACCCTCTTGGCACATGTCCTCCAGCTAATCTGAACCACCCGCAGCTTGTTGAGGTGCATGTTTAAGCCTTTGGCTGAACCTGGCAAAAGAAGGAAACTAGCCTGAGAGTGGGCGTGCATTGGCTATGCCCACACACACCAGTGTGGAAGTCTGGTGACTCACAGGTCCCCTCATGTGGATGACTTAGTGCAAGACCCTGCTCTGTGTCATCTACATACCTTTCAACAGGTAATCCCTCTACAGTACATCTGCCTAGAAGATGCAGGCTCTCTCCAGAAGCAACCCAGTCCCTTACCCTATAGGGAGATTTCTCTGTGGCAACAGCCTTGCTCTGAAGCTGCCCTTTGTCCTTGTGCGAAGTTTAGAGCAGCCAAAGTGTTTTGGCAACAATGGCCCACATCTTGTCTTTGGCAAGCCAAATGGAAACACTTGGGAGAGAGTGGACAACAGGGTGTGCCATCTTGTAGGGGGCAAATAACCACAGTGCTAAAGGAAATCCTGGCTTTCTCTCCATTCTTTCCCTGTCAGGAGACTTCCATGGGTGAACAGCCCGGTGCTCTGCAGGGAACAGAGCCTAGTCACTGATACCCACCTCTTCGGGGAAGCCACCAGGTTGATTATTCAACAAACAGAGGACTATATGTGAGGCAAACAGATGAGCAAGCCAAACGATTTTATGGAACCCATAAAAATGATCATTATTTTCAGGTTTTGAGGTTCTTCTAGGAGTGTTTATCTACATAATTTCATTCATTTCATCTATATGACTTAGCTGAGGGAAGCATTGCAGCTATTCTATGGATGGGAAAAAGAAGGGCCCCCCAAATTCAAACCCGAGTTCTCCGCCATCTAAACCACCATTTTGCTCAGCAGAAGGCAACCTGCACAAGAGCTTCATACTGGCATGAAGGCCAGGTACATACCGTGGCTATGAGTGTATGCCCACTCTGACATCCAGCACCGGTCCCAGGAACTCTCCCTCTGTGGCAGGCAGACAGGCATCTTGACTTTATTGAACTGGATTGGCGTGGCAAGTAGGAGCAGGCAGAGGTCGCTGTCAAGGTGAGGTGGCTTGTAGTCTTTGTGAGCGATGACCTTCTGTACTTGTTTTCTCTCCACGTTGATGTCACTGAAAGTCTTGATTCCTATGACCACAGTGATGTTTACGGCCACCAGTTCTAATCTGAGGGATGGATACAAACGCAGCACAGCTGATAAAGGTTGTGGGCCACATTGTTTCAGCAGTAAAACTCACCACTAAATAGTGTACAGTAGTGGGTATGCTGTGGGGGTCTAGAGAGATCGAGGAGGTAAAAGGCATGGCCCAAACCCAGATGGATCTCTGAGAGTGAACCAAAGACTCATGGAAAGCTCTGACCAATAGAAATGTAATGTAACCATTGAGAAAGGAGGATGTGCACACCTCAGTGACAGGAACCTTGGCTATCTTATTGACTGCTATATCCCTAGTACTTGAAACAGTACCCAGTAGGTGCTCAATGCGTGCACAGTGAATGGATAAATCTAATTCAGTGTCTTCACCTGTAGATGGTGGACAGGAAAAGGGAAGCCTACACTGACTTCTCCAATGCTGCAAGAAGTAGCCAATTTTGGATATAGTTGACTAAGTCAAGAGGGGTGACTAAATAGGGAGAGACTTCAGTCCAAAGGCACTGGGAGCAGAGCCTATGGCTTCAAAAGCTTCATATACCAAGGAATTATCTCAGAAAATATCCCAGACTGCATGTGTTCTAGATTCGACTTAAATTAAGGTAATGCCCCAGACACTTACAGGGTTCTCGGGAAGCAGTGTGCTGCTGTCAGAACCCACCACTGGTGGATGATGGATCCTCCACACAGGTGTTTTCCAAGCATCTGGATACTCACTTGCCATGGGAATTCACCATGCTGGACTTCAAGCAGCTCCCGCAATGGCAACCAGGATGAGTTTGGGAAGGCAGGCCTGTGGCCACACAGAACTGATTTTGAGAGAGAAAGCAAAGAGCTGCTGGTACATAAGGGGCCCAGAAGAATCCTTACTCCACATTCCCAGAACCGTCCCACTTAAGATCCGGTGGCATCTGAGGGAAATGGAATGAGAGGGTTCACAGGAAAGATCTTAGAAAATACCTCCAATCTGAAAATGGCCAGCACAGAAAAGGGCAAATTAACAAAAAGGGACCTGCCACAGAAATCAAACGCATAGTCTATGTTTAAACGGTGCTTGAAGGGCAATTGTATGAAAAGCAACTGAAATTTACCAGCTAGTGGTGTTTGCCTGATAGAATTGTAAAATAGCTGTGAGTGACTTTGAGAAAGATACAACATACAACACACATGCACACACACGCACACATGCACAGACACACAGAGACAGAGAGGAGAGAGAGAGAGAGAGAGAAGAGATCAAATAAAGCAGAACCACTCCCTGAAGCCTTTTGGTGGGTACTGCTGTAATTCTGGCCAGAAGAGTACCAGACATGTAACTCATCTGATCTACCCACAGAGAACTTCTCCCAGGACCTCAAAGCAAATGTTACATGAAATGACTTCTTATGGCAACGTGATCTAATAAAAGTTTTCTGAATTAAGTATATTCTACCCACCCCTTTGCTCCTGGCCTAGAAAGGCCTCTAATCATTTACAGAGAGGGCTTAGAGTGGGAGTGACTAGGTGTTCATCTTGCCCCAAGGCTCCTGTGCTTCTTGGCCCAGACCCTAAGGGGTTCACTGAAGACAGCATCTTCAATCAGTCCAGTACATTTGTTTTGATCAACTGGTTATAGTCTCCTTGTTTCCTAAGCCAAATTCCACCTACTGCCACCTCTGGCTGTAAAGAGCTTTGGGTCTTTGGGTGAGATTTTATATTCCCTAGGTTTGGGTTAGAAACCTCTAACTCTGCACCTCCTGGAGCTAGCTTCTCATCTACTCTAGGGGATCCAGGGAAGAGGTGGTAGGCTTTTTCCTACCTTTTGTTCAGGGCTGGCCTGACACTAACCTTGCTGGTCCTGGGCATGCCCCTTGGATGCCATGAGCAGTGCAATTAGAAGTGGGAGCATCGTGTTGTCATTCCAGTCCAGTGGTGCCGGCTTTGACGTCCTGCCCACATTGATACAACACCAGCTGCGGCTGCCACATTGGGCATCACAAATGCATGGCAGAGCCTGGTCTGGTGACATCACAGTAAGCGCTGGGATTAGATAGGAGGAGCAGGCCCAGCCTGACTGAGCCGAGTTTCTCTTTCAGGCCTTCCTGGCTATTGGTCCCTTTGCACAGTGGCTAGGGGTACCCTAGATGCTTCATGCTGACCATCATCTGCCTGTGTGCTCTGGTCCTGCCCTTGACTCTGAGCACTTTGAGAAGTCATTTATTCTACTGCTACCTCTGACAGTAAAGAGCTTGGGTCTCTGGGTGAGGTGTTTGTTTTGTTTTTTAATTTAGATCTCATTCTGACTGGTTGTGAGCCAAGATGTGGTTGCTAGGATTTGAACTCATGACCTCCGGAAGAGCAGTCGCTGCTCTTAACTGCTGAGTCATCGCATCAGCTCTCTGGGCGAGATTTTTATATTCTCTGAAACTGGGTCTCAAAAGTTCCATGGCCTTCATAGAAAATTTCAACCCTGAGTTGGTTGGAAGAGAAGAATTTAAAGTGGGTGGCGATATACCACCCAGATTAAAAGATCACTCTAGAGTGGGCTGCTGTGATAATTTAGTCAGCAAACTGCTCGCCCTGCAAGTGCAAAGGCTGGAGTTCAATCTCTAGAACCTGTGTTTCATTAAAGAAAGAGGGGCATGGTGGCGCAAGCTTGTAATCCCAGCAGAGATAGGTAGACCTTGGGGGCATGCTGGTTAGTCAGCCTAACCTAGACAGGACAGTGAAAAGACCCTCTATGTAAACAACTATGCAGGGTTGCGGTGGGGCCTGGATTAATGATTGTCAACTAAGAATACTTGATGTTCTTGCAGAGAACCAGGGTTCAACTTTAGCACCCAAGTGATGGCTCCAGTGTCTGTAACTCCAGTTCCAGGGCATCTGATACCTTCTTCTGACCTCAGAGAACACCATGCATCACATGGTATACATATATGCATGCAGGCAAAACACCCATACAAATAAAATGAAAATAAATACATATTTTTTGAAAAGAATGAGTAAAGCTGAGGAATGACACTCAAGGTTGCCAAGTTTATCCACTAGGCTCCACATGCACCTCTCTCTCTTAACACACACACGTGTATGCTCACACACAGTCATACACACTTAAACACACATACATACACACACATACACAGCATACACACATATGCATATACATACATACACACATACACAGACATATATACACATATACACATACAAGCACACATATACACACTCAACACACATACACACATATACACACACTCACACATGCAGACACACAAACACATACACACACATAAACACACATATACACACACATACATATATAAACACAAGTGCATACACACATGCATATACACACATATATACACATAAATACACACACATACACTTTAAATACACACACATACATACACATACACACACACATATGCACAAACACATACACACATAAACACACATACATGCACACACAAATACACATGCACACATTCTCAAACACACACTCATGCACATATGCACACTCAAATATACATTCTCGAATGCACACATACAAACACACATGTGCTTATACACATACACATGCAAATATAGATAGATAGATAGATAGATAGATAGATAGATAGATAGATAGATATTGCTCTGAATATGACATGAAAACATGGATGTTATTGGAGGTACCCAGAACAGACAATATCACATAGGCAGTCACCCAAGTAAGAGACATTGGCCTGAGGTCAGAAAGAGATTGTGAGACTGCTGAGACATAGAGTAACAGCTATTGAGGTGTCATGGCCACATACACACACTCACACACACATACACACATGTCCACACACACACACATGCTTACACATATACACACATACACACATTCATTTACACATACACAAGGCATACACACAAACACACTCACATAAACACACTCACACATATACACTCTTTATATACACTGGCTCCACAGCACACATCATCTGAAACCAGTGCAGATTGGAAATTTGGAGAATACAAATAACCTGGGAAGGAATTCATTTGTGAGGTCCTAGGACAAAAGTGATGTCACGGACAAGGGGGACTAAGCTGCAATGCCCTGGCTGCCTTGATGTATACTAGCAGGAACAAGAGCCAGAAAGGTCGTCTTAGGGGAGCAGGGGAGCATCAGAGGTGCATGAGAAGTGGAGAGAGGATTGTTCAGGGATAGCATTGTGAATTCTGAACCTTTCCCTCCTCCCACCTCAGTTCATATCTCCCCTGCCCATCATCCGTCATTCCTCTCTCTGCATCATCATCCTTCTCATCAGCATTTCAAGATCTTAATTATCTATAACTTCACACTGACAAAATAATCAGCTTCAGGATGCACCCCTTGTCTTACTGGGAAACCACTCTATCTGTTCTCATTCATCAACAGTCCTGTCATTCAGTGAAGGAGTGCACAGTGGTGAAAGGAAAGAAGTATCTGCTTCAGAAACAGTGGTATATGCAAGGTTCTTAAGCCATCTTGAAGCCTCTCTCCTTCATGAAGGTTGCAGTCACCTGGTCAAAGAGACCTGCTTGATTATTACTTGTTCTCTTGCTGTGGAAAGATGCTCTTACAAATGCATTGTAAAAAGAAAGCCTTTGTTTTGGCTCACAGTTTGAGGGTACAGTCCATCGTGGTGAGGAAATCATGGTAGTAGGAACTTGGGGCAGCTGGCCACATTGCCTCTACAGTCAGGAAGCAGAGAGCAACGAATGCTGGTGCTCAACTTGCTTGTTCCTTTTTATTCACTCTAGGAGCCAAGCCTATAGGATGGTACTGCCCATGGTTGACATGATTTTTCATACCTCAACTAATTTGAACTAGATAATTGGGGATTTCAGATCCTGTCATTTTGACAGTATTAGCCATTACAGTGTCCTTTCCCAAACCTCCCTCTCTCTACATTCTTTGCCTGCTTTGTTTTCCCTTATCACCAATGGATACCCAACTGTCCACATCCTCAGTATTATCACTCTACCCCCACCCCCACCATTAGATTACAACTCTTTGCTCTTACATCCTCTGTTCCTGGCATGCTGCCTGGTACTTATTAAGTGCTTAGTAAGTAGTTGGAATTGAAGTGGGTGGGGGCTACCACAGGGAAAACCTCTCGCCTTTAACTGTTTACCCTTAACATCAGAGGGTGTTTCCTTCACTGTCAATGCTGACCTCTCTTGGCGTTGTTGTAAAACACCTGATGAGACCACACAAAGAGAATGTTTATTGATGGTTATGGTCTTCCCTAAACCCTCAGACGGTTCAATGCCAGTGGGTGCTGCCAAGTGAGAGACTCTTGAGATGGCTCTAGGATCCATTCCATACAGCTAGCATTCCCTTTATTTACCTCACAGTTGAGCAATACATTAACTTCCCACTGGCTTTTCTTGCAGGTAGCATCCCTGACCTGTGGGTTAGGACAAGAGTTACTTAGCTTCCTTTGCTGAATGTAAAGGTGTCTTTTTACCGAGCTAGCTCACCCTCATAAAGTCAAACAAAAGCTTGCTGTACTGTCTGTTGTGTGGAGCAATCTGATGCACTATCAGAGCCAGACCAGAACTTCTCAAGCTTCCCTTCTCCCATCTCTGCCCCAAATGAAAGCTTTGAATGTCTTATTCAAAATATGTGTCTTGGTCTCTTTCCCATTGCTTCCATATCAAGAGACCCCTCATTCCCACATCAGGATAAACAAACAAATAAATGAGTACTTGTGAATTCTCACCTTCTACTCAAGGTGGAAGTTGATCTGTGAATGGCTGTGAGTTGTTCTATCCTGGCCCCATCCTCCAGGGCGTGTATTATTTTGAGCAAGTCATTTAAAGTCCACGAGTATCTGAGAATATTAATTAAAACTATGGAAGTGTCAGTGCTTTCTTTTTTTGTTTGTTTGTTTTTGTTTTTGTCTAAAAGCATCCATGAAAGCAGCAGGGCCCTCAAAATATGTCTGAGTCTCTTCTTCACACAAAACAAGGGAAAAATCAAACCAATATAGTTTGTGGAATTTTTCTGCACAATGAAGTCATTTGCTGTCATCTTCTGTGTGAGAGATGAAATGTTCCCAAGTCCCTTGTGGACATGATGGAAACTATAATGTGTAATGTAGTGGTTTGAATAGGAATGGCTCTCATAGACTCATGTGCTTGAATGCCTGACCATAGGGAGTGGCACTATTAGGAAGTGTGGCCTTGTTAGAATAGATGTGGGCTTGTTTGAATCAAGTGTATCACTGTGGAGGTAGGCTTTGGGATTATACCAAGCTACACTCAGTGAGACACACAGTCCTCTTCTGTTGCCTGCAGATCAAGATGTAGAATGCTCAGCTCCTTCTCCAGTACCATGTCTACTTGCAGATCATCATGCTTCTCACCAACATGATAATGGACTAAACCTTTAAAACTGTAAGCCAGGCCCAATTAAATGTTTTCTTTTATAAGAGGTGCTGTGGTCATGGTATCTCCTCGCAACAATAAAACCTTAAGAAAGAAGCTGATACTAAGAGTGGGCTATTGTTGTGATAGGCATGACCATGTTTTAGTTTAGAGGAATGTGGATTTTGGAACTTTGGGTTAGGCAAGCAGTAGAATGCTGTAAGTGCTGCTTTATGGTCCACACTAGTAGGAAAATGGAAGACAATGGTACTGAGGGTGATTTTAACTATGGGGGCCTGTCTCAAGAAGTTTCAGAGGGAAGAATTTTAGAATGTTGGCTAGAGATCATTCTTGTGATTTTTGGTGAAGAATGTGGCTGCTTTTTGACCTTTTCTGAAGAGTCTGCCTGAGGCTAAAGTGAAGAGATTTAGATGAATTTCATTGGCAAAGGAAATCTCAAAACAGCCTAGCATAGACTCTGTCCAGTGGTCTACTCTTATATAAAGAGTGTATTTGATGAAGTGGAGAAAGCCAGCCCCAATTAAATGTTGCCCTTTATAAGAGTTGCTTAGGTCTCTTCACAGCAATGGAAAGCCTAAGACACAGGTCTTATTATGTAACTTCTTTTGTGTTTTTGCAAGTTCTTTCAGGCCCTAAAATTGCTCTCTCTACTTTGATCCTAATGCCCACCCAATTCTAGGGAAGAGAGGGTAGAGGCTTACTATTGTCTCTGACAGGCTTCTTGCCTTAGTTATATATAAAGAGACACCATGACCAAGGCAACTTATAAAAGAAAGCATATAATTGGGGACTTGCTAACAGTTTCAGAGGGTTAGTCCATGACCCTTATGGCAGGATTGTGTATGGCAGGATTGTGGGGGCAGGTAGCAGGTATGGCGCTAGAGCAAAGGCTCAGAACTTACATCCTGATTCTACAGCTGTAGGCAAAGAGAAGAAGACTGGACTTCTGACACAGGCATCTTTTAAAACCTCAAAGCCCACTCTAAGTAACACACTTCTTCCAGCAAGGCCACACCTACTCTAACAAGGCCGTCCTTCTTAATCCTTCTCAAACAGTTCCACCACCTGGGAACTAAACTCTTAAATATATGAGCCCATGAGGGCCATGCTCATCAAACCACCACATTTTAAAACTTTTTCTGTGATATCTTTTCATCTAAGTATAGATGAAAACATATATATAAATCAAACCTTTATAAATAAATAATTTGTTTTGAACAGTTCTTTGGGATACACATGATTTTATCATTTACTAAAGGTGGAAGCAAAATTGTATACTAGAGAGGTGGATAAGCTTACCTAGTTTCATATAAAGAATGAAATCTTGCCAGATGTGGTGGTACCTGTGCTTTAGTTTCATTTCTCAGAGGGCAGAGGCAGATGGATATCTGTGATTTTGAGTCTAATCTGGTCTACACAATGAGTTTCAGGACAGCTAGGATACAGAACAAGACACTGTCTCAAAAAAAAAAAAATCTTGGCTGACCATTTGACAGACCATCACCAGTGGTTTTCAAAGTTGATCAATATTTTGATTTTATAACCCTCATTGCTGAGAATGCAATTTCACATAAACGTAGTCCAAAATGGAAGATGGACAGGTCTTTTCAGAGATTGTTCTAATCCCAAGCCAAAATTCACTGAACAATTTGTGAAACCCAATATCTTGACCAGTGATTTTCAAAAATCAAATACTTTAGCCCTATAAAAAAATCCAAATTTGATATCTAACTTTGGTACTTACATGCAGAGGAACAATGGTAGGGAACTACTAAAGGTCTCCATTTCCCACCATGAAACTTTCTGTAAGAGAAAAAAACTACACGTGTAGTAAATCACAGCACAGTGAACACACATGTAGTAGTCTTGAATCTGAGTTTGAGGTAATGTTTATTGACAATGTGAAACATGGCACACACAATGCAGAGCATACATGTGGTATGTTCAAAACCACAGACATAATCAAGTCACCAGAGCACACGGTGAGCTCTGCCAGAAACACCTCAGATCACTACTCTTACCTCCATTCACTGTCGCTCAAGTTTCTATAATCCCCCACACTAAGTCATGTGACCCCCATCCAGGGTCATGACAAGAAGCTGTGCTCTGTTGAGCGCATACTGTATGGAACTGTGTAAGCTGGGTCCCATGGCTCTGCTCCCAGCCTCTGCTTTTCTCCCACTGGAACATGAAGAGCTGATGGAGATTTCCTGTTTTGTGGTCATAGGTGATACGTATATCAGGGTTCTCCCAAGGAACACAACTGATAGAATGACTACGTATGTATCAGACATGGAATGTATTGGATTGACTTACATATTGTGGGCTGGGTATTTCAACAGTGGCTGTCTGCATGCAAGAGGGACTGAAAATCCATAGCTTATTCTACAAGAATGGTTGTCTCAGTAACGCTCATCTAGTGCTCAGTCAGGAAGCCAAATTGCAAGCCTCACCTGACTTTCATGAGTATGCCCCTGATTGATAGGCTCCCCCAAAAGGGAAGCTGATGAAACAAGAATTAGTTACAAAGCGACCAAAACCCAAGTGTCCACAGCGGGCTGGGTAAGCGGGATGAAGCTCAGACCAGCTGTACCAGAAATTCCAAGGAGAAAGTCTTCATGGATGAAGTCCTGAGTGAGCCACCACAGAGAGAAAGTCACTCAAGATGAGTCTTCATGACTTCATGTGACATCAACACAGCCATTATGACATCGGTTTCCTGGCTAGCTTAGGGAACCTGAGCCTCCAGCTGGCATTTCTTCAGCCTGGCCTCCTAACCTCCAACACACAGCACAGCCAGGGCCATGATCCTGCCCTCCATTCTGCTGCTTGTTGTCCACACCCTGGAAGCAAATGTTGGTACGTGGACTCCCCTCCTTCTGGCCAGAGCTGCTGACCCAAGCAGGGCCAGCCAGGATACCCGCTCCTCGCCTCCCTTCATCCTGTCCATATGTGGTGAGCATTAAGGACAAAGGAGACAATGGATACGACCCATGAGTTAGCTAACAGCCACCAGGAGGAGATCACCTCCAAGAGCACAGATCACTTACCCATCCCTCTTAGTGGTGACCTGTCTAATCTTGGTGTTCTGACCTTGGGAAAACTAAACTTCTACCTTATCAATAGCAATGAAAAGAGACATGCCCAGAGCTTGGGACAGGAACTAGCCAAGTGAATCATATTTTTTTTTCCTGTTTCCTTGATAAAGTACTCTGACAAAAGCAACTTAAGGGAGAAAGGATTTATTCTGGTTCACAGTTCAAGTTTACAGCCCATCATGGGTGGAAGTCCAAGTGCTAGGAACTTGGAGCTGTTGGTCATATCACATCCACAGTCAGAAATCACAGACTAGTGAGCCCAGGCTGCTGCCTGGCCCCATCCTCCTCCTTTACAATCCAGCTTTAGTTTACAGCTTCAGGGACAATTAGCCCAAAGCCCCTCCCCAGGGACACAGCATGTCCAGACTTGTACCAGTCTGAGAAACACCGATTTCCTTCCTGTGTTCTTCATACTGCCTCTGAGCAGGGCCAGCCTGTCTCCCTAGCTTTCAGTGTGACCCCAGCCTTCAGTGTCACCTGGGGCCACTCCATAGAGTAGGGTATGGTGACACCATTGGCAGAACTGGTCCCTCTGGAGTCCAATGAGAAGAGGCTCCAAGTTGCTCAAATGACTCCTCCTCATGGAGCTGCCAGCATTGGCTGCAGGCTTTGGGCTCTAGGTGCTGCCATACAGGCATTGTGGGATGCTCTCAGGATTAAGGATACGGACAGTGGAATTTGCCTGCCAGTCCTACGGGGATCTGAGAAATCCTGGAGCAACTGGGGCTTGAGGAGTTTGCTCCGTGCCAAATACTTTGAGGGGCAGTTCAAACCTCATCACATTTGATCCACATGCTAACCTAAAGGGGGCGGAGTGCTTTATGTCCATTTGAGGGATGAAAGGACAGGAGAGAAGCAAGGGAAAGTAGTGTTTCCTCAGTCATCGGTTAATGCCACCACAAGCCAGGATTCAGCCTCTGCTGTCTGCCCAGGACCTATGCCCCCAGCAAGTTCTGCAGCTGCATCAGAGAGTCGATCCAGCCAGTCAATCCTGTCTCTGTGATGATCTCAATATATTTGCTCCCACACTTGTACATATATGTTTTTACAAGATAAATCATATAAGTCTCAAATATGATTTTTTTTTAGTTATTATACTTTAATTTAGTGTATGTATTGAGTAAGTGTGTGGTGTGTGTGTGTGTGTGTGTGCCTCACAGCACACATGTGGAGTCAGAGAACAGCTTGTGGGAGTCAGTTGCCCCCTCATACCATTTAGCTCCCCTGGAATGGGACTCAGATGTTCAGGATTGGCAGCCATGGCTTTACCCACTGAGCCTCAAATCTAGTTTTTTGTTTTGTTTTGATTTGATTTGATTTGTTTTGTGAGACAGAGTTTCTCTGTGTACACTTGTCTGTCCTGGAACTCACTCTGTAGACCAGGCTGACCTCGAACTCAGAGATTTGCCTGCCTTTGCCTCCCAAGTTCAAATCTGATTTTTATCCTGATCTTTCCATTCAAGCTCATATCACCAGAACTTCCCCCACATCCTTGGAAACCCCCAGTGAGCCTCATTTTCATGGCTGAGAAATAGTTTCGGAGCACAGCGGCCATAACATCAGCTTTTCTTCTGTCTGCTTCCAATATGCAGACTTTCCCCTTTAAGATGGTCCTAGTATAGAATCTACCAGCCAGCCAATTGAGTCTCCAGGTTGCTGAGTTCCTCTCTAGGATAGGCACAGTCCCATCATCAGGACACAGCATCACCAAGACAAGCGTGATGTTTTCTCCACTTGGAGCTGGCATTCTGGAGTCAGTGGCAGATTAGACAGAAGCACTCTGACATAGCTGATGCCACCTTAATGCAATGGAGACACCTGCATAGACAATGAGGAATGGCCAGGGCTGAGACCAGGTTGGAGGAGGCTTTACTTAAAGAAGTGATTCATAGGGGGAAGCTGAGAGAGAGAGAGACAGAGACACACAGAGAGAGACACAGAAAGAGACACACACAGAGAGAGAACATGTAGTCTAGAACATTCCAGGCACATAGTACTAAGGAGCAGAGGGTCTGACTTTAGGTTCTGCTCAGGTCCCTGACCAGGCTATATGACCTGTGTCTGGAGTAGCATTGCTTTAGTGTGACCATGGAAACTAAGGTGAGTTCATGTTTCTATGGCACCTGTGATAGTGCCAGACACAAGGTGAGCACCATGAGTGTATCCAGTGAACAACAAAAAAAAAGTTTCAAGGCCAAAAGCCCCAAAGAAACTATTTGTTATGACGGTTTAAGGTTTGTGACATATATTGCTAAATCTCGACTTTTTATCACAGAGCAGCAGCTGCAGTCTTTGTCCCCAGATGCCCAGTGACATAATCATTCTACATGGACCAGACAACAATAATAAAGGCTTCTGGTGGGTTCTGGCACTTTCCATGGACCCTCAGGGGGTCTTGTGCACCTCTTTGTTACCCAGGGCTTCTGACATCTGCACAGCCCGAAGTGGTTTAAGTCACAACAATTTTTTTCTCACTGGTTGTAGGGTAGAAGTGCAGCATGGGGATCCCAGGGTGAAGGCAAGGGTGGACAGGAAGAACCACGCCCTGTGTGCACACTGGAGAACTGCTACTGTCCCTTCTCTGGCATTGAGCGGCTTGTCTGGGTCTTTGCTTCCTTCCTTGGATTCAGCACTGATGCATCTCTCTGCCTTGAATGGACTCACCTCTGCCTCTGAGTTTTTTATTTCTCTCCCTCCCTGTGTGTGTGCGTGTGCGTGCATTCCTTCGTGATGTGTGTGTGTGTGTGTGTGTGTGTGTGTGTGTGTGTATGTGTATGTGTGTTTGGAGCAGTGCACATATGTATGCACATGTGTGTACAGGTCAAAGGACAAATCCAGGTGGCGTTCTTCGGATACAGTCCACCTTGTCTTTTGTGACAGGGTATTCTTATTGGGCTGTAACTTAACAAATAGATAAGGCTTGCTAGCCAGTGACTCTACAGGGCTATACCTATCATTGCTTCCCAAGCATTGATAGATACTACAATGATGATACCACATCTAGATTTTTGTTTACATGGATTCTGGGAGCTTCAACTCAAGTCTACGTGCTTGCATGGTGAGAGCTTTGCCAACGGAGCCATCTCCCCAGCCTGCCTCTATTTTCTTCAGGGCCTTTATGATGATAAGAAGCTCATGCCAGCCACCAGCTATTCGGTGGTCAGAAGATTAATTTCATCCCCCAGATCTCTGTTGCTTTATAAGGGGAAATATTTTCCAAGTCCTGTGACAGTTACTAGACCTGGTGTGCCCCCTGGTGATCATGCTCTGCCCACCCATACAGATGGTCCCGAGCAGAATGAAGACAGAGTCAACACCTTCACCTCACATCCAGAGCCATGAGTTCCTTCCTATCATAACAAGCAGGTCTTGGCCTCAGAACATCCCCAAGGATGTGTTCTCCCAAGCTAGACCCAGCCTGATCTGCCAGAGGTTGACTGACAATCTATTTTTTTCCCTGTGGTTTTCCATTTCTGCAGAATGTGGTGTGAGACCCCTGTATGATAGCAGAACTCAGTACTCCAGGATCATAGGAGGGCAGGAGGCTGAGGTGGGTGAGTTTCCATGGCAGGTGAGCATTCAGGAAAGTAACCATCATTTCTGTGGCGGCTCCATTCTCAGTGAGTGGTGGATACTCACCGTGGCCCACTGCTTTTATTCTCAGGAGTTTTCGTAAGTATTGAGGGCCCAGGTTCTCCAGGGGTGGCATGTACTCAGCTACACCGGCTGTGAGAGGGACCTTATTGCAATTGCTCCCTAGACAGACAGGAATGGCTCTCCTCCCCTCCAGTCAGGAGACTCAGATGCAACTGACAGAGCCAGGTGGCTTTGCCCCTTTTGTCTCCTAAGACATTAAAGTGCACCTAGGAGGAAATTCTACTTCTTCACATCTGGCTTCCTTGGCTGTCTGTCACCCTTGGTGACACCCTTGGATTTCTTGGTGGCTTGTGGAGATTTCTTTGTCCTAGGCCATCAGTGGGCATTTAGCATTGGCTGACAATTATCCATATACCAAGGTCTTTCTTAGGACTTTTCTTATATACTAATCCATTTGCCTCTACCTTTGGAAGGAGGGAAAAGAAATTATTTTGTAAATAGGGAAAGCGAGGTCTGATGAATGTATATAGTTTGCCCAAGTCCATGTCCAATAGACAAAAGCAGGAAAGAAAATCTGGCTTTTAGCTACACCTCCTTCAGAACATTCAGAAAACTGCAGGAAGGGGAGGCATAGCCTATAATCCCAGCTACTCAAATCCTGAAGCAATAGGAATACACATTTGAGGCCAGCTTGGGCAACTGGGGCCTTGTCTCATAATAATAAATAAAATAAAATATGAAATTCAGTGTAGTGTGGCACAATGGTAGGGTGTTTGCCCAACGTGTTTAATGTCACAGGTTCTGTCTGAAGACTCACCATCAGGGGAGGGATTCATCCTGGCAAATCCAAGACCACTGTAGCCCCTGCTCTTGCAGGACTTAGGACCTGGTTAAGATAATTAAGAAACACATGGACATCTTTCCTAACTGATGCTTTTTTTCTGGAAGTTCTATGTGGCCAGTGGAAGCTCCAGATGAAACTCTGGTCCTCATTTTTAAATGGTTGGTAGATCTAAGACACCAACAGTGGCTGCTGGTGTGTGTAACACCACCTTGCCTCTATGACAGCTGGTTTGATCTGCCAAGGGGTCCTTTGGGAGCGTTTGGTTAGGGTTACTATTGGTGTGTTAAAACGGCAACCAAAAGCAACTTGTGAAGGGAGGAGGGCTTATTTAGTTTACACTTCCACATCAGTCCATCACTGAAGGAAGCCAGGACAGGAACTCAAACGGAGGAAATCTGGCAGCAGGAGCTGATGCAGACCCCATGAAGAAGTGCGGCTTATGGGCTTGGTACTCACGCTTGCTCAGCCTGCTTTTTTATATAACATAGGACCACTACTCACAATGGACTGGGCCCTCCCGCATCAATCCCTAATTAAGAAACTGCCTTACAGCCTTGCCTACCACCATATGGAGGCATTTTCTTAATTGAGGTTCCCTCCTCTCAGATGACTTTAGCTTGTGTCAAGTTTGCATAAAACTAGCCAGCACAGGAATGCTCTTCAGAGAGCCCAGAATGGAACTCTGCTTCTTGTCTGTTCAACACGAGTATCTCATTCAGTCCTGGAAAGCCTAAGGACATGGGCCTACTCCATGTTTACTTCTCAGTTAGGGTCTGAATGTGACATGCTAACCACAGGTTTGTGTGTTTGAGCTCTTGGGCCCCGGGTTGTAGTGCTGTGTTGGAAGGTTGTGGAAGGTTCATAGGTTGGACCTAAATGGAAGAAGTAGGTGATGGACCTTGATAAAATCAATCCATTTCTGGCCACAGTCTCAATCTGCTCACATTTCATACAGACAAAGACAGGTAGACTCATCCTCCCATGCCGTGCCATCTCTGCCATAAGGTATACTACTACATCTTAAACTCAGCCCAAATAAGCTTCTCCTCACATAGTTCCTAGCCAAACATTTGCTCACAACAAGAGAAGTAGATAGCATGGTTCTTTCTGCATTCTTCAAGCCTTTAAACCTGAGAAACTGCCCCAGTGGGACTAGTCTTAAAGGCTTCTAGAACGACCTTAGCAGTAGAGTTTCCAGGCCCATTGGTTTCTGCTCACTTGGGTTTACTTTCCTCCTCTTCTCTCCATCTGGTTCTGTGCCACCAGCCCAACAGAACTCAAAGTCAAAGTGGGAACCCATGACTTAACTACTTCACACTTGGAACTGGAGATCACCACCATAATCCGGCACAAAGACTTTAAACGACACAACATGGACAATGACATCGCCTTGCTGCTGCTGGCAAAGCCCTTATTGTTCAATGAGCTGACCGTGCCCATCTGCATGCCTCCCCAGCCCACCCCTCCCAGCTGGCACGAATGCTGGGTGGCAGGATGGGGAACAACCAACTCAGGTATGTGACTGTCCAGACCCTCAATGGTAACTGCTGGGGCAAGAGCTACAGGTCCTGGGAGAGTGCTGAGGAATGGCAAGATAGAGTGAGAGTGGTAGAATGACTTTCAGTGGAGGAAATCTCCACACACTGGGCTATTGGGAGCCTTGACTCAGCCTCTTCTGAGTGCCAGAGAGATGCTGTACCTGAGATGCCAGCTCTGAACCAATCTCTGGGTGTGATCAACCAAGCACAAAGTGGGTTGCGTTTTTTGTGTTTAATGGAATTTCAACCGCCAGAGTTGTCCAAAGGCCCCTCTGTTCTTTCTTAGTTCTCACCCAGTAATGTCCCTACCTGTTTCCTACAGGCTTTCATAATGCTCAGCCCTGGGCTGTGCTTCTGAAGGTACTGGAGTGTTGCTCAACTACTCTTAGAAGTGACTGTTATCACTTACTACCTGTTAGACTGTTACTTGGTCAAAATAGGAAACATACATGGAACAGAATATGGAAGTAAATCCCCACTGCACTGTCCTCAAAGACACCCCATCACCAGAGACACCCATCCCCAAAGACACCCCCATCACGAGACACCCATCCCCAAAGATACCCCCATCACCAAAGACACCCCATCCCCAAAGACATCCCCACAAGCAAAGAGTTGGTAAGGGACTGCAGCCTAAAGCTGAAGCAAGCCTCAGGCTCATGAAGACTCCTTGTAAGAGCTGAGCCTGGATTTGGCTTCTCTCAGCATGTTAGAGGAAGGAGACAGGTAGAGGATGGCTGCTGGCTCCAGACAGGACTGAAAATGGCAAAGGAGGCAGATGGTGACCTACAAGATTAAAGTACTCTGTAAGGGAAATAATTACGAATTTCTGTGGTCAGAGTTGAGAATCCTGCTAACTGAGGACAGGACATTGGCTCCTGTCATTCCTCTTATACTAATTACTTTTGTATAAGACAAAAATATCTTCCAGAAACATATGGCAAGAAAGGCTTATTTTGGCTCCTAGTTTCAGGGATCTTAGTCTGCCAAGAGGTAGAGAAATGGGTCAGTGGGTAAGATTACAAACTGCTCTTGCAGAGAGTCTGAGTTCATTTCCCACATCCTGTGTTGAGAGGTTCACAAGTGCCTGCATCTCCAGCCCCACAGGATCTGATGCCCTCTTCTGGCCTCTGTGGGCACTGCCTCTCATGTGCTTGTGCACACACAGATATACACACACATATAATTTTTTAAAGTTTAAACCTTTTAAAAACACATACAGTCAATCTATCAATACCGGAAAACTAAGTGATTTTTTTTCACTATTCTACAAATGGGCTTTTAGTGGCCCTGTAGCAGGGATGGGGGCTAGCTGGGACGGCTGTGCTCACATAATAAACAATAGTAATGGGAGGGGCTGGGAAAAGCTCACTCGTGTGCTTCCCAGGAAGTCAAACCCTGGAGCTTGGTGGAGTCAGTCTGGAAGAAGACAGGCTCTGAATGAATAAAAGGAACACTTGGGGAGGTGGGCTTAATCAGAAAAGCTTATGTGATGATTGACGGCTCAGGTACAGGCTGTCTGAAGGCTGTGGAAACTGAGTCTGTGGGGAATACAAAGGAGAACAGTTTTGGGCTTTGAAGGAGGGTCTGAAGCAGTCTCCAGGCCACCATCATGCTTCATTATCTGCATAGAGACTGGCCTCCTGGTAGCTTGTCCAATGTGCTTTCTCTCCATGTCAGCTAACAAAGAGGCCTTTTCAACGGACCTGATGAAGGTGCCCATGCGTATTATAGATTGGAAGGAATGCTCACAGGTGTTTCCAAGCCTCACCACACACATGCTGTGTGCCTCATATGACAATGAGAGCTTCGATGCCTGCCAGGTAATAAGGGGCAGCAGGCCCTCCCTCAACCTGGAGCCCTTATGTATTTCCCTTGCAAGAATATCTCCTCTCCCCCCTGGAAATAGACTAAGATTCTAAAGTGCAGGCACCAGGAAGGGGTCAGTCAGTAAAGCACTTGGCCATGCAAACATGAGGACCTAGGTTTGATCTCCTAAATGCATGTTAAAAAGAAAAAAGCCAGACTTGGTGGTGTGCATTGTATAGCACAGAGAAGGTAGAGAGAGACTCCTTGGGGCTCTCAGACCAGCCAACCTACTGTGCAGGTTCAGGCTAGTGAGAGACACTATCTCCAAACAAAACAAAAGCAAGCAAGCAAACTGAAACTAAAACAAAAAGATCAATAGTAGATAGTAGACACAATGACAGAATTTAGAACTGAAGTTCCCTGGACTCTGTATGCAGTAGCACCCATGTATACACTTGGGAGCAGTCATATGGATACACACACACACACACACACACACACACACACACACACGAGAAAGAGGAAGGGAGAGAGATAGAGACAGAGACAGACAGACAGACAAACAGACAGACAGAGAGTCTGAAGGACATGCAACCTTGAGCCATGGGATTCTGAAGGGATTCTGAGTCTTGTGTGAAGGCCATACACACAGAAACCCTGGAACTGTCAGCCCACCTGAGTCACCCTGCAACATGCTACAGAAGATCTCAGGTCTTCAGGGACACCAAATCATCAGGATTCCACCACTTCTTCTACTTGTCTCTGCCTCTCTGGCACTGGGATTACAAATTTAGGCCACCAGGCCTAGGCTTTTTACTGTAGATTCTGGGAGTTGAAGTCGGTTCCTGACTGAGTCCTCTCTCCAGCACTCCTGTACTTCTCTGCCTTTTCTAGAGCCTGGTTTAAAAACAAACAAACAAACCCCAATAACCTCACATCCCTGCTTTACTTTTCCTTCTGTCTGTCTTCTGCACCCTCTCTGGAGTTTCTTTTTATCAAGGCCTCTCTCTTTAATCCTGCACACTGCTGGCCTTGTGGATACCTCCCCATGAATGAGCTGTGCCCAGCCTCTACGGGCAATTTAAAATGGACTTAATATTGAGCTGTGTTCTCTGCTCACAGGGCGACAGTGGGGGACCGCTTGTCTGCAACACAGAGCCTGACAGTAGGTGGTACCAGGTGGGCATCGTCAGCTGGGGCAAGAGCTGTGGAAAAAGAGGCTTCCCAGGGATATATACTGTATTGGCAAACTATACCCTGTGGATTGAGAAAATAACCCAGATAGAGGGGAAGCCCCTGGATCTTAAGAGTCAGAGGGTCTCTGTCAAGAAAAACCATAAGGAGCAAACAGTTCTCCAAATCCCCAGTCCTGAACTGCCCCCAAAACTGGCTCCTGCCCTGCCTTCTGTCCTTTGCAATGCTGAGAGCCTTGTCCAACTGGGAATAAAACAATGCAGTCTCTGACCTGTGGCAGGTGAGTTAGAATGTGCTTTGGGGCTTGCTACAAATCTGAGCGGACATTGAGGACCTTTTTTATGTAAGAAGGTATAAAAAGGTTGAGAAAAAAAAAGTATGGCTGTTGGGGCTCTGCTCCATCTTCCAAATACATATATACATTCACACACACATACACATACACATGCATATGCAGTACACATAAACATATACATACACATACATATAAATATATGTCTATATGTATGCACATACATACTATGTAGGTATATGTGTATGTATATAAGCATGCATGTGGCCGGGCAGTGGTGAGTGGTGGCGCACGCCTTTAATCCCAGCACTTGGGAGGCAGAGGCAGACGGATTTCTGGGTTCGAGGCCAGCCTGGTCTACAGAGTGAGTTCCAGGACAGCCAGGGCTATACAGAGAAACCCTGTCTCAAAAAAAAAAAAGGATGCATGTGATCTAGTGAAATTGATGAAACAAGTGATTGGGCCCAGTCAGTGTGTGTGTGATGTCTGATTTTCTTCCTTTCTTTTCTCTCTGGCTCACAAAGAATCAACAAACCCCAAGCCTCTTGTCTAGCCAGTGAGGGGCCCTTGAGCCAAAGAGAAAGGAGTCCAAATAACTCAGCCTTTTTTTCTTAGTCCCCTGCTGCTCTCAGCAGAAGTTAAATTGACAGAAGGCCCTGGCTTCTGACCCCAGAATAGTAAGAAAGAGCCAAAGGTCAGCAGCTCTTGACCCTTGATTGCTGGTGCCGTACCCCTTTTGCTGCCTGCCTCGGTTTACCCTGTAATGTTGAAGCTGTCTTTTTGACGGGGTGGAGTAAACCAATCATCCCCTGATGGTCTTCTGGTAAAGTCCTACCCTCTCCCCAGTACTTCGCAAGGTGACTGTTGTTTGGAGATGGGGGCTATAATGGTTAATATTGCTTGTCAACTGACAGGGCTAATAGAACCTAGGAGACAGACCCCTGAAGGTGTCAGTGGGGAAGTTAGGTCACATGTAGTGGGATGACCTACCCTGAATGTGGGTAGTAGGACAGCAAGGGCTAGAGTCTTGTCTGCAAAGAAGGACTGGGAGCTGACCACCGGCATTCATCCTTCTCTGTGTCCTCCCTGTGGATGCCATGTGACCAGCTGCCTCGGAGCCTGCCATGACGACTGTACCCTTAAACTGTGAGCCAGAAATAACCCCCCATAAGGTGCTTTCTGTCAGATATTCTGTACTTCATCTTTAAAACTGTTACTGAAGTTAAATGAGTCCATGATGGAGATGAGTCCAGGGTGGCTCATGTCCTTAAGGAGCAGTTCTGGACACAGACAGGGACAGAGGGAAGACTGTGAAAGCTCAGACTTCCAGAAGTGAATTTCCAGTTGAAGGCACAATTTGAGAGTTTAGGATCCACTCTGACTGTTATGGAATACAATACAGTGTGTGGGGTGGGCACCTGGCGGGCCCATGCCAAGGTGCCTCCTGAGAAATCACACAGTGCAGCACACTTGGTATAAAGGGGGGGTGATTAGGGGAAGAGAGGGGAGTGACGGCCTGGAGAAGTGGTAGTCAGGCGGGAGCAGAGCCATGGGGGCAGAGAAGTGGGGATGGAGAGACAGAAAAGGACAGAAAGGACAAAGAGAGAGAGGCCAGCTGGGAACACATGGGAATATAGAAAGAACTGGGGTGGTGAGCAGTCCTTTTACATGCTGCCCACACCTATCAATGGCACATAATGGCAGCAGGTGATGACAGAAGCTGTTGCTAGGTCCCTGGGAGGAGCCTAGCGGCATCATCTGTAAGCCAACAATAACCCCCGATGTCACCCCTCAGTCTTTGCTGCCAAGCGAAGGCAGCAATAGGACGATGCTGAGAACTGATGAGTCTCTAGACCACTGCCTCAGTTTACCCTCATTGCACAATTCCCTCTGCCCACACGGCCTTGTCCCCACTCCCGAAACATGTCCATGTGATGGTCTCCTGACCTCTCAGGCACCAATCAGAGAAAGCATGGGACAAAAATCCCAGAGTATCCACTCAGGAGCTGGTCTTAAACTAGTCTCTTATTTTACTGAGTCCTCTAGTCCTCCCAAAACAGAATGTACAAATCCAGCTTTGAACCTGACATACAATGCAGAGAATATCAAGTGTGACCTGTATGTGTGTATGTATGTATGTATTTATGTATGTATAGATAGATGGATTAGATATAGGTATAGATATGTATAGATGTATATTGTTTTGAATATTAATGATAGTAGCCTTGCAATATCTGCCATGAATAACATGTGCCATGAAATGTTTATTTGTTGAGCTTCTTCCTGTAAGGCAGAAATAAGAGTTTTGCACAGAAAAACTACCTACGAGATTACATCAGGCTACACCAAACAGTGGATGTCTACAGAAAGCATATTTAATGGTCTTCATTCAGTCATCAAACATTTGCTGAGTCGCACCAGTCTGCTTCAGCCACTGAAGCAGGTAGCAGGATGAGTCCCCTCCATGTTACTGGGGAGGACAGATACAGCATAAAATGTCACTCCCTATGACAAGTAGAAACAGTGCAGGCAGAGGGGGAAAGGGCCAGGCCTGGGGAGGGCAACTCCTTGGTAGTGGTTCTTGGGGTTCACAAATAGAGAAGAGGAGCCTGGAGGATGTCAAGGGCAGACTCTGTAAGGGTGCAGCTAATAAGCTGCTGAGATGAAACTGGCCTGGTAGGGCTGTCATTCCCAAATGTGGCCACAAGATGGCAGAGTGATTCAAGATTGGTGGTCTTCTCGGGCCTACTCAGTAGAACTTAATTCCTCTCAGTAAGAACTTAACAGGCCTCTCTAAGTTCCAGGGCACCCAAGGAGTGACAGGCACAGCCCTGAAGTGAGCAAAGAGATAGGAGGTCCTACACTCCAACTTAGAATCTTGCAGTAACGGCAGCTCAGTTCCACAAGCCAGCTCTGACCTGTTCATCCAGCTGAACTGTGAACTGTAGGGTCATTCTTAAAGCAAGAGGTCTCTGCTACCAGAGGGACGCTGCTCCTATAGGTCTTGGTGGGTTGATGGGACCAGGCCCAGCATCCAGCTCTTCTCTAAGTTGACCTCAATGCCCTTGACCTCGAATCTGTACACATTTGAAATGTGTCTCAGATCAGTAAAGAAAAGAAAGCTAGCATTCTAAAACCATGAGACAGCAGCTGCACAGCCAGAAGCTCCCTCTCAGCAAGTTTCTGAGCTGCAGCTTCCTTTCCTGCAAGACAGACAGGTCAGGGTAGCCTGGCCCCAGCCTTCTGGCAGTGAGATGTGGTATCTCAGTAACCTCCAGGCATCCCATAGCCTCAAAGGCACATGTCTTTGAGAGGACTCTCTAGGGTCAGAATTACTGTAATGCCATCCCATGTCTGTGTAGACTACACAGAGCCCTTCAAAGAAAGGAGTAGTTTTTGCATGTGTAGATATGTGCATGAGCATATGTATGAGGTGAGGGAAAGATGGAGTAGAGAAGACAAGGCCTCCACATGTAGGCAAGGCTGCAGCAGAGGCACCAATGAAGGCTCCTTGATCCTAGGGTACATGGTCCTGCTGCCCTGCTCACCACTTGGTGGCAATCACTAACTGCTCTTTGATGTTTGGAGGTTTGTTTTAGGATTTTTTGTTATTATTTTGTTGTCGGTGGTGGTGGTAGTGGGGTTTTTTGGGTTTGTTTTTAGATGGGTGTTGCTACTATGTAGCTTTCTCTGGCTTTGAACTTGGCTCCTTCAGCCTCTGGAATGCTGGAAGTGAACCACCATATCCCAGCTACCTGTTATGCTTTTTAAAAATGCCAATCGTGTTCTGGCTCCTAGGGCTTGTGTTGGGAATCCTGATGTAGCTTCCAGGACGTCCCCAGCCAGAACTACTTTGTTCTTTGGGTCAGGATGTCCTACAGTTTCCCCACCTGCCTGCCTTTCATCTCCCTGCCTGCCTCATGAGAACACAGGGACCTTAACTTGATAAGGATATGGTATTGGGGTTTCTGCCACCTGCAGTTTCCATCCCATGTCTGTGTAGACTACACAGAGTCCTTCAAAGAAAGGAGTAGTTTTGCATGTGTGCATATGTGCATGAGCAAAGGCACGAGGAGAGGGAGAGATGTCAACTCAGTTATCCTGACTCCGTCACATTTGGGTACTGTGGTAGTAAATCACAGTTCTTCCTACTAGGACCTTTTCCTGCTCCCTCAGCCAGAATAGGCCCTGCCTTCCCTCACGGCCACCTTAAAGGCCTTGTGCTTGCCACTGTTTGGCAGTGTCTTCTTGTTTCACATCATGCATACAAGTGAGGTCTGGGAGCGCTGTCCTTCTGGGAGGATATCCTTTAGAAGCCATCTGCGCTCAACAAGTTGTAAAGGTCATGCCTCATAGCTGAAGGTCAAGAGGTACAGGAAGCAGTTGGACACTCTGGGCTTCTCCCAGTCCCCAGACTTGCTTGCCCTGGGAAATGGAAACAACCTTGGCTTTAAAATGTGCTCTTGCTCCCTCCCTCCCTCCCTCCTTCCCTCCCTTCCTCCTTCCCTCTCTCCTCCCTCTCTCCCTCCCTTTCTTTTGTGTGCTGATTGAGTCAATCAGAGTGGCAAGTGTGTGTGTTCCTGTGCTGGGAAGGAGGAGACAGACAGGTGGCTCTTAAAGTGCAGTCAGAGGTATCAACAGAGGACCACTGTGTCCTGAAAGACCCAGGATAAACAGTCCCGTGACTGCGTGCTGGAGCACCTTGTCCTACAAAGGGATTTCCTCTTACAGGCAATGCTGAAGCTGAACCCAGGGAATGAGGAACAGCAGGGTCTAGTCAGGACTGACCTCCACTGACCTAGTGTTTTTGAGGATGTCCATTCGCTCCTGAGTTGGTACCTGCTGTAGTCACCACGATGTCCTTGATGTCCTTGGCATGTCCTGTGCTAACTAACCGTTTGAGAAACCCTGCCCCTCGGTGCTCATTACCAAATTGGCAGCTGAATAATAGACCACTATCCTTTCAAATAACAGCTAGACAAGACCACCAGGTATTGAGAGATGCTTCAAAGGATATTGAGGTTCCTGGGGAGATAGCTGGATGCCCTGCCTACCTTGGTAAGGCTGAACAACAACTTGCAGGAAAGGGTAATAGCCATTTGTCATGAAGAAACTCTTGGTCCCTTAGAGTAGAACTGAAACTATCTGATGTAAATTCTGAGCAATGTCTTCAGGGTGGAACTCCTTGATACACACACACACACACACACACACAAGAGACAGAGAGAGAGAGAGAGAGAGAGAGAGAGGGAGAGAGACAAGAAAATGTCAGAGATGTCAGAAGACTCCAGATAGCACTGTCTTCTAGTCCCTATACACTATGTGAAAAATCCAAGCTTGGCTTTGAGTCAGGTGACTCAGACAACACAAGCAAACAAGCCAGACCAAGACAGGATTGCACCAAACAGACATGCTCTCTCTACAACAAGGGAAAACATGCACCTGGTAAAGAATCACCGAGAAGCATAGGCAAATGTCTGATAAGGGTTACTTTCCTGGTGCTGTGATAAAATACACCTTACCCTGGCTCAGGGTTCCAGTTAAACACAGTGAGGAAGACACAGCAGCAGGAGGCTCTCAGGAGCTAAAGAACCATGAGTGCTTGACTCATGCCTCTCCCTTATGGTGCTACACACATTCAGGTAGAACTTCCCATTCTATTTCACCTGACTAATAACTCCCTTACAGGCATGCCCACCTGCCACTGTAATCCAGACAGTGCCCGTGGAGACTCCCTGCTCAGTTGAGTGCAGATTTTGTCAAGTTCACAAGTAACACTTGTATTATCCAAGTGTTTAAGGACCAAACGACAAGAGCAAAAAGGCAACCTGATTTTTAAAGTGAGCAGAGAAGCCGAATACACATTTCTCAAGAGAGGGTTTTAAGAAAGCAGCCAGTGAGCATTTGAGAAAGCTCAGCGTCACCAGTCACCGAGGAAAATAGATCAAGATCGCATGTGTGAGCACCTCCATCTATCAGAATGGTGGCTGGTGGAGCATCTAAGTGTTGACAAGGGTGTGGAAAAAAAGCCACACACAATGCTGATAAGAACGTGGACGAGTTTAACAATCATGGGAAATGGTATGGAGGTTCCTCAAAAAAAGAAAGAGAAGCTGGGGTTGTAGTTCCATGTCGGGGTGCTTGCTTGGCATGCAGGAGATCCTGAGTTTGATCCACAGCACTGGAAGAAAAAAAAAGCTGAACTACCATATGACCCGAGATCCCCAGCATGGTAGCTGAGTTTCAGCGGGCGTCTGAAAGCAAACTTTGTGTTCCCCTTGCCAAGCTATACAGAGCCTCTCCACCCAGCATCCCAGCAGAATCATGGGAAGGTTTTGATTGTATGTCCAGGCCAACTCTGACCAGGGAGAGGCTTTGCCACAGTCTCTGGCAACCTGCACGGTCCACACCGGCTCCATGGAAGCACAGTTTATCAGGTTTTGGCAGAACAGTGTGTAACCATAGAGCACAGAGACTAGAACCTGTGAGGTGTGGCTGCCGGCCTGCCCCATGCCTCCCTGGCTCCTGGGGTGACCTCTTGGGGTCTGAGATGTGGGAAACCATCCTGCTCCACTCAGAGCAGAGATACAAAACCTAAGGTCATGTCACAGTAGCGCCTAGAATTCGGTCCCCGGCCACTGGAGGCCACAGTCATAGGCTGCTTTTGCTCTGGTGTGTGTCTCATGTTTCTAGGTCGCTGGGAGGTGCTGCCTTTGGCCTTTGCTTCTCTATCTTCAGCTGACTTCAATAGTGGCTGCCTATGCCAGGCCTTTGCCTCTCATGTGCATTATGACAAGATTCTGGGAGGGACCCAGAATTTGGGGGTGGGGGAGCATGCGTAAGTGCGTATATGCCTGTGTGTGTGCGTGTGCCTGTGCCTGTGCGTGTGTGTGTGTGTGTGTGTGTGTGTGTGTGTGTGTGTGTGTGGACACCAGAGGGCAACCTCTAGTATTGGTCCTCAGGTGCCTCCCACCTTGTTTTTTGAGACAGGGTCTCCTCATTGGCCTATAGAGATTAGGCCAGATTAGGCTGGCTGGCCAATAAACCATCTCTGACTTCTTGGTTCTATACGCTACCACGCCTGGTTTTTTTTTTTTTTTTTAAAAAAAACATGGATTCTAGGGTTTGAACTCAGGTCTTTACATTTGTGAGCCAACCACTATCTACTGAGCCATCTCCCCAGCCAGTTTGGAGTTTTGATTGTTACCTTTTATTTAAAAGTAATTATGAAACCACAGACTGATGTAGAATAACACACCAGAGATGCTAGGTGTTGCTTCCCACAGCCTTCTCCCACCCATCAGGGCTAGGTCCTGAAGGTGACTCTAGTACAACATATGGACTCTCCAAGTTTTACATTCGGGGTCTGCAGCTCTGAGTTGCTTTATCAGCAAGTGGCATCTGTGGTCTCAATAAACCATAGACTGATTAACCAGATACCTGTTAAAAGGCCATCCAGGCTGCTTGTAGTTTGGGGTTATTACAAATAAAGTCACAAGTGCTTGGAAGTAGGTTCTTATGTGAGCTAGAATTTTCATCCCCTGGTGGAGATAGATGTCTAAGGTCTGGTGCTGGTTTTTCATGCCCTGGTTTAGAAGACACTTTCCAACATTTTGCAGAGTGGCTGCCTGGCACCAGGTATTGCGCTCCAGTTTAACATCCATGCTTGTTATCATAGCAGAGCTTGCTCTCAAAGCTAACAGAGGCAACTGCAGGTTTTGCAGGACCTGCAGGAGCCTGGTCAGCAGGAACAAAGGGCTTCAGCATGGGATACAATGGACTTCATTTGCAAGGATGATTCCTGGGGAGTCTGAGTCCTTCCCCAGTGGCTGAAGCAGTTCCTGCCTTCAGTTTGGTGCTTAGCTATAGGCCTCACCGGGGGTACCTTCTTGGGGCTTCCTGGATGTTTGGAAGCCATCATATTGCATCTGTTCTGGTCCCGGATTGGGTGTGTGGAGGACTGTCTGCTAGGGACATTGGTAGGGTTTCCTTGAACTCATTTTCTGAATGTTAGGTTTCAAACCTTGAAAAAAAAAAAAAAATGGCTGAGCAGCCTATTTAACATATCAAAGCAAGGGTCTCCCTGTAGCCCTCAGTCTCTACCTGTTTACAGGGTATGGCTAGCATACCCCATCTCCTATCCTAAACTTCTCCAGCCCAAGGGTCTGGGCTGCTCTCCCCTTCATAATTGAACCATTTTGGTTACCTGCTCTCTTTGTACCTTTGGGCCTTCTGGCTGCTGCACCTGGTTCCCCTCCCCCTCCTCTCCTTACATGGCCCAGCTCAGCCCGTCCACTCTGGACTCTCCCGGCTGTCCCTGCCTCTGGTTATGCTCTCCCTTTTTCTACAATAAGCCTTCTCCTCCACCGTACCTAGGCGTACGCATGTCCTTTCCTTTTTATTTATTTATGTATTTTCCATCCACTGAACTACGGGGAAGAGCTAGGTGTCACAGACTGTTCTAGCACTCACTCCTGACATGGCTCTTGGTCCTGTTTTCCCACTCTTTCAATAACCACCAGTACCTGCCACCATGTTTGATTTGTTCACTTAGGGACCAGCACCTTCCATAGAGCTTTAGGTGCAAGGATTCCCTCTGTAACAGCAAATCCCAGCATGCAATGCTCCTCCTTCAGAAGATTCCCTCATGAAGGAATCAGGAAGTCTCTCCTAAATCTCATCACCCTTCCCGTGCCTGGCCCCTCTCTGTTGGCACACAACCCCTCCAGACTCTTGGACCAGGGAAGCCAGGGAGGGGGGCAATTACTGAACAACAATTTTATGGGGAGTGGGGACCAAAGTAAGCAAGCAAGAGAAGAAATCCCCTGCTCTCTGAGCACACAAAGGACATGGTGGGAGAGGAAAGTCCCAGCCAGGGGAGCTGAGGGTCCCCTCATTGTTCTCCCCCAGGTTGTGATGACAATCCCAGACCAGGGTCACAGCCCCCTTCCCTGCAGTCCCACCCCCTCCTCTTTCCCACCTTAGGCCCCTGAGAAAGATGCCTTGAGGCAGATGTCCCTGGGCTCAGGAGCGGTTCCCACAGGGGGAGGAAGTGTGGGCTCACAAAGAACCGGCCTTTCCCTGAGGAAGCTAGCAGCAGTGGGTGTGCAGGACCGACTGCCCAAGGATGAGGGACAGGGAAGGCTGAGACCCAGGGGATGTCCCTGGAGAGGAGCTGCCTCTCCGGAGGAAAGCAGCCATTGTAAGTGTTTGTTTACGAGGGACAGGGGGCCTGACCTTGCCATTTGTCAACAGGCTGGAGGTCCCCTCCTCCACCACAGTCCCTCGTATTGTTGTAAAGTTGGCCCATTCATAATTTTATTTGGGGGTGGTTGGGTTTTGGCTTCTAGCCCTGCCCCCAACTGGCTCACTTTCAGCATTGTAACCCGGATAAAAGGCAAGATATCCTTCCCCTTTCCGGGAGCCAGCTTCCTATCCGGCCTGTTAACTCTTAGAAGAACAGGAGGGAAACCGGGGGCTCCCCTCCACAGAGCCCCTTCTTTCCGGAATTGACTGGGGGGACTGTAGAACTCAGAAGGCCTGAGGTAGAAGCATTTGGGCATCATTAATTTAAACACCAAGGCAGACCACTGACACCCAGTGGGGGTGCAGGAGCAGTGGACATAGTGTCAGGCTGGGATAGTGCTTGGAGGGGCTGGCACTCAGTAGTCCCAGACAGGTACTGTCTTCTAAAGGGAAGTGCAGGGCAGTGGAAGATTGTAGGGGCTGCTAGTATAGAAAAGTATAAAAGTTACCTGGAAAGCAGTGGGTATGGAGGCCAGGCCTGGAGAAAGACACGGAACTGGGATGAGGCTCCAGAGCCTCTGGGGCCAATTATTCTTAGAAACTAAAAGACAGGACTGGAAGCAGGTAGAGGCTACTGGAAGCTTAGTTTATGTTGCAATGGATGCTCTCTAATATCAGAGGCAGATGTGTACCCAAGGGAGCAGTGAACTCTCATGAACCAGAAGGTATCTTAGAGACCAGACATCACAGGCCAGGATACCAAGGTCTACCTCTCAGAGCTATTCAGGCTGCCTGGGGAACCCAGAATGGAGCCAGGATGAGGAAACTGAATGTACCCCTGGAGCAGCCCCTTCCCACATTCTCACTCATCTTGAGGGCAGCTGCCGTCCTGGGAGGCTCTTAGTAAGCTGAGGGTGCAGCAAGAAACACAGAGGGCAAGATCTTTTCCCAGGGAGTCCCTGAGCTCAGAGGACTGTCCAGGTCCCTTCGATCTCATTTTTTCCTTTCTATCCCTACATATTCAGAACCAGGCCTCCCAAAATTGGCCCCTCATGCCCTCACCTCCTCTCTTTGCATCCTTAGATCTAGTTCAGAAAATCCAAACACTTGGCAAGGATTCTGACCCCCTAATTACAAACCCCCATACAAATTATTTCCCTCTCCTAGAGGTGTTTGCCTCCATCTACCATCACACACCCTTTCTGTCATTTACATTTCCTCTCCATGGGGAATAGAAATGAGCAGAAGGCAAAGCCTGATGTGCGGCCACCCTTTGGGGGCCGTTGCACGGTGTATCGAGGGTGACACCCTGCCTTTAGGAAAATCACAGACTCATAGCATCTTCACCACCACACTGAGAATCCTCTGCAGCTCCACGTCTTCCTGGGGCACACCCTGAGTCATCTATACACACAGGCGGGCTGTAGGGTCAGGCCACTGTAATAAACACCACAGATGCCAGGCTTGAACCAGAAACTGGTTTGCTCGTGGTCCTCGTCCTGGTCCTGAATGAGGTGGGAATCTATGCTGAGGTGGGACATCTGAGCTGAGACATCAGTCAGGATTGGGTCCTTTGGAACCCACTCCCCTTGCATGGGAGAAAGCAGTCTTCCCCCTGTTCCCCATATGTTGTCCTTCTTTACATATGTCCTGCTCCCCCCTCTTGTGTGTGTGTGTGTGTGCGCGTCCTTCATTCTATACGTGTCCTTCCCCTGTACATGTGTCCTACTTTTCTCTTTCTGTGAGGATTCTGGTCAGATTGGGTTCGAATCATCCTAATGACCTCATTTCTCTTCATCCCCTAAAAGACCCTGGGGCGCAGGTTAGAATGGTGACATGTGGCTGGTGGGGAACTATTTAGTTCACAGCAGAGAACTGGGGTGCACTAAGGTCATCTCTGGAAGCTCTGGTTCTATAAATAGCCAAACAGCATGAGAAAGGGGGAACGACTACAGGAAGGACAGCGGAAAGAGCAGCAGCTGGGAGTCAAGGTCTGCAGAGCTCTGGGATCGGCTGGGGGAGCAGCTGTACCCTAGATGGCTCTTTAGTCACTGTACCTCAGCATTTGAGATGGTCCCAAGCCAATCCATGCCCATCCATGAATTTACAATCTCAGTCTGGCTTGAGCAAAAGGGCAATAACATTTATGATAGTGACAGAAATCACCCGAAAGGAGTTGGGTCCTCTTAGTGGGTATGGTGCCTTGGAAAGGAAGACCTGACTGGGACAGGGGAGGCACTGAGGTTGCATTGGTCTGTTTAAAGGATTGTGACACTCTCAGACCCCCACCAAGGGTAAGCACAGCCTCCTTGTGAATCCTTGCCATGTGTGCATGTGTGTGAGCATGTACATGTATATGCACATGTGAGTGGACATGGAAACACATGTTTCCGTGTGTTTGGGTATGTGCATGGACACATACACCTGTATTGCACATATCTGCATTGCATGTGTTCTAGGACTGTTTGCTTATGCTCAGATGTGTGTATGTGGATATGTGTGCATATGCACACATGTCTGCATGCATACTGGATATGTTTGCATGTGTGTGTAAGTGGGCACATGTATTTGTATACATATGTGTCTGCATACATGTTGGGCATTTTTGCATGTGCCTGGGAGTATGTGTGTGGACATGCATATATGTGTACATGTGTGTCTGCATGTACACAGCGGGAGGGGGTGGGTGTTGTAGGTGGCTGCATGCTGGATGAGGTAAGGAAAGGACCTTTCAATGATGAGATAACACAGCTTGGACTCAGGCCCATTCAAGCCCATTGCCAAGCTGGTGGCCCTGGCACATCAGACACCAGGCACCATGGGTCTGTCCCTTTTCCAGGGCTTCCTTAGGCTCATCATTGGACTCCTTCTTTTTCTTCAAGAAGATGCTTGATCAATGGCAACAGAGACTTTGAGGATTTGAGGTATGTTTTTCAAGCTGGAGTGAAACAGGTCATTCTAGAAAGCCTCCCCAAACCCTGTGTCAGGACACACCCCAGACCCTCCATGCCATTCCCACGGTGGCACTGAGCAGGGACAGTAACATTGTCCCTGTTGTGCAGCATGACTGGAGGATAGATTGGAGCTTGGCTCAGTCACTTTGCAGTTGTGTGACTCTGGACAAAGTAGACTTCTCTCAATTCCAGCATTGTCAGATGAAGTATGCGGACATAAATATCTTTAAGGGCTGTTGTGGTACTTGGTGAGATGAAGTAACAAAGCAAGAAAACGGGCTCACCATGGTGGATGTACTGCTTCTTCCCCTTCCTGCTTACAGGGCAAACGACCACAGAGCCTGGCAAGAAGCACCAGGTTCCATCACTGTGTGTGCTTGTCACTAATCTCCAACTGAGGGACAGGACAGGGGCCAAAGGGCCAGGACCCTATGGCTTCCTAAAGCTCTCCAACCTTGGGCTTGGAATCAGAAATTAAATAAGTCATGATCAGTTCCTTGCAAGGAAACCCTGTCATCAGCCTCAGAGCTATGGTTGCCCAAAAGACAAAGTCATAGCTTTTGCTTGTCATGCTGTTTCCATGTTTTGGGCAGAGCATGATCAAAACCCTCTCATGGGAGAACTTCAGGCAGGCTCCTTGGCACCCGATTCTTGACTTGGGCTCACCCTTGGATTCCAGATCTGTCCTTAAGGAATTCAGTTTTGTTCCCAATCTGGGCAGGTTAGCTCATAGGCAATCTCTCTCCTATTGGTGTGTATCCATTCTCCATAGCCAAAGTCTTCACCCCACCACCCCCTGCCCACCTGTACCACTATGAGGTAGTAGTCCTCATAGGATGGTCTACCAGAAGTTTCAATCTTCTAACCCCCTATCTGCTCATGGCAGTATGTCCAGCCTGTGCTTACACTTGAGTTAAACATCTTCCTTACCTGTTATTACAGTCTTGATACCCATTGGGAGGGTCCTCAGTAGTCTTCCTTACCATTCTGATATGTCAGAACAATATTCTTTAATAGATGATGAGATCAAGTAAAAATGAAGTGTGTATCTGCTCTGGCCACTGTGACACCCAGATGTTCACTCCTGTGTGTTACTTATCTGCCAGCTGGTTGGAAGAGCAACTATGAAGATTATTACCAAGGCAGGGAAATGGCAGATGGATGCTGTCAGAACACCCATGAGAGGAAGAATCTGGGTGATGGACAGAAGCCTCAGCAGCTCCAGACACTGCCCACTGGTGCGGAGCAGCAGGCACTGCTCTGATGATGGCTATCAAAACTGAAGGTATCTCCAGGGAGGGTCTGGCTGAGCAATGCTGACCCTTAGCCCAAAGTCTCCTATGGTCAAGGATGTGCTGGCCAAGGAGTCTATGAGACAGGGTTGGCCCATGGTGTTCTACTGGCTTCCTGTGGAGAGAAAGCCAGTGTGCTCAAGCCCTCTCCAAGTGTAAGCTCCCCTCCATGTACCATATGGACAAGAAAATATAACACCAATGACATCCCAACATTTGGGGAGCTGGAGACCCTCTGGATCTGATCCACTTCTCCATCTGATAGCTGGGAACCGAACTATTGCCCTACACATCTAACCTCATGCTAACTCTCCAAGTGGGAGTCAGGCCAGTGTTGGAATCTAGAGCTGGGGCTGAGAGGAGTCTCTTGCCAACCTAGAGTTTCAGAAGATTCAGTGAAGAGAGACAGAAAGGACAGAGCAGTTGTTTTTCAGTTATTTCTTAGGGTTGAGAGAAAACAGTCTACATTTTTTTTTTTTTTATTGCAAGAGTAGGAAAAAATAAGCAGGGGCTCAGACGGGAATGAACTTTAAAAATAAGTCTTGGGGGCCAATGCGTTTAATGCCTGCCCCATGGGGCTCTTGGACCCATAACTCAGAAGCACAATGGCTTTTCTTGTTATGAATGAGTGTGAAGTGCCAGCAGAGGAAATAGGAAGCCCCCAATGCAGGCTGAATGGACCTGTGAACAGGGATAATAAAAGTTGTCCTGGATTTCCGTTACCACCAGGTGTTTCCGTCAGGACTTCCATTCATTCAGTGCCCGGGGGTTGGCTGCCAAACCTTCCCCCCACCGACCCCAGCCCTTTGCTCTGTGCCCCTGCCCTCACCCCAGCCACAGGAGGCCATTCATGACTGGAAGGTTCCTGGGCCTCTGTGATAGACATGATCTGCTCTCTGTGGCTCCAGCGTCATAGAATCTCTCCTAGAGTACAAGGGATGGCCAGAAGCAGAGGAGAGGACAATCTGATAAGACCCCTCAACACACACCAAGATCTGAAACTCCCTCAGTTTCTATAGCATTATCATGGAGATGGGTGGCTGCAAACTCTGGAAGACAGAGACACCACAGCCAGGGAAGTGCTCAGTAGTAGGGAGGGGTGGGATTGGAAGCTGAGAAGGGCCATCCATCCTATGTGAGTGCTGAGATCCAACAACTCAAGTCAACATCCCAGCAGCCAGACAAATGAATATAGGTGTCTCTCATGTTACCAAACCCATTCCCCAGCTCCCAGATAGGAAGTTGGTAATGACCTGGCCACTTAGGGCAATATTCCACCATCAAAAGCCAACTGATAGTCTGGGTATGGCTCTAATCACCATGAGAGGCCTCTATCTCAAATGTTCATACCAACCAGGCAGATGAGTCAAGCTGACCTGGTGTCATACAACAGGGAGAGGTGGGGACCAGCATGAATGTAGCCTACTGCCCTGTTTATAGGTGTCCACGGTCCGTGTATCACAGAATAATGTGAGTCACAGAGTACATTCGTCTGAAGCATGCTGAGCACTTGTCTGATGCTGGGAAGTCACTGGAGTATAATGTCAGAGCTGTGTTTTAACTGTCATAATAGAAAACTCACAGCTACGTTGCTACAGTCTGGGAGAGTGTTATCATTCTAAACTAGGAGGAGTCATCCACTTGAGGTTAGGAAGAATGGTACAGTTTCCTCGGCAGGGTAGACAGTTCAGTTACTTTCCTTACCACTGCTACCAAACACCAGACAAGAAGCAACTTAAGGGAGGAAGGGTTTACTTTTGCTTACAACAAGGGGATGCATTTTGGTGGCAGAAGGGTGAGGCTGCTGTCTGTATTGTACCTGCAGCCAGGAAGCAGGGAGAGAAGTAGGACCAGGCTTAGAAACCTCAAGGCCCGCCTCCCAGATCTGCTTCTCCAGCTGGGACCAAGCATTCGAATACACATGCCTATGGGGTACAGTTCACATTCAAACCTCAACGACAGCTTCTCTACTACGCACACCTGCTGCACAGACAAGAGGCCTTGAGCTGGCCAAATCTGGCCTCATCATCCTGTGGTGAGTGGAGGAAGCATGCTGAGTTCCTCCATTTCCACTCGGTCTCTTCTGGTTCTGTCTTTGTGATAGGCCAGGTTGCCAAATGATTAGTGTTTACAGAGAGCCTGTTGGGAGTAGACGAGTCTTCATAGGGAAACTGTTCAGAGCTTGGGTCCTGACAGGAGAGAGTCCCTCAGTTGTGCCATCAACAGCGCCTTCATCAACCACCTCCAAGCCAGAGTGTGAGCAGCCACTAGAATGTGCATCTGCAGGTCCCTGGGCCACAACACCAAGGGTAATAGTAGCAGCGATGACATGATACACTGGATGAACAGCTTTGTGCTGAGCACTGAGCTGGGATTCATTATGTCAGATGTTTTATTTCTGGTCTGCCAGCTAAGGATGTAAGAGGGGAGCTGACCATGGTAAGGACCAGAACTCCGAGGCTCCTAGAAACACATGAGGTTCAGGGGAACCTGGTAACTGAGAAGGGACAGAGATGAGCTTTGTCTTTGGGGCCAAGAGGGCTGATCCACAAAGCACTGTATGCCTCGGTGTTAACTCAGAAGACTCCCAGCTCCTCAACACTGGGAATACTTGCTGGACTCTGAAACACTACCAGGATGGGGTGGTTTCAGCTTCTCATTCTAGAAACATGGGGCACTCTGGTGGGTCCTCATGGGATCCTCCTCTAAGTCTGGAGAGCCAAATAGGCTTAGGGCCTCAGCGAGAACCCTAAGACTGCTGATAACAGTCCTTTGCACATGCATTGTGCTGGCAACCAACTGCCCAAAGTCCGTGAGAGGCAGAGTAAATGCCCTGTTGATGCCCAAAAGCTTTGGTTAAACCCAAGATGGGAGCCATTCAGTGGTTTCATGGTCTTACTTGGGTGAGTACCTCCTGCTGTGGCCCTCAATTTCATCATATGCAAAGTGGGGGGTCTTAAACTAGGTGCTACGTGTGGGGAGGGGAGGTTTGCCCAGTTTATTGTTGACGGCTTCTAGGCTGTCTCTGGCCCCCCTTGGGAGCCACTTACTATACCTTCAGGAAGCCTCGGCAGAGGTTGAACTGATGCTACCCTGTGTATTCTAAATTGGAAACCAAGAAAGAGCAGCAGGCAGGGGTCTGCCTCCAAATGAAATGCCTTCTCTATATGTTTTCTATCCAAACCCAGCCATACCCTTGGAGCAAGATTCTGCTGTAAAAAAGCTGTCCCAGGAGCTTCCAAGAACTTCAGAACTTCCAGAGCTTCAGTGGTCTCTAACTCTGACCAGAGATCATTCCCTCAGCCTCAGATCTGTCTGCTCTGAGTTGTAAGATTGGCAGACAAGGAGAACTGGAACATTTGAGGGTTGTGACTGGGTGCAGATGAAGCGTTGAAGAAGTTTCCAGAAGTTACTCTTTGGTGGGAGGAGGCAAGTACGTGAGGAAAGTTCATCTTTGTCTCAGCATCCACCCCACACCCATCTATCACTCTCTTTCTCCCTCTCTGCTGCTCTCTGATGTCATCACTGCTGCTATGCATCTTATCTCTGCATTGTTCCATCTCTGCTGCTCTCTGACGTCATCACTGCTGCTACGCATCTTGATAATCGTCTCTACATTGTTCCATCTCTGCAGCTCTCGGTGGAGAGTTCCACAGAGCAGCCTTGGTTCCACCTTCTCTGGGATTGTGTGTCCCACAGGTAGAAGAAGGATGACAGCGGGTGCTCAGTAATGAGCCTGTGAATGAGGAGATAGAGTCCGGGTATCACTGTGCCCAGGCCAGAGTTCAAGGAGAGGATAACACAAAGGCCTCTGTTTATGACACACATAGAGGCAAGCCCCATCCCAGGTCTTGGGAACCTGGTCCCCTTGGAAGCAGTGGCGAGCTCTTCAGGAGCCTTCCTTTGGAATTGTGGTGTTCTCTTGTGAACAGCTCTGTACCCTCCCCCATCTTCAACTGCCTTTCCTCCCTTCAGTTAAACAATGGGAGCCCCTTTCAGGTCATCTAAAGTCCACGGGTTATCTTATCTTTGCATCAGGTCAGCAGGGCTCCCTGGGGAGGGTCTGCAGAGACCTTTTTCTCTATCTTGCAGTGGCCTAGGGGGAGGAACACCCCCTACCCTAATCAACTCCACCCCATCCAAGTCTGTGACCATCTTGTGTGGTTGTTACTAGAACTATCAAAAGTAGGCGTGGGAGACTCGGTGCTCAAGGGCTGCCCCTCCCCTGGAAAGGCTCACTCTCCCTCTGAAGATACAAATGATGCTTTACGTGGGGTGTGGGTGGGACACTGAATGGAAAGAAACATTCCAAGGAATCAGAGTGGACGTCGCATGCTCAGATCTCCATAAGCGACAGCTATGGTCAGCAATAGCAATGGTCACAGATTAATATTGTGCCCTCATAGAGGGGAAAGTGCTGGCCCTGTTCCAGTTCAGAAGAAGTCTCACCCTGGGGAGAGGGAAGCAACTACAGCCTCAGCACCCAGCACTTGGTTGTGAGCCAAAGATGCCATCCTGTGGAGGCCTTTCAGGAAGGAGGGTTTAGGGGAAACATCTTTGGTGGGCCTGGCAGAAAACGGCTTGTGGTTCCAGCTTCCCAGCTGTGTGACCCCAGGCAAGTTCTTCAACCCCAGTAGCTCCCAAGTTCTTCCTTTGCAAAACAGAGGAGGGGAGGTTTCCAAGGGGTCTTTGTGAGTTGAGCCTGGAAGCACCGGAAAGATTTAGAGACACGGAGAAGAAAGGCCATGTGGGTGGAAACCTGGATTGAGAAAGTGTGGTGAACAGCCCTGTCTACCAGAAGCATGCTAAGGGAGACAGATCAGGGCCTTTGGATGTCAGACGAGATGAGCTTTTGGGCTGGAGGTTTAGGCCTGGGGAGGCCATCTTCTGCCTTAAGCCTTTTGACTTAACTTATAAGTAGTCTCATTATGTCCAGAGTCCTGCTGTGGATTCTAGGAAGCACCAGCAACAGAAGAATGTGTGAAGAGCCCAGCAGCGTATCATGGTCTTCACACCTTTCCACAGGCCTGTGTGACTTGGACTTGAACTTGGCCCACTGAGAGGTGTGTGTGTGTGTGTGTGTGTGTGTGTGTGTGTGTGTTGTGTGTTTCTTCTATTCTTCTAACCACATTACTAAAGCCAAGGACCGGCAGACAAGATCTCTGTAAAGTTCTGCCCCAAGACTGTAAAGAGGAGCAAAGCAGCCATGCAGCAACATCTGGGTTGGGTTAGAAGCAATTGGCCTGGGTCTGTGAGAGCTGGCCACCAGAAGCCAGCATGACAGGAGGAGCCAGACAGAGGGCTGGCACTGCTTCGGGTCAAAAACAAAGAAAAGGTCTAGTCCTCAGACTCTGGGAGTTGGGCAAGAACTTACTGGTAGGATCACCAAAGCCAGAGCTCAGTGCTTGAGGTCTAACCCCTGCTTTTCTGGAGGATCCACCACATCTCTGCAAACAAACATCTCATGAGCTTCCGTAACATATCATACTAGCACCCTTCTTGGAGATCCATGACAGCATGTGAACTGGCCCAGATGTGAACAGGGCCACACTAGGTCCCTGTGAGCTAGAAAGGGCACCAGGGTCACGTCTGATTGGCTGCAGCTAGGAAGAAGACAAAGGGTGGGGTCTCTGGAGAAAATGAATAGAACTGAGTGCTATACTCTGACCCAGAACAGAAGCGGCTTGGCTCTGTCTTCCCAGACACAGAGTACATGGTCATGAGTAGGGAGCCAGGGTTCAGAAAATCACCTCTTATTGAAGAGTGGGATATGGCCAGGCACCGTCCTTGTCTCTGCCCCTTAGCTAGGGTTTGTCTTTATTATTCTAAATGTAGTCATTTTGTTTGGTGGCACTGATGATCAAGCCTAGGGACTCAAGTGCATCAAGGCAAATGCTGTACAGCTGAGCTAGACTCCCAGCCCACCCACACATTTTTACTTTGTTGGGAAGTTGGATTTTTTTTTTTTTTTTTTTTTTTTTTTACTTTAAGACCTTCAGATCAACAGGAAGATAAATTCCCATCGGTCCAATAGCAGCAAAACAATGATATTCAACGAAGTTTGAAAGTTGCTTGCTAGGTCAAATGTAGGTTAGCGAGGCAGATTCTTGTCCCTCTTGTCAGGAACTATGCTAGATGGAGGGGCACCGTGGGAGAAAGGAGGGCTGGTCTGGCAGCACCGTCTGAGCACTCCTGAGAACAAAGCTGTGTGGTATGACTGGGGTGTGAGGTGTAGGCTGGCTAACAGGGCTCTTGAGCCCAGGACATGGTTGAGGTTACAGCGTCAGGATTTCCTCGCATACTGTAAAGTGCTGGAAAGACTGGCATTAGTCTAGGTTTTAAGTTCATGGAATA
Organism: Mastomys natalensis; assembly: GCA_021653895.1. Taxonomy (NCBI): domain Eukaryota; kingdom Metazoa; phylum Chordata; class Mammalia; order Rodentia; family Muridae; genus Mastomys; species Mastomys natalensis. Next base: position 2,422,852 of record JAJTUV010000145.1, read on the forward strand.
CTACCCATAACCCAAGACACCTTCTGTTCCAAGTCACTCTTATTGTGCTCAGCTGTCCCCAGCTCAACTTGTCCCCAGCTTGGCTCTTCCCCAGCTTGACTTGTCTTGGTTCTCCCTGGGTAGCTAGGTTGGTGGAGCAGCCAGGCAGATCCCTGGCTCAGGCAAGGCCTTGCTGGTGGGCAGGGAATACAAGGAGCACCCAAGAGCCACCTCCCCACCCTCCTTCCCACTTGGTTTAAAGGTTAGCATATGGCCTTGTGCAGAGAGAGCTGAGAAGGAGCCTCTCGAGAGGCAGCTGGAATGGCTGGGAGGTGCTGACATGGGTACTGAGTCCTGGGTAGCCTTGGCAGGCAGCTATGCGGCTGAAAGGCTAGCAGCTCACAGGGTGTCTTCCACTGCGGGAAGTAGTGTGGGAGGAAGAAGCTAAACACGAACAACTCGACTCGGTTCCCACTTCATCCTGTCACTTGCTCTGTGACATTTGGTGACTCACACCCTCTATCCCTTCCAAGCCTTAGCTTGGGTCCTGGAATCATTTCTAAGATTCTTGATAATTCTTTTAAAAGTCTTTTTAGTTTACATTTATTCACTTTATGTGTGTGAGTGTTTGCCCTGCATGTGTATATGTGGACTGAAGAGGGCTTTGGATCTCCTGAAACTGGAATTGCGAGTCTCCATGTGGTTACTAGGAACTGAACCCAGGTCCTCCACAAATCCCATCTTTCTAGCCTTTACCCCTTGCTAATTCTTAAAAATCCCCTGTAACCTGTGCCTTGGACTATGTACACCAACTTGGACACAAAGTCTCAGGGGTGTGTATGTACAGGGTGCATGATCCCGCACTGTGTATGCTGCGGCTAGCTCTCTGGGGGTCCACCTGCAGGACTATGTGATCTTTGCCCTGGTATTTCAGGATTTGCAACTAAACACAAGTTCTTCTCAACTGATTTCCCATGGTAAGAATTGAACCCAGAGATTCTTCCATGGGAGGCAAGTCCCCATCCCCTGAGCTACAATCTCCATACCCACAACTTCCTTCCAACCCCACTAAATGACTCCAAGAGCCTGGCTGGTCCCAGGTTAGTCCCTTCTATGTCTAGAATATCCATCCAGGTCTTACTCTCTCTCCTTGAAGGCCTTCTCTAACCTACCGTCTTTTCCTAAACTGAGATTTAGACCTCAGACAAAGTGATGGGGAACTCACCAGCTAGATCTTCTTTGAAGGCTTGTGACTGCCTCCCATACCTCCCTGCTATAATGCATGATCTGCTTACAACGAACCCCAACTTTTAAAGCCAATTATTAGGTATTCCTGTGAGGCAGAGGTCATACGCTGAGGGAAAGATTAGTAACCGTGTCCAGGACTTTCTAGGTTAAGACACATGGGCAATAGGCTGGAGTTGTTTGTGATGAGTTGGTACCCAGGCAGGTTGGCAGCCAGATGAATATAGAGTAGGACCTGACAGGGACCAGGAGGCAGAAGATATACCCAACCTGCTAACTGCACACAAGCCAAGAACCAAGCCCAGAGCTCAGATAGTTTCTGTTGCCCCTGCTATCGGCCAGGGCTAGTTCCCTAGCCGTCAGAGGACTCATCAAGAGCAGAACTTGGTCAAGGATGCTCTTTTTGCAGGTGGGTAGTCAAAGACAGGAATTCCAGACAGGGTGGCTTAGCCAGTCTGGAGGACTTTTTCTAACCTCAGTATTTGCAAAGGCAGTGCAGGATCCCTCACTGACGGATCCTCCAGAAGGTCACCCAGAAAAGGGCTCTGTGTATGCACCTTCAGGGCCTTAGGGCCCCTGTGTGCAGGGCCATGCTTCAGTTCATGGCACGGTGAATAGGGATTGTTCCAGGAGATGGTTTGCACTGTACTCTTCTGAATTGTTTGAGTCTGTGCCAGCTCCTTCCCCAAGCAATGCCCTCTTGACTATTGTGTCAATTATGGCTGATGGTTATCTTGCTTGTTTATCCAGTTGCTGTATAGAGTGACTCTCTGAATGTCAGGGTTTGCCTGTTTCCATAACAGGAAGCCTTTTGCTGTCTTACTGTATTAAGAAACTCCAGTCAACACAATAGAATCTCAACAAAACCCTAAACACTCCGTTTGCCCGGGAGCCTCATTGAATCCAGCTCTTATTGTTTCATTTAGAGTTGGAATCCTGTATTTACAGTCAGAAGGGTGTGTGTGTGTGTGTGTGTGTGTGTGTGTGTGTGTGTGTGTGTAAGCACGTGTATGTGTTTGATGAGGTCAAACGTGGCTTTTCACTTTCCAAGTTCCCCACTCAAAGCTCAGCAAACTCAGCAGAGATGAGGGCGCCAGGATTCTCTGACTGTAGACCTTCTGACGCTGGAGGGTGGGGACAAGCAGGACAGAGTCCCTGGGGAGCTTCCTCTTGGTCTGCTTGCCTTGGGTCAGAGGAAGAGGTTTCTGTTTGCACACTGAGGCACAGTCAGACAGTAGAACAAAACTACAGTGTGGAACCTAGGCGCCCTGAACCCTTCAGAGGAAACACGATCAAAGGAAAGTCACTGGGCTGTCCCTTCTCTCGCACTTTCTGTTTATTATCCTTTGTGGTGGCTCCCATACCCTGGAGTTTCCAGGGAGCCCTCCGGGTATCTGACTTGCTTAAATAGTGTGGGTTTCTTTTCTTAGTTTGACTCTCTCCCATCCTCAGCTTGGCAAGGGTCTTAGAGAGGAAACACAGCCTACAGTAAATGTGATTCTGCATGAAGAGCCGTCTCATCCAGGACAGACTAAGCACAGCTACTACTGTTGCGAAGCTCCAGGGGACAGATCTCCGAGCCTGGGAGGCATGAGCAAGCATCTAGGTTCTACCAATGTGAAAACTCAAGGGTATCCTTCACCGGAAACCTGAGGATAAAGTCCTCATAGAAAATGAGCTTACATCCCATGGGTGCAAACTTCTGCTAAGATTAAGCCCTGAGGATATCATAAATATAAGCTTAGGCGTTCTTAATTGGTTAGTTAAGCCAATGAAACAGCCTGTGAAACCATCCACATGGGTTAAGTGAAGGATTGGATGTAATGTCTTCCTGCAGATCCAGGGCTCTCCTTACTATCATCATTCTTTCTTTTACCACAAGTGAATAGCTATGTCCCAACTTCTGATATGAGGAATCAGGCACATTAGGGATGCTCCCGACATGGTCCTCTCCTCCCTTTCCAGGAAAGTAACTGGTCCACCCACAAAGAGGCTGCCAGGAGCTTGGGAAGGGAGAGGCTGCCAGGAGCTTGGGAAGGGAGGTTGCTCGGTTTGGGAGGGGAGCTGGAAGAGTGCGGGTGCCATCCAGTCCAATTCAACTCGTAACTTTACAGGTAGGAAGAAAAGGTTAGCGAGTCTAGCAAGTGTGTGGGGTCCAAGGCAGCTCCAGGGAAAGAGAAGAGGGAAAAGGATTCCCTGGAAAGCCAGGTGGGATGGGATGACAGCTCAGTTGCACAGAAAGCCAAGGAATCAAGGCAACGTGGACAGAAGGCTCTGGTGTTAAATGACTGAGCTTAGTTCTTTTAAATCATCAAGTAATCTCTAGGTTCCAAAGTAATTTAGGTTTTCTGGTAAAAAAAAAGAAAAATTCATATTCCACAAAGCCCAGGAGGTGATAAGCTTGACCTCTTAAAAAAAAAAAAAAAAAGATTTGTTTTTTGATTTTATGTGTACAGTGCTTCATGTACATGTGTAAGTGTACTACACGTATGTGAATAATGTACTATGTGTATGTCTGCCTCCCACAGAGTCCAGAAGAGGATGTTACAGAGGGCGACAAGCTGCTCTTGGTGTGCTGGGAACTGAACCCAGTCCTCCGTAGAAGTAGTAAGTGCCCCTAACTGCTGGGCCATCTCTCTAGCCATCTCTCTTGACCTCTTGTGCTACATAAAGTCTCCAGAGGATGTGTGTGCAGTTTGGAATATGCTCTGAACTGCACAACCCTCCATCCCCCCTCTGAGATGTCAATGTTCCCAGCTGGAGCTAACTAAGCAGACCAAGTTCTTCGGCTTTTGACGATCCAGCAAATTTAATATTCTTGTATCTTGATAGACCTCTCACCTCCATCTCATACAAAGATCTAAATAGTCACCCCTTGGTATCCACAGGGGACTGACTCTAGGGTCCCACGCAGGGGGTCCAAATCCCCAGAAATTCAAGTCCCTTACAGAAAATGGCATATTCCTTGCATGAAACTCATGTACATATTTTAAATCATCTATATATTACTTACCATACATAACATAAATGTTATTTCGATATTTGATCTGATGTATTGTTTAGGGAATAATGGGAAAAAAAATGTCTGCATGTTCAGATCAAAGACAGCCAGTGTAGATAGACCTAATCCTGCTTGCAGTCCACAGGTGCTTCACATCTGGGACCCGGAACTCCTGGTTTCAGAAGGCCACTGTGTGTTGCTGGTGCACAAAACTCTGTTTTCGTTGAAGGTATTTGGTGTCTTACAGAAGATCCATTTTCACTTTTACTTTCCCCTGTTGAAAAGACCCCAGGCAAAGTAGCTGCCCTGGGAACGGTGATTCAAGCAACAGAGCAGTAGAGGGCGCTGTTTACCTAAACTCAAATCACGAACCCAGCAGGAACTAGAATTCTGATCCCTAAAGGGTGATCAATCATCCAAACAGTCTCTGGGCTTCTCCAAGCCCTGTCCAAATCAGGCCAGTGAACAAGAAAGCTGTTGGCTCACAAAGAGCTTCCTTGCCTTGCCCAGGAACTCAAAACTCAAACCTGGTGAGCTGTCCTCTGCAGAGAATGTTCACACCAGCCTGTGGCCATTGTGTTGTGTTTCCTCCTGTTCTCTCGTTCTGTTCCACTGACTTTGAACCTTGCCTTCACATCTCAGGAGATCAGATTACTTCCTTCAAGATGCCTCCCCTCTATTATTCTTGTGTATCAGGCAGTCACTGCAGTGTTGTTGTCTTGGGTGGAGGACAGAGTAGGGTGGGTATAGTACAAACTGGACCCACTTTAAACCTTGGCAGAGTAAGATTAACATTGCTTCAAAAACTAGAAGAAAGATGAATTCGGAATCACTCCCACTAGGCTGTGTTCTTGGAAAATGACCCTCCAAACACATAGACACACACCCATAATAGCATTACCTAAGGGTCAGCCAGAATTTTGTGGGTACAGTCAAATTACCTGCATTGAGTTGTTGGCCTTGGTGTGCACACCTTTAATCCCAGCACTTGGGAGGCAGAGGCGGGTGGGTCTGAGTTCAAGACGGGGCAGGTTCACAGGCTAACCAGCACTATACAGTGAGACCCTGCCTCAATAAACAAACACAAAAAGTCAAAACAAAACAGCACAGGTCCTGCTCCAGTGGGGAATGCTCATAGTGGGAGATACTGCGGACGGGACCCCATGGGATCATGGGAACTCTGTCTACCTCAACTTTCTTGTGAGCCTAAAACCACTTAAGATGATAACATCGTTATAAACATATGCTAATTTGATTGATTTATTCTTTCTTAATGAACGTTGACTTCTAGACTCTTGATGGGTTCACGACTTCACCTTGCTTTCCTGAGAGACCTCCAAACAGTTTTGGACCCACAAAGCTCAGGTCTCCCCTATCTGCAGATACAGGAGTGCTTGTGAGTTTAGGCTCACAACTCTGCCAGCTTTCCACTTGCAACATAAATACCATGAGGTTGAAATAGCATTGCTATGTCCTAGGGTCCCAGGTGGGGCCTCCTAGGGGGGTCTCCTCCTCTGTACTGTGGTGTTATTGGTGCTGGGGGCCTGTTGAGCAGAGTATAGAGAATTGTGCCCTAAGATAACTGGTCATTTGGAAGTGTCTTGAAGTAAGAGACAGAGAATCATGGGAAGCATTCAATGTTCCATAGCAACCAGAATGCAGAAGCAAGGGGCTTTGAAATTCTTTGGGGAATGACTTCCTGCTCTGTCGTGAGAAGACCCTTCTGCATCTATCTTATCTCCAATCCTGGAGTTTCTGTCTTCTCAAGGGCTTGAGTCTCATTAGCTCAAAAGTGTTGTGAACTTTTCTATTTCTAGAAATTTCTAAGTTCATTCTAGGAACATAAAATTGGTGAACTGTATGTTATTTTGTCTAAATTCCTACTTGACTTGGGTAAGGTTTGGGATTTCAGAAATTAAGATATACAGAGGATAGAGTTTTCTTCTTTACAAAAATCCATAATTCTGACTTCCCCCAGGCAGATAAAGGGTAGTCTCAGACACAGAAAGGGCTCAGAGATTTCCAGGCCAAGTCCTGACCAAGATGATGTAATATCTGATGTTGCCAGCAGGGGGCAAGGGAGACACACCACCTATAGAAGAATATTAACCTCTTGTGGGTGTTTTGTTTTTGTGTGTGTGTGCGTGCGCGGCGCGTGTGTGTTTTGTTTGTTTTGCTTTTTGTATTTTTTATTTGTTTTTGTTTTCAGGGAAATAGAACAGATGGGCGGATTTCTTCTGTGCACACAAGTCCTGAAAAAGGGCCACACTCAAAGAAGCAGAGAAGAGCTTGGGGCCCAAACTTTGACACAGGCTGACTCTGTGGCCAAGGTGTGGGAGCATCCCCAGACCTCTTGAGGTCTCCTTCATTCTCTTGGTGGATGAGACAAAATAAAACACAGATTACCTGATTACAGTGTTGCGTTTAAATGTTTGAGCTAAATAGTACATGACTATATCTGTTTTGTTTCATTTATTTGATCAGGTCTCAGATAGCCAGGGCTGGACCCAAGCTCAGTATTAGCCAAAGATGACCCTGACCTGAGGACCATCTGGCCTGCATCTCCAGTACTCTGATCACTGCTGTATGCCACCATATCATAGGGGTAGACATATTTTTAAAGCTCTCAATCACTGATTTAAATATTCAAATTTAATTAGGTGTCTAGTAGTTTAATTTGTTATATCAGAACCACCCACCTTCCTTAGTGTTCCAGAGTATTCTAGACTAGTGCAGACCAAAATGAATTGTCCCCACTTTCTGCTAGACCTTGTTCCCCAAGCCCTGGGTAGAAGCTGTCAGATTGGGTCTAAACCATTCACTTCAGAAAATAGTCCAGGAACTGCAGATGGCACCGCTCCTCCCAGCCGACAGTCCTGAAGCATTTTTCTTTTCTTGTCTTCCTTGGCTTTCTCCATAGCACCAGCCTATGCTTCACAGTCATGAACCAGAGAGGCTCCCGTGGGGCATCAGAGTGAGGCAGAGACTGGGCAGTGCCACACGTGCCTCCTGAGGTCACCAGGACTGGAGTCTGTTCTCCTTTATTCTCTCCTTTAACAGCCCTGAAGAGAGCAGGGCCAGCCGAATGTTGCTGTCTGTCACCCTAGTGGACCAGTTTGTCCGGGCTCTGGGATTGGCCTCAGGGAGCCGATTGTGTGGCGGGACACCTGGCATCCACCACCCAGGCGACAGCCTCAGTGGTGGCCGTGCTTTCCTGTGCAGCCACCGCAGTGTGTGGGATGCTGATAAGGAAACAATGTAGCAGAGGAAAAAGTGGCAGCGCTTGGACAATGAGCAGAGGGCGGCAGCAGGGGCTCTCACAGCCTGTGGCTCAAGGACTTAGTCCCAGAATCAGAGACTACTACACTGAGTGGGACAATGAGCGGCGGGTGGCGGCGGCGGCGGCGGCGGCAGGAGTGGGGGTGGGGGTGGGAGCGGGGGTGGAACGGGGGTGGGGGGTAGCCTCTCCCAGGCTTTGGTTCAAGAATCAACAGAGACTACTCTCTGGGTATTGTAAGTTCTGTTCCCCAGGGGAGTTGCTCTGTCCAGGAGCTTCCCCTGTCAGTCAGCCTCCCAGCCTCTTCTCTTTCCACCCTGGAGCAGACAGAGCTACTAATCCAAGAAGGGCCCTAGCAACTTTTCCTGGAAGGATGGCAAGAACTAAGCCCAGAGCTAGCTTCTCCAATTCTATCCCATGTTCCCCAGTAGTTAGGGCATGAACTAAGGACAAGAATTAGTACAGAGCAGTCAATTATAACTTTGAACATAAATGGGCTAAATTCCCAATCAAAAGACACAGACTAGGGCCACTGAGATGGCTCAGTAGGTAACAGCATTTGCTGTGCGGTTTGACTACCTGCATTCAATCCTAAAAGGCCATGGTGGAAGGAATGGACCAACTGCTGAATATTCTTCTCTGCATTCCAGACCCAGGCATTGTTACATACACACACACACACACACATACACAGACACACACACACACATACACACACACAGAGAGAGAGAGAGACAGAGAGAGACAGACAGAGAGAGATATGCACAAAGTTATTTAAAAGCATAAGTAGGATGGATTGAGAATCAAAGGCCATATATTTGTTATCTTCAAAGAACCATATGTCACCATCAAAGACAAATTCAGCCCTTAAGAGGGATTTTCACCCCAGCCTGAGAGTTAGACTGGAACAAACAAGACCCTAGGCAGGTTGATAGACATTCAGATAGGCTAGAACTTGGGGGCTTTAGGGAAACCACACACCTTGAGGATTGTTCCCAATAAGACATCAAGCTCCTTCATGGCTAAATGATCCACAGATATCACCCCCGTTGTCTCCTAGAGGTTTAGCTACCTTGCAGTCAAGACATCTTATGATAGGAGAGAGCTGTCATTAGCTGTCTTAGTATACCGTGAGGTCTGGTGCCCAGGAGCTGTACTGAGAGGAAAGCATCAGCTTCCACAGTCTGAGGCTGTAGCTGGAGGGTCTCAGTGTCCACAGCCAGCAGTTCCAGGACATTGCTGGGAGCCTTTCACTGTAAAGCCAGAGTACAGATAGAGGCGTCTCCACAGAGGCCATGAAGGACCACTGAGCCTGGTTCAAGGACGCAGCCTTTTGTACTCTGGGCTTTGAGAAGGGCAAGTTGTAGTGTGTTAGAGACTTGGGAGATTTGTGTCCCTACACCTCTCAGCCCACCCTGATTCTGTTGGCTCCTGGTGAGGTACCAGGGAGCAAGGAGCTGGAAGTGTTTCTCTGGGGACACATAGGAGGTCTCAGTGTATGGCCTTAGTTCACTGTGCTTCTATGCCATGTTGTATAGCATGGTGGAATGCCACCCTCTTGTAGGAGACAAGCAAGATGTCAGAAGGCCACTTTCTTCCCTCCATCCTGATAGTCTCCTAGGAGATCAAGATCTGGCTTACTTAACACAGAGTATTCTGGGTCACTAGGAGGCTACTTGACTACCGCTAGGCTCCTCCAGTTCCTTAGTCTGTGTTGTAGCTGAAAGCCATTTGTAATAAGAAGGGCATTAACTGCAGCTTTGCTGGCAAGAACCAAGGAGTGGTGGCTCTTGAGGTCTCCAGTCTTCGTCCCTAGCCTGTTCAGCTCTGGAAGGAGCCACACACAGGATAAGTACTGTGGGGTTGGGTTCAGGAGTCTTTGCATGTGTTACTCCCTCGGTGAACTCCAAGAGGTTATGGCTGTGCTGGATCATTTCCCAGCAGTCCCTTCCCCATGCAATCAAGGACAGAACACCAAGCCCCTATTATGGACTGTTTTGTCAGCACTTGGCATGCGACTATGGAGGTGACACCAATTACTTGTGTCACAGCTTCTGGGGAAGACGGAGATGCATGAAAGCCAGCTCAGGGCCATCCATCAAGACTGGAGGGGGCTAAGAGCCTGCCACAGTGACAGGGGATAGAGGGGAGCAGGGTCTCTCAGGGCACCGAGCTGGCAAAGTGTGCTCTATCATCAGAATTGATGTCTCTGCAGGCAGAATGGACCAGGGTGAGAGAAGAGGACTTCAGGGGCCAGGTGTCAGGTCACAGTGCCATCCCCTGTCCCCAGGTCTGCCTCTGCCCTCTTGCTACCATACACACAATTGAGCCATGTTTCCTCCTTTAAACATCCCTTAACTCTCAACTCCTGTCAGAGCGCCACTGTTTCTCTGGGAAGCCAATCACATGCTGCCTCTTATATGAGGACTCTCCAGTTTATGCCCCCTCCCTGTTAACTGTGTTCTATAGAAGTCCTGTACCTCTGAGCTAAATGGTATTTAACCCATTGAAGTAACAGCTACTTTACATTCCCTGCAACATGTCTATACATCTGCCATATCATCAGATTCTCACGACTACATGGCAGATAGGAATAAAGCCAGTGTTGGTTGATGGGTAAACCGAGGCATTGTTAGCTTGCCTCGCGTCATACTGTTGGTATATATACAGTCTTTGGACTGTTGGACAAAGTGGGCATAAAGGAAGAAATGACAGAGGTCACCCCCTCTGGCACCTCCAGGCCTGCGGCTCTACCTGTAGGGACTGTGTCAGACTGAGGATCCTGAAGGAAGCAGGCAACTGGGGAAGTCCTGGGGCCCTCAAGAGATTCCGAGCTTTGGTGGAACCTTCCAGAGGGAGAAAGAAGAATCTCTTAGACCCCTGCTCAGCATGCTCTTGCTTTTAGCTGTTGTGCAGCTCATGGTCCCTGACACCTCTCCGTAAGAGCCTTGGACAGTGAGGATTTTTCTGGTGCTCTACCATCAAGTGTAGTCATTCTCTCACTCCTATAATAATAAAACACCTGATAGAAGCATCACTTAAGGAGAACATCTGGTTTAGCTCTTGGTTTCAGGGTGTTTCAGTCCATCGTGGGGTGGGGAGATAGGGAGTCGGGAATAGCTTGGTCCCTGTTGGAGATAGAATGAGGCAACCCCACCAGGAAGCGGAGAATAGGACTCGAATAAGAGCCAAGGTACCCAGATGATCTGCCTTTATCAGTCAAGCCCCACCTCCTAAAGGTTCCACGACCTTTCTGAACAGTGACACCAGCTAGAGGCCAGGCGTTAAAACACATAAGCCTATGGGGGTACATTTCACATTCAAAGCACAACACCAGCATTTGTTTGTTTGTTTGTTTGCTTGATTGTTTCTCAGCCTGTTCTGAAAGCCAAAGGATACTAGATGGGGCTTTATAGAAGGACCCTGAGCTATGGAGAGGGTATGTCTCAGCCAAGGTCAAGGCAGGCTACAGCTGGTGGACCCTGAGCTCTGGGCCAGAACTCCCCAGAGTTTACACAGCCTCAGCCCAATGTAATGATAAAGCAACAGAGGCAGGTGAGGCCCTACAGTAACTCAGAGCTGGGAGGAGCTCCCCAGCATTGTAGGTGACTTGGAGGAGTGAAGGAATATCCAGTTTATCTAGAAAGAGCTGACCCCAAAACCCACACTCTGAAACCTCTAAGCTACCAGTATTCTTGACAGTCTTTTTGGAAGGCAGCAAGGTTACAGCTATGATATCTTCCATCTCTGCTGAGGATTCTTCACACAAGAAACCATTTTAACTGGCAGCATTAGGAAATGGCTCAGCCCCCAAGCCCTTCAAAGATTAGCCAAGGGACAGTGCCACATGCCACCCCAAACATCTGCAGATGACCAGCTTCTGTCATCTGGTTTATCATCAAGGAAGTAGAGGACAGATGAGTGATCTTGACATGACCAATGTCTCCCAACCTGTGCCAGAGAAGGGCTCTGATATCTCTACCAGATTGTGGCCATACCATGTCACCCCATGTTATAGACTAAGTCACCTGCATCCTGGTCTGCTGGACAGGATGCCAGAGGCTTCCCTAGTTTGCTCCCTCCTTCCTCCAGCCTTGGGTTCAGCTCACCCTTAAACTCTACAACTCACCCAATGTTCCTAAGCCTATGGTGTGGAGGTAAGCACCCCCCTCACCAAGCACCCCACAGCGACAGCAAACGTGCCCACGGAAACGCAGCCATCAGCACTTCTATTTACAGTGACCCTGTTGCGTTTGTTAATTAATTAAAGCCCGTGTCTCTGGGAGATAGACATAATGTTATTTGTGCTTATAGCTCAGGGAGATAGCTGTAGCTCAGTCTACTCCTTAGAAAGAAAACATGGAAGCAGAGTTCGGGGTTCCAAGAAAGGAGTGTGGGCACCTCCCCCTCTCCCCACCTGTTTGTGGTCACACACCCGGGATGGCAGACCTGAAGGTGCTTTCCATCCCAGCCTTCTGCTTAGCAGGCTGTGGGGGAGGGGCTCCCATGTTGCCGGTAGAACACACTGGCGGGGTTGGGGGGGTAGGACCACAGAGAAGATGCGCATCGGCTTCAGGAGAGCATAATAGGAAGACTTCAGTGTGATGTATGGTTCTGGGGACGTTATTAATGATTTGCTGATTTTTACCTTTAAAACCTTTGGGCAGATTATTTATTATGTCCTTGGCGTGTCTGTGATCTATGGAGGGGGACTAATCTCCAAGCATCCACCCACCTCGTGTCCCTACTCCTTTACAGTGTCTAATTAGGCTGAGATGCTGCCCTCCCTACCAGGCTCCACCCCCACACCTCAGCAGGGAGGAAGCCAGATCTGAGATTCATGTTTTTGCCCCACAGAGCCTGCAAAGCAGGCACTCTGCTTCCTTTGCCCTGCTATGCATGAGACTACTGTGTGACCTTGAACTGAAGCATGACTCTTCTGGGCCTCCTGAAGGAGGCTGCTAGAGAGATTGGGCACCAATTACAGGTTAGATAGCAGGGTGAGTGGCCTTGCTGGTGTGAAAGTCTCAAACTTCAGGGACAAGGAGGACTGGAAACTATGGGGAACACTTACAAAGGCTCAGAGTCCTCCCTCATCCTGGATCTTCTACCTGTTGCTGCTCAGCACAGGGCCTTCAAGTCCTCCTCCAGGAAGGACAGACTTCAGATCATCCACTGATTGGGGACACAGTAGGGACCAGAAGCTAGGCGCAGGGAGGAAGGCCATCATGGTTGGCAGATCTCACTTCTTAAGCAGAACTATAGACCCCACCCTGCAGTTCCAACTCCTTTCCAGGAGCCCCAGAGTCCTCAGTTCAACTTCCTATCCTGATGATTCTCCTCTAGAGGTCAAGTGCATCCTGGAAGCAGCTTTAACTCAGACTGCCATGTGCTTCTTCTGTGCCAGTCTGTACTCTGAGGACCCAGTGGGTCTTCGGGCCAAGGTTTTGGTATCCAGTCAGCTGGAAGGATTTCCATCCTGCCTGAGGCCTAGGGAGAGGCCAAGGGCATAACTCCAGGGGTCTATTTTCTCCAGTTGAATTTTATGGTATCTCTGAAAGTGCAGGACAGAGGGTCCCAAAGTCCTGCTGCCACCTCTCCTAGCCTGTGCTTTTCCTTCCAGAACCTCTGTCAGGTCACCACCTGGGGGGCATCAGAACCCCTCCTCAGCTAGCAGCACTTCACTGAATCTCAGTTTCTTTTCTGCCTAGCACCTGTTACCCATAGAGCCCTCTGTACCTCATAAATGAAAAGTCACACACCCGAGACGTGCAGAGACACATATGCACATGTTGATACTTTCATACATCATGATCCATCACCCTAGCCTAGTTCATGAAGTTTATGACTATCGACTTCAGCTCCAGCTTTGCATCCCAGAGAGACCACATCCTCACTAAAACCTAGCTAGGTGCAGAACCTCCAGTAACCTACCCTTTGGCTGCTGTGGGTGGGGTTACTGCTAAGGCTCCTCCCACTGACCTCAGCCTACTTACCTGTCACTCAGTGGGCACCACACTGGGATCAAAACCACCTGTGCAGCAGGAGGTGGGGCTCTTGACCAATGAATATAGGATAGGGACTCTAGCTCATGTGCATATAAGGGGACTTTGGGTCACAGCTTCCTCTCTGCATAGTCACCTGTGGTCACAAGGCCTTGCACAGATCAGTGACTCTGTCCAGAATGAATCCAAGGACCTCTCACACAGGGCTCTGGACCTAGGGACCCAGGAAAGAACAGAGTCCTGTTTGTCTTATAGAAACCTTCTCACCCCCTACTTTTACATTCAGAACTTCTATCATTACTAACATTATTATTATCATTACTTTTGAAAAAAAATCATATATGTGTATGTATGTATATATGTATGTATGTATGTATGTGTGTGTAGAGGTCACATGTGTACAGGTGCCCTTAAAAACTACCTAATATAGGTGCTAAGAACAGAATGCAGGTCCTATGGAAGAGTAACAAACATTCTTTACACACTAAGCCATCTCTCCAGCCCTTACTGTTGTAGTTTTATTGTTGTTTTGCTTTTGTTTGTTTGTTTGTTTGAGACAAGGTCTCACTCAGTAGCTCAGGCTAGCCTGGAACTCTCTACGTAGCCCAAGATGACCTCAAACTTTTAGCAATCTTCTGTGTCAGCCTCCCTAGTTCTGGGATTGGAGGTACACATTGCTACAGCCTCTTACGAACTTGATTCTGAGGACCTCAGATGTGCTTGGAGGACAGAAGCAGGACAGAAATGCTCAAAGCTTCTTTATAACAGAAGAAAACTGCTCCTGGAGGCTTCTCTTCATCCTGGTCTCTGGCATTGTTTGCAGCTGAATGCTCTTTTGGGCCCACATCTCCTGACAAGCACAAGCCCTTGAGCTGTGACCACACAAAGTAGGATATGAGGCACAGGCTTGCCCAGAAAATGAGTCACACTACCCCTTCCGTCCCTGCACCCAGCCAGTGCCTATCCTCTGACTCTGTCCTTTCCTGGAACCACATGATTGATGGGGTTTGAGATGCGAAGTCACCCAGTTCATCCTGGGCCTGGAGGCAGGGTGCTCCAGAGCCTTGGGTTCAGGAAGCAATCCTTCTTTCTGGGAAATAACTTAAGGAGTAAAACACCAGGAGAGGAAGGCACAGGCCCACTTTCTTGAAGCCTTTCTTGGGTCAAGAGGGAGGCACCCCATCCGCAGCCTCTTTACTAGTACAGAACTGTGACATCCTTCTTGCAAGCCATTTCGGGTCATCCTGGTGCTAACCATGCATCCCTCGGAGCAAAAGTAAAGAGAACTTGGATAAAGAGCTCAGAGAGAAACCAAGTGCCTCAGCTACACGGAGTTCTGGGTCCCTAGGCACATGAGCCTGGCCCCGAATGGGTCCAGGAATGCTGCAGAACACAAGCCTACAATCCAGATCTGAGTCCAGGGCTTCTGAGCCCAGGTTATCTTCCAGTCCTGAGGAGTCCCGATGACCAAGCTAGTGTGAGTCTGAGCTGTTAGCCCAGGAGGGGAAAGTACTCATTAGAACAATAAACATCAAGCTCACACCAGGATGAGTCTGTGTGCTCGGGAGGGAGATTATGTTCCCAAAGTTCAGCCTGTGGCCCACACAACTGGTCCCTCAAGGGTAGCTTTCACTTGGAATTGAGCCTATATTTCCTTGTTATAGCAGATCAGAGGTGGGGGTGGGGGAACTGTGATGGAATCAGCCTAAGACAAGGAAGAAATGTGGCTCACTCTGCTTGGGTGATTTGGTCAGTGAAGTCCAGATTTGTGTGTTCTTGGATATGGGTCTTTATTGAGGCCCAGGTGGCTTGAGCTGCCACTGGGGTCTAGACAGGGAGGTAGGGGCAGGGTCATGGTGGGAGAATGGCCTTTGCTCACCTAATTGCCTCTCAAGAGATGAGTGGAGAGTCTGATTCTGGCTGACCCACTGTCTTTTAGGCAGACCATGTAATGAGGGAGGGCAAAAAAGCTGACCTCTGGTGCATGAATGTTTGTGCATGCAAGAGTAGGTGACTGTGTGTGTGTGAAAGCATACATACACATGCATGTGCATGTGTGCAAATGTGTGTGTGTGTGCACATATACGTCTTAATGAGTGACCATGTGTGTGCACGCTTGTGAGCCTGCATATGTGTACAGACATGTATTTGTATGAATGGGTCCATAGGTGAGGCTGAGCCTCTCCAGGAGGCCCAGTTCCGGTGGAGAGGCCGGTGTCTGGTGACTGATTCCATGAGGCAATGTAGGTAGGGGTGCTAAACCAATTTTCCTTGGGTGCTATGCAAATGTTTCTGAAGCCGACTTCAGACACCTGGGTCAGAGTGTCACTGGAACCAGAACCATCTGTGTTCTTTCAGCTTCCTGTGCTCTCCTTGATGAAAAAGTGAAGGACAAAGTAGCTTACTTAAAGACGTTTGGGGTCCCTCTTCAGGCCTCCCTTCAGCAAGCCAGTGTTTGTGGCAAAATCTTCACAGTTCAAGGACAGGTCACCTCTCCTGGCCATGTGAGTGACCAGTGAAGCTTGTGTCTGTGAGACTCTAGGGCTGGGATTTGGTGAAAAGGGAGCTGGGTCTGTAGGAGAGGCATGTGTGATCTGGATGTCCAGGGAGTCACTGTGCTCTCTGAGGGTTTCTCTTGCCTCAGGACAAGGGGAATCGAGATATGAGAAGGTCTGGGGTCTGGACCCACCCTCACCTAGCCATGTGACCACTTCTCCTGGAAGGCTCTGTCGGTTAGATGTAGAGTTGGTCAATTCAATGGAGTGCCCAATATTATTAAATGGAGTGAAGCAGATGATCTACCCAGACCAGTCTGTGGGTGTGAACCCTGGACACGTGCTTTGGTGCCTTAGACATTCTAAAGTTGTCCTTGTGGGCTGGAACCTCTGATCCTTAACACATGGACAATGAGGGTAGGGCAAGAAGGCTTTCTTTCCTCTCCAACCATGCAAGGCTGGAACGGTTTTGGGTTGCCATGGATACCGTGAGCCCATGTAAGCATTTGGGTGATGGATGATTTGGGTTTTCATCCAGGAGCCAGCTGAGGCTACAGGCATGCCGCCTTCCCAGGAGACGCTCTGCCACAGAGGCTCATACAGCCTGGTTACCATAGCGAAAAAGGTGGTGAGGAGACACCAAGGTCCCTGCCTTAGCTATGGAAGGCTTATGCTTAGGGTTCATACAAAACTCCTTATCTCCAAGTTAGAGAAAAAAAAGTTCAGGTTGTCCATTAACAGCAAATGTTTTAAAAGATAAAAGGCAGAAATATTTGTGGGCTGAAAGTAGTGGAATTTGTAACTAAGAGAATTCCACAAACAGATATGTTTTCAGTGTGACACAGGCCTTTATGGAGCTAGGAATGGCCAGCTCCTGATATCTGCCCACAAGTAGAACATTATTGGGGACATAATACAATCATCCCAGCAGAAAGAACCCGCTGGATTCTCCTTCTTAGGAAGGCCTTCAGTATTTTGTAATAAATTCACTCAACAAAGTGTTCAGGGCCTTTAGATAAGTTACTCATTCACGCAGCCTAGGTTGAAGAGACAGAGAATAAGGAGAAACAATGGAAGGGGACGTGGACTTTGAGCATGTGATATCTCCCTTGCCATCCTAGCATGGCAGCTATCTAGCTGAGTCAACTGAAGCAAGCTTATGTATCTCCTCTACGCCTCAGTTGTGAAATGGACATAAAATTGTTTGCATACCTGATAGGCACACCTGGGAAATTAAATGGGCTGGATTCCATGAAAGGTACAGGATAGCACTAATTGTATTGTAGACATCCAACATGTGGCAGTTATAAATGCTATACTGGAAATCCCCAGTGTGTATGCAATGGCATCTCTTGCATCTGCTCACTGGGGAGAAAACACTAGTGTTGAAACTGAGGTGAGAGCACTGAATTTGAGCCTATGTCCTCCAAGCCCAGGTCGCATGCCCTTTCTACTTCTTTCTTTTTCTTTATTTTCTTCCTTTCTATTTTCCTTTCTTCCTTCCTTCTTTTCTCTCTTCTGTCTTTTCCTCCTTCCTTCCTTCCTTCCTTCCTTCCTTCCTTCCTTCCTTCCTTCCTTCCTTCCTTCCTTCCTTCTTGTGTGTGTGTGTGTTGTGTGTGTGTGTGTGTGTGTGTAAGATGCACACATGCCACAACATTGATGTAAAAACCAGAGGACAACACATAGTACTCAGTTCTCTCCTTCCACCATATGGGACCTTGGGACCAAACTCAGGCCCTCAGGCTTGGCAGTAAGCACCTTTACCCACTGAGGCATCTCAAAAGTCCCTGTCTGCCCTTGATGAGAGAAGAGTAATGCCATTTAAAATGTGTTCAGGTCAGCAGAGTAAGGTAAGGCTGGCAGCTGCTGGCCCAGGGAAGCATTGGAGCACCCCTTAGGGATGATTGGAGACCTCCAATCATACATGAGGAATATTCTGGATGCTTCCTGTCAACTAGTAGCGATAAGGGATGGACAACTGTGCTTGCTATCACATCCAGATACTGCTATCACAAAGCAATCTGCTGAGGGAGGAGCTGCTAGTGGAGGGGCTGCTGGGGAATAGCCACTTCTCCACTCTGATTGCCAAGTGGCTTACTAGAGTATGGTTATCCAGGCCCTCCTCCCAGTGTCAATATCAACTGTTCCTGATTGGCTGTTGGGAATCAGTTCAGCCCCCAGGAGAACTCTGTCTCAAATATATCCCAAAGGTGATGTGAGCTTGTGAGTGCATGTGTGTGCATGTCTTCCTGCATGTTTGTGTGTGTCTGTGCTCACATGTTCACGTGCATGTGCTGACCTCACAGAAACTTTAGAAGTGTCAGATTCTGTAAGACCATCTCCACCTGTAGAATAGTGACCACAGACATGCAGGTCCACCTTCCTTTGCATCAGATGCTACCACAGATGACGTCATGAGTGATAAATCTAATCTGGTGAATGATTAAGAACAGGGAAACAGACGAAACCCAGAAAATGTTTCCACACTGGAGCCCCCTCCTGAGACAGACCTCGGGCAAAGGTCTTCTGTGGAAGGATGTGGGCAAAGAGCACCCGTTTTTAAAATACTGACAATAACAAACAGGCCCAGTGCGATAACTTATCAGGCACTTTGTCACCAAGCTTGAAGACAAGAGTTCCATCCTCCAGACCCACGTGGTGGAAGGAGAGAACCAACTCCTCTGACCTCCATAAACAGGCTGTAATACTCCAGTGCTCACTATAAAACAATAAATAAATGAATGTAATTAAAACATTTAAATAACGACAGATTTTTTTTTTTAAACTGACAACAAAAGACTCATGTAAATCAATTCTTTTTCAAAAAAGCTAGGAACTCAGTAGAAAAATGAGAGAGCTTAGTCACATAGTTTATAGAGAATGGGTTTTGTTAACCCCTCTAAAAGGGTTTTCATTTCGTTAGTATTCAAATATAATAGTTCCACATAAAAATGAGATCCTGTGGTTGTCTGTCTAGGTAGTGAACAATCTTTGCTTTTGAAGGTCAGTTGAGAACACTGCTGATTTGACTGAGTGATTCAGATGATGCTGGTTATTGTTGACCTTCAGAGAAACAATGTGTCACAATGTGTTAGGATCTTTAAATATGCTGATATCCTTTGACCTTGTAATATCATGCATGGAATTGAGCCTAAAAGAAACAACCAGAAGTTGGCCAAGGGATGGGGGACAAGAAGTGAGTGTTGTTTTGTTTGCTGGTCTGGTGGTATGTTTGTTTTGTTTTGATTTGATTTGATTTGATTTGCTTTTTTTGAGCCAGGATCTTGCTATGTATCCCAGACTGGGCTCACACTCACTGCGAAGTCCAGGCAGGCCTTGGATTCATGGTACTCTTCCTGCCTTGGCCTCCCAAGTGCTGAGTCTCTCAGCCTGCACTACCATAACCAAACCCAGTTTTAAGAACAAAATAATAGGAACCTAAGGTGTCTGTGGTGGATGTGCCTATAATGTCAGAGAAAGGGAAGCAATAGAATCTAGTTTGAGACTAGTCTGGCTACAAAGCCAGCCCAGGCTACATAGCAAGAGCATTTGAAAAATGTTTTTAAAGGTATGGGTTGGGGAAACAGCACATACACACCACAAAGTCCAGGAGCGGAAGGGAGAGAGAGGAGAGGGAGGAGTATCAGTGATAGGAAATAGTAAAATTGTTTCCTGTTACCATCTAGGAAAATTCTTCAGGAATTAAAATACAAATTTGAAGCTTTCTTAGATAAATGAATATACATTTAAGCATTCGTGAAATCAGTATGTAAATCATATGCAAAAGTTTCTGTGAAACATCCAGATAATGATGGAGAGCACTGCATCCAACCACTTCACAAAGCTGTCTCTGGCGCCTTGTCAACGGGAGATGACTTTTCCTTCCAATTTTTCCCTTTTCCCCTTACAAATAGTATGAATTGTGTGTGCAGCAGGTGTGGGGGGGTGCAGAACCTAGGACATTGGGCTGAAGACAAACCTTATCCAATGACCCCAGATTTATCTGTTTTTTTCTAAGTATGCACATCTGCAGAGTCAACACATATATTCCAAACCAGCAAAAAAAAAAAAAGTGCCTCAAAGTAAAAAAAGGTGAGTGTACCCAGAGAGGCCAAGGGGAAAGAAACAGGGGGTCAATAGGAAGAGAGAGCTACTTGCTCACAAAGAAGCCAACATACAGAGAAGTCCCAAGGCATCTTTCCAGATTCTTCTACTCTCTTGGGCTGTGTAGACAGAGGAACTGGCTAACCTCTGATAATATGGCAGGCTCACAGCTAACATTTTACACTGGGGATGGGGGCCTTGAATTTTAGATCCCAAGGACAGCATAGCATGGTCCTTTCCATCCTTGTTACTGTCAAGGTTGAACCCAGAGTCACACAGAAGCTAGGCAAGCACTCTGCCACTGAACTTTCTATCCTCCCTCCTTAGTCTTCTGAGTGACTAGGATGCTAGGCCAGCAGCTCCAGGGCGGACAGCAAGTCTTTGGTTTTTGTCCCTGTTCCGTATACATCCCCAATGGTCTCTCTAGGGTGTATGGACAATACATTTATGCAGGCATCTCTCAGCTCCATTACCATCCTATTGTTTGATGCTAGAAATCTAAGTCGTCCTGGCCAAAGCCATCTACTCTACCCCCAACCTGGGTACAAGCCAAACTTCCAGCTGATTGCTCATCTTCCCCTTTCCCCTGCTTTGGAGGCCATGAGCTGGAGGGGGCTTCTTCTTGCTCAGAAGAGAAACTTTCTGGATACATCATGGGGACTTTCCTCTCTGCATGCAAGACCCTGCTGTTCTTGGCTTGGGTGCGCTTGAGGTCTCTTAGAAGGTCTCTGTCTGAGCCCTTCTGAGACACCTGTGAGCAGTTGTCCAGAGATGATGCCCTGGAGGAGCATGCTGTGCTGTGGCTCTGGGGGACTGGCCTTTGATGGTGGTTCAGGAGCCTCCCCTCTTGGTCTAGGCTGGTGTTTTCAGAACCCACCCTTTCCTGGCTCTCTCCTGTGCTTACCCAAGGGCTGTCTTCCTTTACATCTTGATTTCTGCTTTCTACCTCCGGCTGTCTGGCTGTAGAAGATTCCTGAATCTCCACAGAATGGCCATCCTGTCTTGCTGGAGCCTCCGAAGTGCCTCCATCTCTAAAGCTCTGGTGCAGGGTTTCCTCCTTCCCACTCTCAGTTCCCTCTAGCTGTTGGCTTTCTTGGACAATGCAGATTTTCCCATCTTCCTCAGTGGCTGTGTCCTCTTCTGGTACATGGTATCCAGATCCTTCGGTTTTCAAAATCTCAGTATCCTGCTCTGCTCTCAGCCTCTGCTCTCCTTCCCCCACCTCTCCCTCAGCTACCCCAAGCCTCTGTGCCAACCTCAGCCCTTGCTTCTCATCAGCTCCCTGGACAGTTCTGGGTCCTCCTGAGACAACATCATCCCTGTCTTCTGAGGGGCCACTTCCATGACCTCTCTACTACTGCTTCCCCCTTTCTTGCTCTGTAGAATTTGCTGGAGGTCAAAGGCCTTTCTGACCGGAGCACCAGAGACTGTTGTGGCATCCTTTGGGAATCTAGGGGTCCTCTTCTTCTTCTTCTTCAGACAGATTTCACAGGGACAGAACTCATCCTCCACAGGCCCTGCATCTGACCTGCTTCCTAAGGCTGTGGGCTCATCCTCCAGGGTGAGGGAGAGGGGGCCCTGGCCAGGGAGGGCTGAGAAATTGCGCAGGCCCTGAAGGCGACGCCTGCGCTGCTCTGTCTGTAGAGAAGTCTGGCCTCTGAGGGCTTCCCGGGGTGGTTCTGGAACCATCTTCCCTGCCCGGCTCTGGATCTTCCTGACTTCCCTGATAGTGCTTGCCTGCAGCCGTTGGCCCACATCCTGTTCCAGCTCCGTCACCATCTGGTCCAGCAGGTTGTTGTCATGAAGGTTCCATCGGGCTCGGAGTTCAGCTGTAGCATCAGCCAGGTGAGCCATGAAGGCTTTCTCTATCTTCTTCAGCAACTTGGACACCCAGATTGGGTCAGGGTCCAGAGATCCCCTGTGAGCCATGGACGTGTCCGTCTCCCTGGCTCCTGAGCTGGCCTTGATGCAGGCTTGCTTGCAGCCCGTTGCATCCACTCTGGACATCTCTTCCAATCCCAGCTCCAGTATGTGAGCACCCTGATGCTCACTAACCCTTGAGTTGCCCTCATTGAAATGCTGAGGGGACTCTGTGGGTTCCTCTCTCCCATCCAGGGGCCACAGTTCTCCAGGGGCTGCATCAGTTCCTGCATCATCTTTTGGCACTCTGGTGTCTTCTGCCGACCCTGCCCCATCATGAGAGCCAGCGGCAAGCATTTCCTGACTGCAGACTTTAGCCCCTCCTTCTGGAAGCCCTTTTCCATGGACACTACTTTCCTGTAGCCTTTCTCTTACTTTCCCTTCTGTTTCTTCTGACTGTGCATCCCCTTCCAGCATCATGCTTTCAATCGGTTGTTCTGGGGCACTGTCCCACGTCTGCTTCCTGCCTCTTTTACCTGCCTCCTCCCCGCTGGTGGCACAAGCCCCGACCTGAGACCCAGATGAGACTGTGGAACGACTCTCTAGCTCTGTGTACTCCTGTCTCCTGGAATCGAGTCTTTGAGAGGGGATTTCCAAGGGCAAATCTATTTTCTCGGGAGCCAGGGTATTTTCCATGATACAGGGCACGCTGCTCTCACCTGAGCCTCCAGAGCCACTACTCACATCCACTCCAGAGGAGGAGGTGGGCGTGAAGTCCTCAGTCCCCAGCAGAGCCTGGTGTGAAGTGAGTTTCCTGAGGCCAAAGTCCAGCGGGCCTTGCCCAAGCTCACTCCCAGGCCACAGGTCTGGGAGATACTCAGCATCTCCTGGTACTTAGGGGACTCTTCAAGCCTTACTTTGCCATCCAGAAGCCCCTGACCCTCATCAAAGAAATGGAGCTTGGCAAGGCAGGCAATGAGGGCCTCAGCAGAGCTGCTGAGCCTCTGGGCTACTGTGCTTGAGACCTCTGGTAGACTGCTGGGCCGTCCTGGCTTGGAGCCTAGCAAGGCCTTCATGATCTGTGTAGAGGCTGAGACCCTGGTGGGGAGTGCACATAGGCTCACACCATGATCCACTGTGGTCCCTGCTCCAATTCCAGCTTCTGCAGGAGCCTTGAGTCTTTCACCTGATGTTGCATCTGGATGCAGATCACCTCCCATTTTGCAGCATACAGAACCAGGTCCTGAGAGGACTCCTGCTGGCTCTGGGTGTTCATCAGTAATCCCTTCCAGGGGCAGCTGTCTGGCCTGAGTCAGTTCCCCCAGGACTTTCAAAGAACAGCCATCACCCAGGTCCTCCTTGGGACCTTCTGGGCCATCACTGGGCACCTCTGTGGTCTCACCTGCCATCTCATATGTCATGAGTACCGGCTTTTCTGGGATGTTGCCTAGCCACTCACGAACCACAGCATCTGGAGAGGTGTAAGGCAGGGCACTGGGCGTCACTCCACCATCCTCTTCCGGCTCCTCAAGGCTTCCCCTGATACCAGGGGACTTCCCCAGCAGAGTCCTCCCGGACCCTGCATAGCCATCAGCTCTACTGTGGTCACTGCTGGTTCTGTTGCTGCTTGTAGGCTCCCTCACAGAACATGCTTGCTCCTTGGGTGGAGTTGGGCAGAAACTACTGCCCTCTAAGCAGGCCTCAGAGACAGAGGCCTGTGTCAAACCACTGGGGACTGTGAGGGAGAAGATGGTGCAACGTGTAAGCAATCTTGGTAGGTTCTTGGATCTTCTGCCTCAGGCCATCTGTCCCGTAGCACAGAGGATGAGAAAGGCTGAGGGGTGGTCCCTGTCTTGTCCCGCAGGCAACCAACCTCTTCTCTGTGGACAGGTGTGGGAGTTAATGAGTGAGCCTGGCACTTGGTGTCCCCTACTGGCTCTGCAGAGTGAGTGCTGGGATCACAAAAGCTGGAAACACAGTCTGAGTCACTCATAGCCATGGTAGTGGCTTTGCTGGTGGCTTGTGGTTCCCGAAAATCAAGAGAACTAGAGAATGGGGATCTCAGATCCTCGGCCTGATTCCCTACACTGGATGAGTTTGAAGGAAATTGCGGTGCTGGGCTTCCTGGGCAGGCCTGTTCTCTTTCCTGAGGCATTGGCGTTTGCAAGGCTGTGTCCAGTGAGGATTGAGTGTCCCTACAATAGTGACACTGCCTGGAATGGCCTTTCTGAGCCACTTGGTAAGGGACAGAGACACTGGGCAAGCACACAACACCAGCTGGCCTCTTCTGCTTTCTTTGCCTCCGCTGGCTGGGGTATGAGCAGGAGCTTGGAGAACATCTCTCTGTGTGTCTTGAGAGCCAGAATGGCCTGGAACCAGGGGCAGTCTCAGTACGGGCTCACCTCTGACCTCCTGGCACCTGGTGCCCTGACTATACTTCTCTGTCTGAAGACCCGTGTGGTTCAAAGGTAAGTGACTCTGGGTAGAAATACAGGGGTTGTCACCTTTGGTGACGTGCCCCTGGGAAGCCATGACCCTGGTCTGGCTTGAGCCTCTGTGGAGCTGACAACCACCCTCACTAGACTCCCACAAGACTCGGCATTGACTGATGTATCAGAAAGGGCCCTTTTTATACTTTGGGTCTCAGGTCTCAATCCACGGGGTCCTGTGTCCTGTAGGCAGGGCTCTCACCAGATGCCAGCTCAGTCTCACTTTGGGAAGAAGCTGAGGAGACTGGATGCAAGGTGTCACTGCCTGTCTCACCTTCTGGAGTCCAAGGACAGCAGGAGCCTGGCTGAACACTTCTAGGATGCCTAGGAGTCAAGACTGGGCTGGCATTATCTTTGTCATGTCCTTTCCTTTCATTGGCCCCCTGTCTCCAGTGGTTCTTGCATCTAGAGAGCTTAGCCAGACCCCATCTCCTTCGCGGAGTTGGCCTTGTGCCCTCAGGGGCAGTCAGGGGATTCCTCCATATGTCATAGCTGGGCTGTGACTGCTGGCCCACATCAAAAACTCCCTGGCATCCTCCATCATAGGGACCCAGTTCCTGTGCCCCAGGATCTAAGATGCCCCAACGGTAGCCCTCCTGTCTGCAATAGAATCTGTCAGCCTCCCTGGGTCCTGACCCTCTCCACTGGCTGCTGCAAAGACACTGGCATGCCCCACCCTCTGGGACCAACGCAGGGTGTCCTCATCCAGAAGCTGGAAGCGGACTTTCATCTCCACAGACAGACTGCCGTCCTCGTTCATGCAGACCTTCTTCTCTACATCATCAGCAGCCACCAAGGACCAGGTGGGGCAGGTGTGTCCTGAGGGCACCTGTCCAAAACAGGTCTTGCCCAGTCTTGATGACCGGAATCTGGATGGTCACTGAGACCAGATCTCTCTGAAGTCAAGGAAAACTGCCGCAGCTTGCCGCCAGACCGCCCCTGAGTGTATGACACTCTGCTTGGCGTTTGGTCCCCAGCAACCTGTTACACAGTGGAGCAAAAGAGAAGAAAACAAGGCAGTGAGCTACTGGAGAGGACAGCTGCAGAAGCCAAGGGCAAAGCCATTCTAGAAGGACTCGTGGGTGACACAGAAAGGAAGAATGAGGCTGAATCCCCCCAAAGCCACCAATCCCCACTACTTCTGGGTCTGAGATTGACTTGCACCGCTTCACCATGCAGCCATGCACACAACACTTGCTGGCACATTGAGTTGCTACAAGAAGTTTCTTGCACAGAACATTCACTGCATAGGAATGCCTGCAGAATAGGCACAAGCACAATCAGGGTCTAGAGAGAGTGTGGCATGGCAGGTGGAACCACACAGTGGAAATTCATTAATCTGGGACAGGAGGCAAGCTCAGGTTGCTGCCCGGATCTGACCATAAGCTGTAAACTGATGTGATGATTCCTGGTGACCCATCTCCCTCACAAAGGCCAGGCTCTTGGGCTGAAAGAAAGATTTCTAGAAGAGGTCTAAACATACAACATCAGTTCCTGAGAGTCTAGCCTGCACCCCAGGTAGAAAATTAGAGTGGGTGCCTCATGGGATAAGAGTAGCCTTAGAGATGAATGGAGTCCCAGCTGTTTCTCATTTCATCTCCTGAGCTATGCTTGGTGGAATGCACCTGTGTCCGGGAGGACAGATCTCATGAACACATCTGGACAGGAGAAAGCATCAAGCAAGCCTGGCGGCTCTTCTGGCATGGGCCTAACCATTGTCTTTGGTCATTTTCTTAATGGAGTCCCACAAAGGGGAGCCATTTGAAAGAGTTCACCAAACTCTTTCTATTATCATCTCAGTAGTTTTGCTGTAATTTTATTCTGCATTTGCAAACTATGTTCTCAAAATAGCATATATTGTAATAATGAAGCCGAGACTCTGGCCCAGTGTGGGCTTTTTGATGGATCTATGTGTCTGGTTGGATGGTCCATGGTTGTAGCATGTTTTAATCATCGTAACCTGCTGTAGACCACCACTGGTGCCTAAGGCAGCCATGTCTCTGAAGGACTTAAATGCTCTACTCAACAGAGCTCGGACCTCTATGATGACATGTCCCCTGGGAATCTTAATAGTTATTTTAGACCCTAAGAATCTCAAACTCAAATTTCTCTATGTTAAAATCTACACTGCTCCCAGGTGTCCCCAGAAATGCTCTGCTCAGTTAAAGCTGATGGATGGAGAAAGAAGCAAGATAGACCCAGCATAGGCTGAAGAGCAAGGAACTGGACCAAAGCATCTTCCCTGTGAGTCTGGAACTGATAACTACCAATTTGGTGGAGCCGCTGTCCCATTTGAAAGAAACTGGGAAGCCCTGGAACCCACTCACCACGTTCGTTCCTTGCAGTCACACCAGATAATATTCTGGTCCTGTTCCCTCTCTCATTTTCCATCTCCAGACGTCTGAAGGCCTCGTTCCCAGCACATACCAGCAGGGAGGGACCGTCCAGGAGTGTCTGTAGAGAGTCCACCTGGAAGAGGTTGACACAGAGTTGGGAACCTGGTCTGACAGCCCCTCTGCTTTGGAAGGCCCGAGAAGGAAGATCCGTCTCCTCAGCCCTTCTTGACTCTTACACGTGCCATTCTGGGTTCCCACGTCCCATGCCTTATCACTAGCCGGGGCTGAGAACCCACTGCCTTCAAGAAGATTCCTTTCTCTGTTCTCACCAGCTGAGAGTGTGTGACCACAGGTTACTTTAGATAGAAAAGAGGTTGGGACCCTAAGGTGCTTCCCTGAGCACCATCTACCTTCTAGAATATGTTTTGTAAAGTGCTTGCAGCAGAACGTTCAATACCTCCATTTGGAGATGTAATTCCTACTTAGCCTTATCGTTTGCCCAGGTGGAGTCCTCTCCAGTATTTGACAGCTTTCCATTATAATTCAAACAGTTGCCTCTTCTTGACTGAATGAATGAGAGATAACAAGCTCTCCCAGGGAGCCCCTCTATTCTCAAATTCTACCCTTTCCTTAGACTCCCAGCAGGAGACATGTTTCTGCTCACTCCTCTCCTACTGCCTCTCCTGGCTCAGGCCCATTACTCTAGTAAATAGGACTTTACTCTTAGAGTATTTCCCTAGCCTCTGTGGCCCTGTACATCTAAAGGCCTGTGCTACAGTTGGCATGAGCAGCAGTGTACAATATCAGGGGCTCGAAAGAGTGTGTTCTTTTGAATAATTTCAAATTAGAAGGGTGTGTTTAGGAACAACAAGATACCCCACCACCACTATCATGAAACTATTAGAATTACCAAACGACAGAGCAATGAAGGCATCAAATGCAAGGAAGCAGGACATCAGGACCTGTCACTTATGGAAGAAAAGTGGTCTCGCCAATCTGGAAGTCAGTTTCTTGCAAAACACAAGCCATAATGCTCCTTAGTATATATCCAGAGGACACATACCCGTCCCCTACCACACATAACTCTGTTATACTCCATATCATCCAGCCTAGTTCATTCAAAGTCCCCTTTGTTCTTTTCAACTTGGAGGTGGATTTATTCTTTGGGTAGATCTCTATTCCATCTCACAACCATAGCATCAAGTACTGAGGAGACAGTGGCATGCCAGAGACTCTCACATTACACACCCATTCAGGGAGCATGAAGGGTGTGGAGGGATGTTCAGGAGATTTGGGATTTGGAATGGAATAGACTTTTTTTTTTTTGGTTAAAGATGGCCCTCGTTACAGAAGGAACAATGGCTATGTAGTGGCTAGGCATTCCACTTGAGAGTGAGGGGCTCAGAAGGACCAACATTGGAGGTCTGCTGGTAAGGGACTCTAGAGAAGCATCTCCCAAAGGCTCCCCAACAACTGTCTAGTGGGTGAAGACATACTTGTCATTGGTAAGTGGTCACAAAAAGTGAGCATCACATAGACAGATTGACCCAAGCAGTGAATGTCAGGTTTTCTCTCACAAGCTACCCAGAGTCCATTCAGCCAGCTCATGAGCAGGAGCAGCACAAACACAGTAGCATGAACAAGCAATACTGACACCACCCCTTCAGGTACAGTTGGCCTGTGTCTTCTCAGAGGATGCTCCTGGGGAGACTTACACTGGACTAATGCTTGTGATTTGAATGCCCACAGGGACTCAACCAGACAGCTGCTGTTATGTGGTGAGGGCATCTCTGTTGAAGCAGTTTGTATTCACTGGAATAGAATAACTTTGTTTTGGTTAAAGATGGTCCTTGTCCCTCCTCTTTTCATATGAGTGTCATGGATTTATACTTATTTTATACATATATTTATTACTGGTGTAAGCCAGGAAGGCGGCTGACTGCACAGCAGAAGATACAAGATAGTGGGCTAACACCAAGAGTTTGCTGTATCTGGGTACAGTGGTGTAAACCTCCAATCCCAGCACTCAAGAGGTAGAGACAGGTGGATATCTATGAGTTCCAGGTCATCCTGAAATATATAGCAAGTTTTAGGCCAGCCAGGCTACATAGTGAGACCCTATTCCAAAGCAAACAATAAGAAATCACTTTGTAGCCATACACATAGTGTGGAATAGTGGGGTGAATATTCTCTGGAAGATTCCATATGGGAACCAGCTGGGAGGCACCCCTTTTATGAGGTTGAGCTGTTTTCCTATGGATGTGATATGTATTTCCAAGGCAACTGATATGAGCTGCTGCCTTCATGTGAACCGACACCCGGGACGAGAGTCATTCATTCTCACTAGCAGACAGCGCAGAGATATGGCTTTGGGCAGAAAGTAAATATGATGGTTTTGCTTTTGTTTTGTTTCTTGAGACTAACCTAGAATTCTCCATGTAGCCCAGGCTGGTCTCAAATGCGTAATTTCCTTTGCCTCTAGCTGCTGTGTGCTGGGATTACAGACATGTGACACCACACCTGGTTAGCAAATATAGTTCTGACTATAGGAGCCCCCAGTGCTAAGCAGATACAGGCCCAGATTATGGGGAGATGGAATTAGATCAGCCCAGCTCAGTTTCCTCAAAAGCCCACCTTTGTCAGAGACTTGTGTTACAGGACCTAGGAAAGTCCCAGTTACACTCAGTAGACTTTGCAGGCAGGGTTGGGGGAGAGCTGCGCTCTTCCTCAGTTGGGTGCCCTTCATCAAGACAGAGAAGGAAGCTGTTTGGCAGACACTGAAGAATCAGGAGGCGAGGCAGCTGAAGTGGCTATGGAAGAGTTATTCCCTCCAGAGGTCCTAGGAGTTGAGATGTAGCTGTGTTTGTTGAGCACTGCTTCTCAAGCTTGGCAGTCAGCCTCACCAATGTGTTCTCCAACTCAGTATTCACAGTGCTACCTGCAGGACTTGGTGAGCCATCTCTGTAGACCCAGCCCTGATCTCACACTCTGGCTTTCTAGACCTGGCCCCTAATTTCCGCATTAATTCTCTCGATGCTCAAGGTACCTTGGGTGATCTGTTTCCTGCACTAAACTCAGATGGAAATGGCCTGTTGAGAGGACTGCATAACAAATGAGGGACATGTGTAAGGTCTGCTGTGTGCTAAGTACTTACCAAATGGGAGCTATGAGTAGGGTGGCCTTGTGTGTGTGTGTGTGTGTGTGTGTGTGTATGTGTGTGTGTGTGTGTGCGCTTGTGCATGTGCAAGCATATATGTGTGCACATGCATACATGCATGCATGCTTGTGTGTGTCTGACTCAGGTTCTCATGCTGGCATGGCAAACACTCCACCAACTGAGCCACTTCCCCAAGTCTGATGGTTGCTGTTTGATTAACAGATTTGACGTCGTGTCTCCACACTCTTCCTTCACTGTTAATTAGCAGTGGGCAATCATGGCTGCCTTACTTATCTGTCTATGTATTTTGACCCAGGGTCCACAGGAAAAACTTGCCCCACAGCCTACCTTCTTCCCACAGATCGTGTACACCTGCTTGACGGGAAAACGCAGAAGCTCAGAGGCTTTGCTGAGAAAGGCTGCCAGATTCCTGGTGTTCTTGTGACTGAGAACCACTGTCTGCTGGCATCTAGGATCCCCATTCTTCACCAGTGTCAGCCTCTTTGAGGCCCTGGGACCCTTCCAGGAATAGGATGTTACTGGAGCTTCACTCCCACCTTCAAAGACCTGTGACTGCCCAGCAGAGGGGCTTTTCCGTTGAAGCCGGCCTGGCTCTCTTGGAGTTTTAGGGGGCTTCCTATCAGAGCAGAGGTAGCAGCCCCCATCTTGCAGCTGCTCCAGGCACTGAGACCATGCAAGCCCCGGGGTGTGGTGACAGAACGCACCCCAAAGGAAAGAGGCATGCGCTGAGACAGCTCATCCATTAGGGCACTGAAGGTCTTGAAAGTACGCTGGTGAACAGCCAGGCGGACGCCGGCAAACTGGGGATCTCCTCGTTTGAGGAAGGTTATCTTCTTAGCCGGTGTCACCTCAGTAACAGAGGGAGTGTGAGCCACAGAGGGCAGGAGACACTGCGGTGGCTTGGTGCAGGAGCATCCTTTGTGTCTCCTGGGGTGCTGTTCATGATGTGGAGGCCCAGACAGCTATAAAAGACAAAGGAAGAGAGGCTCAGGAGGTAACTCACAGATTAGGACTACCTAGTCTCCTCCTTTCTTTATGGACGTGCTTCATGACACCCCAAATTAGTTCTGTCCAGCTATATAGGTATGGTTTGATCCATCTAGGTTAAAAGGTAAAGATTTAGCATTAGGGAGATCTGAGTGCTACCCCATTACCACCTCTGCCACTTTCTATCTATATGACCCAGGAAGATAATGACTTAGAATGTCTGTAGAATCTGGCTTAGTCAGTCTGGAGAGTGGTTATAGTAAACAAATGAATTTATACATCTGAAGCACTTGACAAGAGAGCAAGGGTCAAAAGTCTTTATTCTCTTCTCTTCTCTAGCTGTTTCTCTTGTCCTCTTCTGCCAAGCTGGCATCCCCTGAATGTCCTCATGCTTTCTCTTCTAAAATATAGGTAGAGAATAAAGATGGACACTTGGAGGTAGGATGTGGGACATGGAGTCAAGAGCTCTGGGCAGGAGGAATCCCTCTTCTGTGGTCTCCGCATGCACCCGGGAGATCCCTGTCTCTCTGCAACTCCAGCTGTCAGGTGGAGGGCTAGGGTTCAAGCACTGGCCCCAAGCACTCTAGAGACAGGGGATCAGACAAAGAGACTGGAAACCCTTGTCTATATAATCAAAAGAAGGACCCATCACTTCATATCCAGTGTCTTCCTTATTAGACTGTTGTCTGATTTGATATTAAAAATAAGTTATGGACCTCAGCAAGATGACCCCAGCTTGGCAGAAGAGGGCAAGAAAAAATGCTAGAGATGAGAATAAAGACTTTTGACCCTTTGTTCTTGGGTAAAGATATTTACTGCTGAGCCTGATGAGCTGAATTTGATCTCTGGGACCCACTTGGTGGATAAAAAACCTACTCCTGTAAGTTATTTTCTGACTTTCATGGGTGTATATTTACACATGCACATGTGCACACACATGCACACACACTAAATGAAATGTTTAAAAAACATAACACTTAAAACATATCTCTAACACCTCCTCTAAAGTCTTTTCAAGATGGTGATGAGCCTCGTGAGTGGATATCTTAGCTTGTGCACCAGCAGGAAAGACCGAGACACAGACCTGTCCCCACCGACCATTTCCGCTCCCACTATCCCATGGTGTGCATCCCTGTTACCTCCCACAGGACTCTTACAAAACCTTTGTACCTCTCCTGTTCCAGGTACTACTCCTCTCTGCCTGTAGCAGTCAGGTTGCTCTGAAACCTGGCTTTTTCTTGTGTTCCCAAGTCGTCCTGGGCTCCCTGGAATCTGCAGAAAAAAACCTCCATGTGTCCCGTGGCCCTGCCTCTTCTCACAGAAATACTCTAAGGTTCTCCAGTCAGGTGACCCTGGCTTCCTGCACCCCACTGTGGCTGTCCTCTTTGTTGAGCTCTCTCCACCCAGCACTGTGGGAGCAGCCACCATTGTTAGGACAGCATCTCCTCCAGCTTCTCCCTCCTGGCCAGTGCCTTTCTCAGCCTATTCCATCTGGGAAACAGAACTTACACTCTCCAGGGCTCCCAGACTTGTGCCTGGAAAATAAAGGTGGCTGAATAACCCTGACCCTCATAGAGCTTCCTGCTGGGACCTGGACCTGTCAGTTACCTAGGACCTGAGCCAATGGGGTTAGAGGATGAGTTTTCACTCGAGAGTGCTCAGAGACACAATGGACACTTGTAATAGCATGGGTGACTCCCAAGGCCACGCCTCAATCCTCGTTGACACTGCTCTTTATTTAGCCCCATTTGTTGGACAGAAAAGGGACTTGTCCCTCCTTTTTAAAACCATGGGACACAAAGGAGCCTTGTAATCCTCTCATCTCTGGGCAGATGTATAATTAGCTCACGCAGCCTCTTTTCTCCCCGCTAATCCCTCAAAGCTGCTCTCATTGGTTCTCCAGCCAATGTTACTACAGCTCCAGACACAGTTATTCCCCTGTCCCTATCCACGGCGGCTGTTTATTTGTCCCTCTTGATCTTTATTTTAACTCACAACTACAGCCTTTGCTGATGAACCCAGAGAGAAAGGAAGCACCATAGTATCCCCAGCACCACCGTGTTTGTGGGCATTATCATGTCTCTAGTACCAGCAAGTCTACCACATCAGTATGTCCCTAGAATCACCATGTCTATTGGAATCATCATGTCTACCATGTTCCACAATGTCACTATGGCCCAGAGGTTCACTCTATCCCAAATATGATCATACCCTTCAGTCAGCATGTTCTCTGGCATCACTATGTTCCACAGCATCTCTGTATCCTCCAACATAACCAAGTCCCTGATATCATCATGTCCCCAGCACCACTGTGTCTCTTGGTATCACCACATTCCCAGTACCATCATGTCTTCAGCATCGGTGTTGCCCAGTATCACCATGTCCTCTAACATCCCCAGTAGATAGGACTCCTGCCCCTGTAACCCTGCATGCACAGGAGACCAGAGGAGACAGCAGTTTAACAGGACACTCAAGGAAAGGCAGAGGTCTAAGGCAGAGACCTCCTTGGCTCCTCCAGGCCCCAGGCAGAAGTGCAACATCACAAGCCAAGGGCCTGACAGCCCCATGATTCTGACATCTTTCTAGAATATAACTGTTCCGTGAACTGGAATTTCTGATCATTAAACAGGCTTCATGACTTGGAAGATCCTAAGTCTCAAGTCAGAGCTGGAAATTCCCAACTCTCTCAGTAAATGTCCAGCAATGTGTGATAGCGTTGTGCAGGGCACTGCATTGACACGTCCAGCAGCACACATCCCCTCACACCATCCATACACACGAACCCAGTATGCCATTCACACCCTCAGACACACTCGAGCATACTTCTATGGACACGCACACACATTACACATGTGTGCCCATACACACACTTTAGAAGGAATCTCAGCTCCAGGAGAAGGAGCTGGAAGAGCAGACTTGTACAGCTGAGGTCTATGAAGGGGACACCATGGAAGGTATCACTGGAAGAGGTGGCACTCATCCTTGTCAACACAGTGAGGGAAGGTGAACCCTCAGTTCTGTGGGAGTCACTAACAAGTGGAACTTACAGCCACACCAACACAACCAGGAAGAGTCTCTTCTTTGAAGAAATGTGACAAATCTTTTGAGTCCTTCCCCTTCAAGTCTCTCTTGTGTTGCCTGGCTGTTTGCTCAGTTATGTTCATCAGAGATTACTGAACATCTTCTGTTCTAGCCTGTATATTGGGTTACAGGAACACAAAGACTAAAATGCTATGGCACCCACCTACAAGGCCTGCACACTCATGTGTCCAGTAGACACATTATGATGAATGGCTATAGATTTTTAGTCTTTGTGTCCCCATAACCTAGTATACAGCAGATGTTGTGATATCCTAGGGGAATATAAGAATGAATGAATGAATGAATGAATGGGTGACTGGGAGAAAACAGCAAGTAGGTTTGAATGGGAAAGACTGAAATGGTCCTTGAACATGGACTGTTCAGTAACAAGAGCCAGAAACTCTCACTTGATGAATATGAGTTGGGGTATATGTTATGGGATTCAAGCCTTACATATGGTGTTGGCTAGCCAAAGAGCAGCATCAGCATCAGGAAAAACCACAATTCAGTGGACACAGAAGCTACAGCTAGTAGGAAAGAGCTTGCGCTGCAAGGTGGGTTACGGCCTTCGTTAGATCTCCTAGGTGCCTCATGGACCACAGGCTTAAGTGCCCTCTCCTACGTAGGGGCAGATCTTCACAGGTGATGCAAAGGGTCAGGCACTGGCCAACACAGCATAGTGCATCTTAATTTCCCACCCTTTCTTGGTCTTTATCCTCCCTCTTAGCAGGAGCCTTGAGAAGTATTACCCTTCTTTATTGGCCAAGCTGATGATGGTCCAGTCAGGATGACGTATATCTGTGGGTTCCTCTTCTAGTAGCACGAAAGAGAAACCCACAATCGCAGAACTAGAGAAGTTCTTTCTAGTTTAAAACAGAGAAGACCACTTTCCTGACATTGATGTTCACATAAAGGTCCAGGGTGATGGATAGTGAGACTGTGATTCCCAGCACCCTTGTTCTCCCAGCAGCACTCTGTTCTCCCAGTTAGTGGCCACATAGGTGGAACTAGTAAAGAGTCCCTCCAGGAAAATGGCAGGGTCCCACAGGCAATGCAGAGTCCAGTTGATTATGGGGGCCAGGGGCTCTTCCTCAGTTTTCAAGCCCCTGGAGGCCCAAGGGGTGGCGAGAGGGCCACCTGGGAGTCAGTGTCTTGCTGGGAATCTGCAGCAAATGATCTCGGTAGCACAGTCTGTGTGGCCCCACCACTGGTGATGAAGTATTCCAGGGAAACCCAGGGCCAGAAGACACTGAGTCTGCCTGGAGGGGTGGAGTCAGGAAGGATGGAGAGGGCGGAAGGGTGCGGGGATTTCAGGGGAAGTGGACAGAAAGCAGAGGCTTCCAGTTTGGGGGCGTGGAGAGGTGGATCGGAGAAAAACAGATTAAGGGAGAAAAAATAGAAACCACAGGAAATACTCAAAAAGGTAACAAGCCAGTTGAGGAATTGGGCTGGGTAGGTCCGAGGGCCTGGGGGAGGAAACAGTTGGCTAGAAACGGGGATGTGGGCTCAGCTCAGGGAGGGCCTGGAGGCCAGTGAACAACAAATAAGATAGATTCAGGAACAGAGTAAATAGGTTGAGAGAAGTCATAGGTGGGGACAAGGGACAATGACCTCACTGCCAGACAAAAGGGGATGGACAGGAGGAAGAGATATGGAGACCTTGAACAGCTGATGGATTTACACACAGATGCCTGAAGCTGTAGGTAACAGGACACTTGGCTCCCAGAGGCAGCAAGAGCCACAGACTGTCACTTAGCAAGGAACTAAGTCCTTCTTGGGGTCCCCATTGCTTCAAGGGTCTAAATAGGCCATAGGGGGCCATTTGATCATTTTAGCACAGTCTTCCAGTGTCTCAACTCCACCATAATTGCAAGGAGATTGATATAATTTTATGATCCTCTAGGAAAGAAAGGGATAGAATTCTTGGTGAGCTAGGATGTTGTATTAATAACAAGCTGCATCTAAATTTCAGGGATTTTGAAATCTGTGTGTGGAATGTCTTTGTGTTGAAGGCTGACAATGACCAAGTGCAGTGAACACATATCCATTATGGAATATAAAGCAGTGCAGGCCCTAACAAAGCAGTGTGGGGGAAGATCACTAAATTAACTGTAGAATTAGCACAGAACCCAGAAATTCCACTTGTGACATACCCAGAGCAACCGGAAGCAGGGTCTGAAAGAGATATGTGCAACAATGTCCATAGAGGTCTATTCACAGGAGATAGAAACTGGAAACCACCCCAAGTACCCACTCACAGATGGATGGATAACCACCACACGATCTGTCCACAGACCAGAATTATTAGTGAGCTTTGAAATCACCATTCTGACACGTTCTGTGACCTACATGAGCCTAGAGGACACTGTGCTAAGTGAAATAAGCCAGTCATGGCTGGATGAGAGCTGTGTGACTCCACTTCTAAGCAGTGCCTGTAGACAGGGGGTGGAATGAGGGCTACAGCCATGGAGGAGATGAGGAATGAGGAGCTGACATTTAACGATATGAAGTTTCAATTTGGAAAAGTAAAAGACATCTAGCTATGGTGGTTGAGATGACTTGCACAAGAACATAAATGGACTTTATACCACTGAACTAAGCACTTGAGAAGGTTAAATGGTAGCTTTTAACTTTTGCATATTTTACAACAATTAAGAATTATAAAATGCAGGGTGGAGAGATGGCTCAGTGGTTAAGAGCACAGACTGCTCTTCCAGAGATCCTGAGTTCAATTCTCAGCAATCACATGGTTGCTCACAACCATCTGTAATGGGATCTGATGCCCTTTTCTGGTGTGTCTGAAGACAGTTACAGTGTACTCAAATAAATAAATAAAATTATAAAATGCTTTTTTAAAAATTGAATTTTAAAACGAAAGACTGTGCAGGTGGTGATGTCACTCATCTATGATCCTAGAGCTTGGGAGATGACGAGTTCAAGGCCATTTTGAGATACCAAGAAAGTCCAGGTACTTAAACAGCTAAAAATAAGTGGAACTTGTGAGATGACCTAGTGCTTAAGTGCTTGCCCCACAAGCCAAATTTAATCCCTAGAACTTACGGTAGGAGAAAATCAACT
Source organism: Mastomys natalensis (assembly GCA_021653895.1). Lineage (NCBI taxonomy): Eukaryota > Metazoa > Chordata > Mammalia > Rodentia > Muridae > Mastomys > Mastomys natalensis. The sequence continues at coordinate 2,459,967 of JAJTUV010000145.1, forward strand.
CTCAAAAGTTGTCTTCTGACCTCCTTACACATTCTGTGGTATACATGTGTTTCCTTCTACACACTAATAACAAATACAACCTTAAAAAATTAAGTGGGCTTCTGGCTGTAGGGACGGCTCAGTGGCTAAGAGCACTCACTGCTTTTCCAGAGACCAGAGGGCACTTTAAAGCACCCATGTCTGGAACCTTACAACTGCCCTTACAACTCTAGCTCCAGGGGATCTTCTGCTCCCTTCTGGCCTCGGAGGGTACCCAGACACAGATACATACACATGAATTAAATACATCTTTAAAACAAAGCAATTGGGTTAGGGCTAGGATGAACTGCCTTTTAAGAAAGGCCACTCAGTGCAGGATATCTTCCCAAAGCCAAGCTGGTGAGAGAGAGTTCAGGTGAAGAAGACCAAGTCTATATGGCAGAATGTGTCCTTGACACTCAGTTTGTAGCTCCTGGCTAAGTGACTGGATGAGAGCAGATGTGACACTCACAAACCTGCCACAAACACTGATTGGCACTGATTGTGTATCAGATGTTGGTCAAACAGAAATGAGACACAGGGTGGAGGGATAGACACCTACCTCATGGACTTAATCACTCAGGGAGGAAGAAAAAACTCCTGGACCTGGTCATCACCTTTGACACTCGAGGGACCTGCTGCTTCCTGACTCAGCTTGGCTTTGCCAGGAGCTGGCTAGCAGCTGCTTGGCTCCTCTGTTTCTATGACCTCAACCGTAAGATGGGTGCTTAACTAAAGATCACTGGAGTTATGCAGGGATCGTCTGGGGAAGGCCTGCACACAGTCTCCTTGAATGAGTCTTGAGAAATACAAAGACATTAGTCCTGGATAATATTCTCAACTTCTGTCACAAGGATAGGGGAAACTGTAAAACCAAAAGAAGTCCCTTTCTTTCCTACATATACTGCAGATAAGTTCAGCATTCTGGCCCTCTGACTCCCACCTACAGATCCCCCAAAGATCCAAGGCCCAAATTAGGAAGAGGGGAGCAGAGAGCAGAGAGGACACTAGAGAAAGCTCAGGGCAACCAGGGGACCCGACGGTGTATGATTTAGCCAGGAAAATGCTTAGACTCTCTCTCTCTTTTTTTTTCATCTGCAGCTACTAGGAAGAGGCTCCCAACTGTTGAGAAAGGAAGATCACATCTATGACAACTAAGGAAAAGACACCTCGGACAGGAAAAAGCCAGATACTGGCACAGGAAGGAGAATCCCTGGAAACTGCCGAAAAGCAAAACAAGACCAGTGTCGGAACATCTTCCTGCCCTCCACACGGCCAGACTTGCCAATATTCTCTAGACAGCTTATCTGTAGGGGAAGCCAGCCATAGGCATGGCATCTACTTAGGGGCTTAAAAGTGAGATGCACAGTCTGGCCTGGGCTCTTCAAAGGCAGGAAGTGAGACTGTGTGTATCTGTGCCCTGGACTTGGCATACTGAGGTGTCTGACAAATGTGAGTGAAAGGATCTGTACAGTGGGGAGGCTTGAGAGAGGTGGTGCAACCAAAAGAGAAAGAAGGGAAGTAGAAATGGAACGTGATTGTGGTCCACTGTGTGTGTATGTGTGTGTGTGTGTGTGTGTGTGTGTGTGTGTGTGTATGTGTGTGTGAACAGCTGAAGAAAGAAGAAATCCTGTAGCTGCCAGGGCTGAGGGAGCCATGGAAAGTAGGGATGTGCATGAACTTATGGGCCAGTGAATAGTTACAAGATGGAGCCAAGGGCATCAAGATGAACATATCAATAGTAAGGAATAGGAGGAAGTTGGGGAGGACAGAATGGGTGGATTGGGGGTGGGGGGCAGTTAGCCGTGAGGTAAGGAGCAGAACTGAGCATTGATAACAGCTTAGATAAATACTTGCCTTGTAAGTATGAGGTTCAATTCCCAGAGCTTATGCAAAAGAAGAGAGAAGGGGGAGCAGCCTAGTATATGTATAAAACGTATAATGGTGCTCACTTGTGATTTCAGTACTGGGGAAGTAGAGACAGGAGATCCTTGGGGTTTGCTGGCCAACCTAGTCTGTTCCATGCAAGTGAGAGACACTGTCTCAGAAACCAAAGACAGATGAATGAGGACTGAGGAAAGGCTCTTGAGGTTGTCCATTAGCCTCCACACACACACACACACACACACACAAGCTCACAAAGACACTACCTACACACAGAAATATGTTACAGATACACACACGTGTGCACGCACACACACACATGCGCGCTCGAGTGTGCACACAGAGAACTTGACAGGCTTTTAAAAGACATTTGAGCAGTTGTCGAAACTCAGGAAAACAGCATTGAATGCTGAAGCTTCAATGAGCCTGGGCAGTTGCACCAGAAATCAACAACAGAGGTCCCTCCCCGCCTATAACTTAGTACATGAAGAAGTCTAAAAACAGGCTATGAACCTGCTGCTGCTGAAACCTCTCCACACTGTAGTGTAAGGAGAAATGGCCAGAGAACAATCCCAGGCCAGAGAATCATCTCTACGTGATGTTCCAGTCTATAGCATCTGCCAGTCACTCAGAAACCTACAGGGCAGGGAAAACCAGTTGTGAGGAAACAGCCACCTCAGGCAAGCAACACAAGGAGGCTTGAGGAGTCATCCACTCACCACCAACAAGAGAAAATATGGAACAAGACAGCAAAAGTCAGCATGCCCAGATCGACAAGGGTCTTTTTCAGAAAGTGACAAGGATTAGAGATCTTACCACTGCCATGTCTCAGGGACTATGGTCAGCAGGCACCTGGGTCGAGAAGGACCTATTGGCAGAGCTGAGTCTCCTGTTCAGCATTCTTACTATGACATAAAACACTTAACCATCAGCTATGAAAGAACCCCAGGAGGCTCTGAGAGGCACTGATGTGTCTGTTTCCTTGACTGGGGTCATGGTGCCACAGGGTTTGGTCATGTGTCCCAAATCACTGAGTTAAATATGTATCTGTCATGCAGAAAATAAAAAGACAGCTTTCAAAAGATAATACATTGAAGCTAGGCAAGATGGCTCAGCCAAGGTGTTTGCCTCACAGTCATAAGGACATGAGTTTGATCTCCAGAACCTGTACTAAGGCAGGTATGGTGGCATCAGCTTGTTATCTCAAAGAAACTGGAGAATCCCTGAGGCTTCGTGGCCAACCAGCCTACCAACTTGGTAAGTCCTTAGTACCCATAAAAGAGCCTGCCTCAAAACTCAAGATGGGCCAGTGAGATGGCTCAGCAGCTCTTGCAGCTAGCCCTGATGACCTGAGTTTGATCCCGGGACCTTACATTATACAAAGAGATGGCTCTTTTAAGTTGTCCTCTGATCTCCACACGTGTGCCATAGCATATATTCACACATGCATGTACACACACACATGCAAGTGTGCATGTGTGCACATGTTCTCAGATGCATATAATTATATATCTGCTAGACAAAAACAATTCAAAACAATCAGGGCAAAAGAGCCATAACTGTAAGGCCTGCAGCAGAAACCATTAGTTACCAACTAGGAAGTAGCTGCAGCTTTTATGCAGGGGGAATTCAAGAACCCCAGGCTCAGGAAGATTCTGGATGGAGAGGCAATGCAGCTAGTGAGAGAGGCCAGCCTCTGTGTCATAGGAGGCTCCCAAGGCTGTTGCAGCAATGGACTGCTAGACTCAACCTGCAGACACTGGGCTTTTGTGTTTGGGATAAGGCCCAAGCACTGAGATGCTACAAACTTTCAGTCTGTATTTTTCAGACAGATCTGGAACTCACTGAGGTCATCCACTGGACATAGCTGGGTGCCAATCACATGGTGCCTCATCATGACCTTAGGTCTAGGGGCATCTGAGACTCTAAAAGGAGGGCCAGCCCCCTGTCAGAGCTAGGGAAGGTATGCATCTATGCAGCAGGGTAAAGTTGAGATCTGCAACCACTTCACTGAAGGGAATTTGTTTGATGCCATGGCGGTGATAGCAGGATCTGGGGGAGGTGAGTTGTCTAGAAGCAGCCAACCACAGCTGGGCACCATGACAACTTTGGAGCAAAGTGTGGTGTTGCAAAATGGAACCGGGAGCAAGACCCAGGTATGGGTCTGTGCATACTTAGGCATGTTATTTCAGCCTGTCCTACTGTTCCTATGAGGCCAGAAGGCTGGGAAAACCCCTCAAAGAGAAAAAAACCAGTGGCTTGGCAAAGTGCCATGTTTTCCCCTGTGCCCTGGTCTTAAGTGGCAGAGGCTATACCAGAGCCAGTTCTCAAATGGTAACATGGCTTCTTACCTAGCTGCTTCTGTACAGTGTGTGCAACCATCCTGGTGTGTAAAAACCAAGGACCATGGACCCCAGAAGGTTCTACACCCTGGGGACAATAATTTGAAGTCCAAACAGGAAGGGGGAGCAGCCCGGAGTGCTTGGAACAGTTCCATGGCAGCATAGTGAGTGACTCTGACACCGCTGTGGCCTCCGAGCAGAGAGCCTCATTTCCTCAAGAATGTTTTTGTCATTTTGTCATCATGCTTCTCACCGTGGTCGAGGTCGCCCTTGAGGCCACTAGAGGCCAAGTCCCGGTGAGGAAGGAAAGAGACAGAGGTGGGGCACAGCCCAGGAGGAGACCAGGGTGAGGCCTGGGAGAGTTCAGTCTTGAGAGTCCCATCGTCCATCTACTGAGTGACCTGAAGCAACCTGTAGCCTCCATGGGCAGCAGACACTAGGAAACGTTCACTGTCCCTGCTTAGGTTCGACTTGAAGTGGGTAATACTCTATGACACTTAACTGGGAGTAGAGGTAGCTCATCTAGAACATTCCACTTCAGCCTTTTCTTACCTGGAAATATATGGAAGCAGTTTTCTGTCCTATATGGATACAGAAGAGGCTAGAGAATAGTGTCTGTATCTGACATTTGCTGGACAATTGTCCAACCTTCAAGGCTTAGCCTCATCCCAGTATGAGGGTGGGTGCATAACATTTCCTAGGGGATAAGGTATGATAGGAGGCACTAATCTAGTTAATGAATTTATACAGATACTTCCACATAACATACAAGGCAGAGGACTTTGTGTCCCACCTCCATGTCCTTGTCTTCCTGATTCCCACAGTGACTTATTTCTACCTCTCTCATCTACAAGCTGGTCGATCCTGTACAGTTGTGGACACATCTGGTTTATTTCCCCTAACAGGTCAGGAGGGATTTAAGAGTCCCCAGTGCATAGTGCAGTGTAGCACTATTACATTGCTGGTGCTTGGGAAGTGTCTATTGAATGAATATACGAGTGAAGGATAAACAGTCACAGGGCACAAGGGTCATGAAGTTTTCAGTCTGTGCTTGACCTGATGCCCAATCCTAGGGGGAATATGAGGAGCCAAGAGGGTTCTGACTGTATTTGAGGTCTGTGAGATTGATAGTCCCACCAGTCAGATCACTTTCTACTGCTCACTTCTTGGGGTGGGACGTGGGTGGTTACTGTAAGGTAACCCAGTACTGTGTGTCCCAAAGCTTCAGGGGTCACTCTGACAGCGAGAGTCAGCATCAAAGGTTAACTATCTGGAGATTGTTTAGGGAGGAGACATAGACAGTGTGCTTCGTGCTCTGAGTCCAACCTGTATTCTACAGGGATGTGCCTAAAAGACATTGCCAGTGGGAAGCTTTGGCTACATACCTGTCTGGCAAGAGAGGAAATGGCATCATTGGGTCAGGAGCCCCAGAGCTAAAGAATCCAAGGAACGTGAGCAGATAAATGCAGTCAAGGCCAAGGCTATGGCTGGGCACGAAATGGGGGAGTAAAGACACTCTCTCTCTCCTTTCTTTCTGATCCCCTCCTGGTGCATCCTATTGTTTAACTGCTATTAGAAGTAGGAGGACAGAAGAGCTAGAGATATGGTCAACAGAAGCTATGTCCCTAGCTCAAAGGACATAAGGGTAAACAAGCCATTAATAACCCTCAATGGCTTGTTTTCTGTTCCTATAACAGAACATCTGAAGCGGGGCACTTACAAAGAAAACATGTTTATTTAACTCAACTGTTTTGGAGCCTGGAAGTCCAAGATCAATTGTCCCCATTGGTTGAGACTTAGGAAAGGACCTTTTGATGCTTGGGGGTATCCTTTCCTAGTGGATGGATTGTCATCATGTGGGGAGAACATGAGAAAGGGAATGGAAGCCAGAGGTTTTCACAGAGGACTAGCCTTACTCTTTTATAACGGTGTACTCTTGAGGAAACTCAAGAGATCCCATGCGAAGTACATTGACCCTTCCAATGACAATACTTCCAGTGACCTAATTAGACAAGGCCACACCTATTAAATGTTCAACTACCTATTAATGTCATTCCATTGGGGATCAAGTTTCCAACACACAGTGAGAAGCAGGGAGCCTGTGTGTCTCTCCTGGTCTCTTCCCCTCTTGGTATGAAGCCACCAGGATTCATTCATGTAGATTCTACCTTCTAGTCACCACCAAAAGTACCTCCTTTAACACACCACAGCCAAATGATGTTTTTACCCTCTTAGTGCCTCACAAGGGGGATTATACTTTAGCACATGAGGCCTTAGGAGACACCCCGAAATCAAACGGTAATCATGGCACTCCAGGCTGATCTCTAGTCATCTTCACCCAACTATGTCATCTTGTTTCTTCCTGTCACCCATTGAGTCTACTGCTTCTATACTTTCTGGTTTGTAAATACTCTGAGGGGCCCACCATTGCAATCCCATGATTGTAGACCAATACCTAATGCTCTTTTTTTTGTTTGTTTTGGCTTTGAGATCCAGTCTCACTATGTACTCCAGGTTGGCTTCAAACTCTTAATCCTCTTGCTTTTCAGGTGCTGGGCATATAGGCACCATACCTGGCCAAAATACCATCTTGAATGCTTGTCAAGTTCTGGACACCATCAGAAAGGTCAGGAAATTTCTCAAGGGAAGTGGGGTTTCTTGTTGCCCAGCGCTGCAGATGCCATGATTTGAGAAATGAAAACCTTTGCTCTTAACAACGCCAGGAACTTCAGGCCTCCCTGCCATTTGCTTTCCTTCCCTTGGGCTCAGTGCTGTTGAGGTCAAGGAAGCAGAGGATAGAAATGATGGGTGCCTATGGGGATGGGGAAGGACATTAGGCCTCTCTGGAGTAGCTAGGCAACTTTCCCAAGGGTCTGGAATTAAAGTGAAATAATTATCACTTATCTTGAAAACATGGGCAGTAGAGACTTGGAGTCAGATGCAGCCCCAGCAGGAGTCAGCAGATACTGAAGGTTCCTGGTCAGGTCACAACTCTGATGGGTAAAAAGCTATGTGGAAGGGGTGATGCTTGTTCTGGTTGCTTCACCTCTATCCAGGAGACTGCCAGCCTGGATCCCAAAAAGCATTAGCTGGAGTCAGTTGGAGTCAATTCTAACCTGCTGTGAGCATTGGTCTGACTCCAACCTACCTAATCCCAGCTAAGAGGCAGACAGACCTGGAGCCCCAGGCGATGGCTCAGACAACGTGTTCTGTCTTCCTTCCCCATTTACCTGCAAGCTCTCTCTTGACCACTTGCCCTAAGCAAGACCCATAAAGTGCTAAATGTGTGTAAGTTGCCTCACCTCCTTGGGTCTGTGTCTTCTCTTCTGTACCACGTGTTATCGAGACACAGAGATAGTATGACTCTATGACAGGAGCGGAGGGCTCCAACATACCTGTCTTGACTCTGAAACGGGTAGCCTGCATCTTTTCTGTCACAAAGATGTCTCCTTGAGAAGGAACAGGAGAAACAGATTTAAATCTGGCCTTTTAATATTTCAGTTCTGTCCTTCAGCAGAGGCAAGAATTCGCTTCCCTGGGCATAAACATGTCTTTTATAAAATGGACAGACACACAGACATATGCCCTTCAGGCTCTGGGGGGGTGGTGGAACCCTCCCTGCACAATCATAGTGGTTACACCTCCTTCTTCCCCACTCCCCTCAGTCCTGTCTCAGGGGTGGTGTATGTGGCTCAAGGAGTCTGCTTCACAGTGCCCCCTGGATGAAAGGCCCAGGCCACAGGAAAGCCTGTTGTTTCCACAGCTCTGGGCTTCCTCCCTTTGTCTCAGGGTTATAAACAAGCCCATTCCCAAAGCCACAGCTGATGATCCAGCTGCAGGCTGTCATTAGGCAACCCAGCAATTCGAGGGCTCTTAGACAGGATGAGTTTAGCCTTAAGCCAGCCTGACGCTGGATGGACAAGAGTCAACCTATCCACATAGTCCCTTGACACAGCACATAAAGCCAGACCAGCCTTGGACCTCACTAATCTGAGACTGAGACATCAAGTGTCCTGCAAGGAATGCTATTTATAGGATGCAAAGCATTATCACCCATTTTCCAGCTGACCTGAAAGCAATCTGTCTAAATTGGGTCTTTGGGGGGAAATAATGTGAAGGCTAGAGAGTAGAGAGGCCAGGCCTGGGCTGGAAAAGGGCAGGCCAGCCTTCCTGGTTGTCTCCAAGGCCTTCCTATTCTAGCAGAATCTTATGCCCACCAGGGTTCAACCTCACAGCCTCAGAGTGGCAGAGTAGTACTCACGACTCTCATTGGAAGTAATCAGATTGCATTCAGCATGTACCTATGACTAAACAGCCATCAATAGATTTCATGATACTGTGTGGTTGTGATAAGCTCTACTGGCTCCTTTAAGCCTTTTTGACAAGCTGTTTTTCAGATGGGAGAATAGATACCATAATAAAAGCTGGTGTGGGGCTTGGATGGGGTGATAGCTCAGTTGATAAGGTGCTTCCCTCATGAGCATGAGGACCTGAGTTCAGACCTTCAGCACTTACATAAGTTCTGGGGGGGCAGAGACAAACAGATCCCTGGGCATCCATGGCTACCTAGTCATGCTGAATCAGTGAGCTCCAGGCTCAATTAGGACACTTAGTATCAACACACATATACATGCACACCCATACACACACACACAAGCATTCACATAAGTTGAGTGTGTGATGGCACATGACTATAATCCCAGTACTCAGAAGGCTGAGGCAGGAGAATCACAGATTCAAGGATACCCTGGGTTATTTGAGTCTCTCTCTCTCTTCTTTTTCTCTCTCCCTCTGTCTCTCTCCCTTCCTTCTAGTCTTCTCTCTCCCTCTCTCCATTGTCTTTATATGTGTATATGTATATAGTACTACATACATTATATACACACATATATAATATTTTTAAGTTGCCCCCCATTTACAGTCACATGACCTGCTGGAGATGGACTCTACATCCTTGCCAGTTACAGCTCAGTTGATCTTTTACTGATAAGAAAGAGTTAATATAGCTATTACTTGTGGCAACTTTTCTCCTACATAAGAGTTGATTTCCCTAAATTGGTGGAGGAGAGGAAGGGGAGGGAGGAAGTAGGAAGAGAGGGAGGAAAACCGCCTTAGGCTCCAGATCAAAGATGCTCTGAGATTCAAAAGGAAGCAGGGACTCAGAGGGTGGGGGGGTTTTCATGACTGCATCCTCTTGATAAGGAGCTGGATCTTGAGATGGCCTCTTCCTCCTGCAGACAGACCCCAGCTGGGTCCCCTTTGCCATCAGAGCAGGCAATGGCACCAGCCACGGGACCTAAGAGGTCCCAGAGGCAGCCCCAGGTGGAGGAAACATGTCTCAAGCCAGGGCATGAAAGAGCAGTAGGAAATACCCATGCTGTTTACACGTTGCCAGGCTGGATGTGTTGATAGCTGCAGGTCCAGTTCACGTCACTGACGTGTATGAATGTGTGGTATTAACTGAGGTCATCCACCCATGCCAGCAAGGGCACAATTAATTCCGTGCCATGTGTTCACAGGCACTTGTGAGTCCCATCCAGGCCCTGAGCCAGCTGGGTTAGCTTTGTTAATGGAACATAAGGAAACAGCTTCCTCGGTAGCTGGGGACCAGAATAGGAGATTCAGTTTTGGTGCAAGAATAAAGTTAAAGACTTTCAAATTCACTACTTTGGCGTGTGTGTGTGTGTGTGTGTGTGTGTGTGTGTGTGTGTGTTTCTACCCTTATGTCTATGTGTGAGTGGTAGCCAGAAGAGCAGTCACCAGAAGTTGTCTTTCTGGATTGCTCCCTGGCCTATTTTCTGAGAGAGACTCTTACTGAAGTAGAGAGTTCTCTGATTCAGCTAGCCTAGCTGTCTAGGGAGCCCCAGGGATCTTCCTGTCTCCTTCTCCCCAGAGCTGGGATCACAATCACACCCTCGACACATTCACTTTTAGTTTTGGTTTGTTCTATAGTTTCTAGAAATCCAAACTCAGGTCTGGAGGCTTACATAGCAAACGCGTGGACAACTGAGCCATATTCTCAACCCCTACTTTCTCGGTTTTTCTTTCTCATTAAGTTAAATTAAAGTTTCTAGTTAAAGTGAGGAGCTAGGGACTGGAGAGATGGCTCAGAGATTAAGAGCACTGGCTGTTCTTGGGGACCTGGGTTCAGTTCCTACCACCCACAAGTTGGCTCACAGACACCTATAATGCTAGACCCAGTGAGTTTGATAACCTCGTTTGACTTCCCCTCATGATTTCTTTTCTTGGTTTCCTTAGACACTACATGTATATGGTGTCACAGACATACATGCAGGAAAAAAACCCATGCATACAAATATCTCTATATCTATCTATCTGTCTGTGTATCTGTCTTTATCTATCTAGATAAAGATAAGATAGAAGATAGAGATAGAGATAGAGATAGAGATAGAGATAGAGATAGAGATAGAGATAGAGATAGAGATAGAGATAGAGATAGAGATAGAGATAGTAGAGTCACTGGGCCCTGAGCTCAGCACCAGCAAGGGGCTTTCCAACAGAAGGATATTCTTAAGCCCATTAGCTCTCAGGCTGCTGGAGATCCTGCCCCACTTCCTAAGAGCTGCTGTGTTACTCCTGCTGGGGCTGCCACACACCCTAGATCTCAGATCTACAAGACTATCATCATAAGAAAGTCCTTGTAGCCACGAAAGATAATTAGAAGTGGCTAGAGAGAGGGAGAGCTAGGAGGAGAGGGGATGTTCAGGGGTAGAGCAGGGATTCTGGAAATGCACATCTCTCCTGACTGCATTGACCTTCCCCAACTCTTTTCTCTTTTCCTTTTGTAAAATAGTGTTTATTATTGTTATTGTTATTATTATTATTATTATTATTATTATAATGAGTGTTATTGGAGCATCTGATCATGCTATTTCATGACCTCAGAGAAATCTTGACTAAACTTTACCTAGACTTCAAGGTCCCCGCACAACAAATATGAAAGAGGAATGGGTTGAGCATGCTCAATGGAATGGAAAGTTTCTTGTACAAGGGATACAAGATACTCTTCTTTTACTAGGGCCTGGTGCTGACAAATGCTGCCTGATATGTGTCTTTTACAGCATTCTCTGTGGTCAGGAGTCTTATTACATCTCTTCTATGATATTATACTTCATAAAATAAGAAATAAGGAGCTGGGGAGATGCTTTATTCAGTAAAGTGCTCACTGTGCAAACACGCACATCTGAGTTCAGTCTCTGGGTCCCATGTGAGAATACCAGGAATGGTGGCCAGCCTTTTTAAGCCCAGCACTGGTGAGGCAGAGACTGGTGGATCCCTGCGGTTCTCTGGCCAGCCAGCCTGGCTGAATTGACACTGAGTTCAGTAAAAGACTCTGTCTCAAAAAGTGCAGAGCAAATGAGGAAAGACAGCCCGTGTTCACCTCTGGTATTCACACAAATGTGTACATATACATACATGCACAGACACATGCATGGATGTGTGTGCATTCACACAATAATGAATCTACTTCACAAGGACACCACAACAGGGAAAAAGGCTTGGAAACTGCCTAGAAGATTTGGGGGCCCTTATGCCATCCCGGGAAGCAGAGTATGGGGTGCAAAAGGGTCTTGGTCCCTCTCATTGTCGCCATGGTGCACTTCTGACAGTGAGGTATCAGAGCTTCCAAAAATATTAAGAATCTTCCCCTCATATTAGGAATTATGCTATAATTCTATTTGGGAGGAATTTGTGAGAAGTGAGAGACTCTATTAGAACAGTATAGTATTACCATATTAATTATAAACTAAGACACATTTCCACACGAGTGGGAGAGGATGCACTGATGTGGCCCTTTTAATGCCAGGCCACACTCATTCTTCCTTCCACACTCTTATTATAGAGAGAGTTTAGGGATATGAAGCCATGTGGTGAGGTGGGGCCTGTGAATTATGAACCACTACATGTTTGTATGTACATGCAGAGTTTAGGGCAACTTTGTGTCATTCTATAGGACAGCATAGCCACTGTGCTAAAGCCTCTTAGACCCAAGTGCCCTTCCATAGGAGAGTTGCCGCTGAAGGTTGTCCAGCAGGGTAGCAACTCGTATCATTGAGGCATTAACCTGTGTGAGCCACTGAGGAGTCAAGGTTGTTTGGTTTGGCAGGCTGTCCGCAGGAATAAGCATTCAAGCAGGAGACAGCAAAACAAAGATGCACACACTGAGGGCTGGGAGATGGCTCAGCGGTAAGGACATTGGCTGCTCTTCCAGGGGATCTAGATTTGATTTCCAGCACCCAAATGATGACATGTAAACATTTGTAACTATGGATCCAGGAGATCCGAGTCTCTGTTTTGGCCTCTGTGGATACCAGGCAAGGAAATCGTGCACCATGCAGGCAAGATGCTCATACACATAAAGTGGGGGTGAGGGGGAAGATCACACTGAAATATGTAAGGGGAGATACCACAGTGTTTACTGTGCTTGTGACTATGACAATTCCTTACAGGTTATTTAATTGTCTTGTGTATTTTAATTTTTCATGGGCTTGCATAGACCAATAACTACTCCTTGAATGCTTATTCCAGAGAAGTAAAACTTTGACTCCCCTGATAGCCAATGCACAGATGTTCATAGCACCTTTAAAAAACTGGAAGGAGAGTCAGGAGCTGGCTCAGCAGGTAAAGGTGTTTGCCATGAACACCTGGCAGCCAGAGTTAGATCTAAAGGTAGATAGAGAGAACCAACTCCACAAAACTGTCCTCTGACCTCCATGTGTACACCATGGGACACGCATTCCCACACACATGTTGTACATACAAACATATACTCAAATAAATAAACACATTTTTGTTTGTTTCTGAGATAAGATCTCACTCTGTAGCCCAGGCTGACCTGGAATTTTCCATACAGCTGAGACTCACAGTGATCTTTTTGACAGTTAGGACTATAGGCTTGTACCACCATGTCACCTGGAAACAGCCAGATGTCCTTCAAAGAATGACTCTGAAAGCAACAACATGTAGCGGAATACAAGTCAGCAAGGAAAAAAGAACACAGCACATGCTGACGTCACCTACACAGACTATGGAAATGAAAGATCACAGACAAGGAGACTCCTGTGGTTACCAGGCACTAAGGCAGCTTCAAAGGAAGGGGGGGACGGTTTGGGATGGCCCCTGAAGGGCACCTAGAGGCTTCCTGGGGTGATGTGGTAACATCAGTGTCCCTATCTTCACTGGACCCAGGTAGTGTTCTGGTTGTGGTACCGCACGCAGCGTGCTGAGGTGTGTCTGTGGTACCGCACGCAGCGTGCTGAGGTGTGTCTGTGGTGGAGATCCAGCTGAAAACATGAGCAATTCATCTGGGCTTGTGTTAGACCTGCATAAAAAACAGCAATTGTGTAAAATACAGGGTATACTTCTTTAAAACCAGAGTTTTAACAGAAACTCAAAAGATGTAAGAGATCAAAATTATCCATTCTCTCCTGGTTTGCAAAATTACCAAAATCCCATATATGACAGTCCATTAAGTATTTTCAGTTAATAAAACATTTCTTTCCAGACGGTGTGAACCGAGGAGTTTGAAGTACAGGTTTTGGAAAGGTTTCCAGGAAACCTCTTTAAAGATTGCTTCCCCTCCTCCCCCTGTGCTGGCTCCTTCCAAATACCTGGAAAATACACAAAACGGCTGGAGCTCCAACAATCATCTTGTAACCACGAGGGAATCCAGTCGTCAAGATAAAGACACAAGGAATTCCAATGTCAGTGGCCTTAGAGATAACATAGCTGTCTCTGACTGCCTCAAACCACTGAGTTGCTTTTACATGACACGCTTAGGATTAGCCAGTCCTAGTCAGTAATTATTCCTCTCTGCCGAGTCCCCTTGCCAGGTCCTGAGCGTCTCCAGCCCCCACAGAGGGATTAGTAATGGGTTGATTGAGTGTTAGATGTAAATCAAAGTTAAGCAGTGGGTTCGGAAGGACTGGAAAAAGCTAAGAAAGTCCGTGTTTATTCAGTGTAGTTGCCCACAGCTCAAGCAGGTCAAAACTGGCTGGGATGTCAGCAGTGGAGGAAAATAAGACTGAATAGCATCCACACCAGATAAGATTAGGAGAAGAGAAGGTTCCAGAAGCTTCTGTGAAAATGTTTTGGAGGGGAAGATAAGAAAAGATAGCTGCTTTTCTACAGAATTATCTCTCAGGGGCATTTTAGTAGCATTTTGGTAAATAATAGTTTATTATTTGTATTTGTGTATTCGGGCAGGTGCACATAAGAATGTATATGCACTTGTGATGTGTGTGCATGCACTTGTGATGTGTGTGCATGCACTTGTGATGTGTGTGCATGCCAACGCCATTGAATAACCTCAAGTCTTGTTCCTCGGGAACACTGTCAACTTAATTTTGAGACAGGATCTCTCTCTGAGACCTGGGACTCTCATCAGTCTACTGGCTGCCCAGTGAGGCTCCGGGATCCTCCAGTCTCCGCTTCCCCGGCACTGGGATTACAAGTAGATGTCACCACACTTGCCTTTTTTTAAAACACGAGTTTGGGGGGGGATCAAATTCAGGTCCTCATTTTCAAGGCAAGCACTGTACTAAATCATCTCCCCAGCTTAGAAAACTGAGTTTAAACTTCTGCTGAAAACATAAAACGGTGGCTCTTTGGTAGTGAGATGTGCCATTAAGCTGCCCAGCTATCTTTGGGTTGCACAGAGTTCTCTGAATGTCCAGGAACCCTGAAGTAGCTGCTTCCAGCAAAAGGAAAATATCAAATAGGGGCTTTCAGGAAGCAGAGCAGACCATGGCAAAACTACCAAATCTCAAAGTGTAAAACCAGCTCTCAGAAGGACAGGGGATAGCTTTGTCTCTTCTTAGATGCATGAAGGCTTTGGATGGCACAAGCCGGGATAAGTTTTGACTTCCGCCTCTTTGAGAGGCCTGGTGCACAGTCATGCTGGGGCATAGGCCTGCTGTCTGCTGCCCAGGATTCCAGGCTTCTTTACCTGAAGATTTGAGTCCAGTCACAGAAGGAAGAAACATTCGTGGTCAGGAGGAAGATGAAAAGGGGGAGAAGAGGGGAATATTGGTGAGAGGAAGAGAAGGGGGAGAAGGAGAAAAATGAAAAGAGGAGGGAGGAAAAGCTGAAAAAGAAAGAAGAGAGGGGACAAGAGGAGGAAGGAGGAAGATGGCTCTGTCCTTTTCTCTTTTACCAGGTACCAGAGATCCTTGGAAGAGTTGGAATGAGGCCATGCCTGCCTGCATGATTAAAGAAGCTTCCAAGACAAGGTCCTGGTTCAGCCAAAAACCTGATGTGGGAGCTAAAATAATTGTCCCTTCCTTGCCTGGGGCTTCAGGTGAAGCCTCGCCTCACGGGCAGGTGATTGGTGCATAGTAAGCCATTCAAGCTTCAGCCATTCAAGCCACACAAGCTATCAAGCGTTGATAGATCCATGGAAACTCAGGGGATGGAAGCAACCAGAATGTACGAGAAACTGATTCATAAGGCCAGAGCAATAAAATTGGGTGCAGCCTGTATTGTGCTGGCAAAGTGGCCAGGGGTGGGTGGAGCGAGATTGGGAGGTAGAAGGGAACAGAACTTTCCAACATCTGTCATCAGGGGGTATGTTGCCAGGGAGTGGCTTGGGATGTGAAAAGGCTTTTTCAGGTCCTGAGAGCATGCATCCCAATTCTGCTCTGGGGGAAGTGTGCTCTTCTTCCTGTCCCTCTTATCTTGATGGGCCCATGTTCCATCCAAAGAGCATGCAATCATCACTATAGTTTACTTGGGAGTCCTGAGGCAAGCAAGCCTACAGAGAGCTCAACAACCCCAGAGCCCCCTTGCTTGAGCCACTGAACACATGCACCTGTTAACCACACACCTAGCCGCTTAGGACCCCACCTACATCAAACTGTACACACACTCCTCTCCACACAGCAGTTGGGACACTCTGGCTTCCATCCCGCCTGCAACCTTTAGTGACTCCTCATTTGTGGCCAGACACATCCTGAAAGTAGGAGTGGTGAGACAATCCCCCCTAGACTGGTTTTGAGTGCACGTGCAGCAGGGCAAACTGTTCTCTGAGTGAACTTTTAGGGAGAATCCTCTATTTACCATGATTGGGCATGTATATGATTAAAATCAGATGGATTATGGGAAAGGATATGCACAGTAAATAAAGCCTTATGTAACCCAAGCTTGTCAATCAAAACATAAAATCACCCACACTCTGCCTGAGCAACTTAACTCCTCTTCTTAGACCCATGAAAGGAAGCCCTGAGCAATGACCATGGCTCTTGAGCTGCATGCTGGCTCTGAGACCTCTTGCAATGTGTCTAACCTGTCCATCCCTTTTGGTTTAGAATAAAACTCCTTGCTACTTTGGTATTTGTATGTGCTTCTTCAGTTCCATATAGAAGATGCTGAGAATCTGGAGACCCTGGGTCCAGACAGAGACCATTGACAATATTCTTTCATTCTAATCTCCCCAGATGGTGAGGCCTCAGGGACCTTGGGACACAGTCTATAGTCTTTTGGTTCTTCTCCAAAGAATCTCCAGTGAGGAGTTGGATCAGTCAGGCTTAAGGAAACCATTGTGGAGGCCTGTAATATCATTGGGGGACACAGAATTTCTACAACTACAGTCTCTTGAGCACATAGCTGGCTGCTCATTTTCTGCACTGTTTTCTCCACACTAAAACAGCCCTGCCTTTGAAGGTACAGACCTGGCCATGGGACATGTAACTACAGAAAACTGTGACAGCTGAGATTGACCATTCAAGGGATATCACAGCACCCATAGATGAATCTCTGCATTTCTTAAGAAATATCCCATTGACCTTTGGATTCCACACTCTAAGACTGGCCCCCTTCCAGCATCTAAAGTGATCCATGAGGATGGCACCTGGACTCACAGATAAGCAGGGTTTGTCTAAGCTGGCTTGTCCATTTCTGGCCCTAGGGACTTAGACAAGTGGCTTCTCTATGGTACAGGAGTAGTCCTGCTTGCTCAGAAAGCATAATGAATGGTAAAGTAGTGAATTGGTGCACAGAAGCCTACTGGAAGGCATTGGGTGAAGATAAGTCTTCCATCTTTGTCTTAGTCACCATTCTATTTCTGTGAAGACACCACAAGCAAGGCAACTCTTACAAAATAACACATCTAATTGGGGGCTTGATAACAGAGGCTTAGTCCATTTTCAGTGTGGCAGAGAGCATGGAGACAGGCAGTATGGTGCTGCAGAAGGAGCTGAAAGTTCTACATCCTGATCCACAAGCAGAGAAAGAAGATGGAGTGGGTCTTCTCCGGCTTTTGAAATCTTAAAGCTGACCCCCAGTGACACACTTCCTCCAACAAGGTCACACCTCCTAATCCTTCTCAAATAGTGCTACTCCCTAAGACTAAGCATTCAAATATATGAGCCCATTCTAGTTCATGGGAGCTGTTCTTATTCAAACCTCCACAATCTTCTCAAGGAACAGCCTTAGCCTGGGAGATCACTCCAACAGAGGAGACTGACCTGGGTCTCCTCTTGCAAGGCAAGAAACATCCATGGGCCGTCCCCATGCATAGGCAGTCCCCAGGTGTTGCAAGAACATGGCAATGGGCTTGCCATGATGCTTGGCTCCTCCCTTTGCTTCTCTGCTCATTGCCCTCCTCTACAGGGATTTATGGTGAGGACAGCTAAGAAGCTGCAGCCCTCTAAGTTCCTCCTCACTTGGCTGCCCAGAACCTGCCTGTGTATAGCTGAGAGCCTGTGACTCTTGCTGTACTCTGTGTGACTATATGGTTTGAGAATGTGCCATCTCTAGTCCCTGTCCCTGCCTCCTTACTGGGCTGTCTGTTTCTGTGCCTAGACAGGGATGAAAGGTTCGGTTTGTTCTCTTCCTTGGGACCCTCGGATTCATTCTCTGTGGAATCACAAGGCTCTGAGGGAAGAGAAGCAAAATCAGATCAGCTATATGCCTGGCCTTCTCAAAGTACCATCTATACACAGCCCATTTGGGGCTGGGAAGATGGCTTAGTGGGTAAGGCTCCTTGTCCTGTAAGCATGGCATGAATTCCATCCCTGGAACATTAGTTAAAAATATAAAAATAGATTTAAAAAAGTGGAAGGCTGACTATTGTAATGTGTACTTACAATCCCAGCCCTGGGGATGTAAAGACAGGACCCAGGGGCTGAGCAGCCAGCCTAGCCTACTTGGAAAGTCAGCTATAACTACCCAGGAAGTGGTGGACTTAAGAGGAAATAGGATGTCTGCGGTACACAGCAATGCTCCTGGGCTTTCCAGATTCAGGACTTCACAAGAGAAACATCAGAGCCAGTACATTCAGTAGGGTGTGTCTTGCCCTGACCCACAGGGATCTGGCCTGCCCTCCAGCAAGACTACTTTACTGAGTTGCTGACCCTGACTGCCAGAAAAAGCAGCTTGTGAGAATGTGCCAAATCCCTCTCTGGCTCTACTTCCAAAGCCAAAAAAAGCTTGAGATATATGGAATGATCCACCTTCGTGTGAGTGCTGAGGAGGACTGGAGGGTGGGTGGACAGGTGATCACCTCCCCTCAGTCATTCCTGTACCGCTTTGTTTTTCCACAGAAGTCTTTTGGAGTGTCCTGTGGCTCATGGGTATCTTTTCATCCAGGGACTGAATGTAGAATAGTCTAAGCCACTGTGTTATTTCATTCCCCGTATTTCAGGGCATGTGACAGAATTCTAGCCAGATGAGAAGAATCTAAAAAAGCTTCTTCATCCATTAAAGGAATGCTAATAGGACACACATATCATCTTGCTTTTGGATGTTGTCCTGTGTGTGTATGATGCTTGGTGCAGCTGCAATCACAATGTAACCATGAGGAGAAAGTTAAGATTTTAGAGTCGTTATCATCAAGTGAGTTAATCAACCATACCTCTGGAATTTCTGTTAGATGAGCCAAGAAGTCTCATCTCTTTAAGTTCACTTTTAGCATGGAGACCTTTACCTTGCATCCAGGAGCACCCTAACTGGTAACTGTGGCCCCAAACGCAGCTTTGACCTAAAGGATAAACACGACAATGAATATCCACAGAAGATGCAGCATCGTTTTGCATTGCCCACTTCCACAGTAACTAGCTCTGCTGTGACTGAAGCTGGCACACGGGATGACCCATCAGGCATCCTGTCACAATACAGATGAGGAAATGGAGGATTAGGGAAGCTAAGGAACAGGACTTGGTAGCTCTTTGTGTTTTACAATAGGTTTTTATGTAGAACACTTGACTTAATCTTTATAAAAATAACCCAGTATCCTCAGTTTATAAGTAAGGTGAAGCTGAAGGAGGTGTTGAGCTGGTTAATTTGACATGCCAAGATGGTTATTTGACATTTCATAGGTCACAGAGTGCTTTGAGAATGTGTGTAGTTATTCCCTGGAGAGAACCATCTCATCTAAAGGACAGGGGTGTGTACATGAGGGGGACTCAGCTTGCTTGGCTAAGTAAGTATCAATGCACCCAGATCAGTCCTCAGGCTCCCCAGCCTCAGTACCTCTCCTTGGTGGCAGGCATCTTAGGGCACAAATTAACATATAGCCCAGACTTCCTGGATCAGAAGTTCTAGGTCAGTGGTCCTCAACCTTCTTCATGCTGTGACCCTTTAATACAGTTCCTCCATTGTAACTCTCAGATTGAAAACCCCTGCTTTAGGGTGAGGGCAGTGCGTAGAGCCCAGTGAGGTGACTTGAACCCAAACCTCCAGTTGATAAAGAATGTAAACTTGAAGAGTGACTTTGCACCCAACTGTTTTCTCCTAACTAGAATTCTCTCACCAGGTGAGCTGCAGGTCACGAGCAAGACTGAGTACCTCTCCCTCTCAGCACTGCAAACAGATGGAAGAGCAAACAAAGACTGTGTCTGGACACAAAGAAAAAAAAGGCCAGTCACACTGCCCAGCCTAGACTGCCCAGCCTAGACTGTTGGGTCCCGAAGCAGGGAACCATGCTAAATGAGACTGCTTCTAAGACTAAAGGAAATGTCTTTGATCTAAAAGTCAGGACGGTCCTATGAGGGCCACATGGGTGATTCACATCGTTGCTTATGCATTATTGCAACACAAACACCTTACAGAAGGGACCTAAAGGAGGAAAAATGTCTTTGTCTCCTCTTTCTGAGAGACTCTTGTTCATCATGGCCATGGTGGAGAAGGCATGGTCCTAGGAGTAGGCCTGTCTGTGGTAGTAGGAGTGTGAGCTGGAAGACAGTTGCCCAGGAAACCAAGAGGGCACCAGAGGTGGGCCACACTATGGCCTTTAAAGGGCTCTTACTTAGTGACCTATTTTCATCAGCTAGATCCTTCCTCTTAAAGGTGCCATGACCTTCAAAACATAGCCACAAACTAGAGAGCAAGAGTTCAGTCATGAGCCTGTGGGGGACATTGCCAGTTTAGACCATGACTCTCACTCACAGAACATAGTACCCCCAGCTCGCAGTAGTCAGTATCAATCACACCCATAGGAGCCATGGAGCACCCAGAAACTGGGTCACAGTGTCAGCATGGAAAGATAGGGGTTTGTGTAATGGGGGAGGTGTCTACAGTCACCTACTCTGTGTCAGACACCCAGGTAAGTGACCCTGTCTCAGCTTCCTTGTGGAACCCTCATTCCCTAGGGCCTTAGGGAATTTAAGTCTCTGAAAGATGAAAGGGCTCACCCAAGGCTCCTGCAACTGTTGAGTAAAATACTCATTTGCTCTCCTCTGGGTTCTGAGTTCTTTGAGCAACCTCACCTCATATTCATCAGAGTGTATCAGGAAATCAGGCTCTGCAGAAAAACCCACATAGCAACATGGACATCTGGTCTGCAGCCTTGGCCGTGGCTGGCCCCTGACCAGGGCTCTTTGCCCATATTGCTTCTGTAGCCTTCTACTTACCTCTTGACTCACCTGTCTCTTGCTCTGGTGGCCAGGGACTTCCTACTCATTGTCCCTGCCTCACAGCCTAGCTAAGTTCTGAATGCCACTGGTGCCCAGCTGATGTCTACATGCGATGTTTTCAGAGACACTGGGTGAAGGCCCTTATCTTTTGGAAGAGGAAACATAAAAAAGGATCGATATCCTCCCCATGAGTCCCCAAAGCCCCAGGCCATAACTGACCAAATGAACCCCAGATCTGAGGCAAGTGAAAGCCCTTTTGGTTGCAGAGTGGTTGAGCTGTAT
Source organism: Mastomys natalensis (assembly GCA_021653895.1). Classification (NCBI taxonomy): domain Eukaryota; kingdom Metazoa; phylum Chordata; class Mammalia; order Rodentia; family Muridae; genus Mastomys; species Mastomys natalensis. Next base: position 2,481,364 of record JAJTUV010000145.1, read on the forward strand.
CTGCCCAGAATCTCCTGCAGGCCGCAGGGTGCTTACTCAAGAACTCCTGCTGACAGACTGATTACTGACTAATTTATGTGACATACTTATGGAGTGACACAGGTCTCCTGGAGGGAGTTCAGAGGAAAACAGCCATGATGATTAAAGGATTGGAAAGTGGGTTCTTCAGGGAAAGATTCTGAGTACTGGGCCATGGGGATGGAAGGTACAGTGGCCTCCCTCAGGCTACCCCTCATTCTCTACCATGTAGACCAAAGCCCAGAGAACAGAGCACTCCCCGGCCACCCAAAGCAGGGTCTCACATGTGGCTGATAGACCACGGGTCCCTTGCCATATCAACTTTTCCTCTTAAACATATACACACATGAGCACACCAACACATGCACAAACATGTTGTACCCATGCCTACATGATTGCCCGGATGCACGCCCACAAGTAAACCATTCTCCCTCCCTCCCTCTTTCCTTCTCTCCCTCTCTCTCTCTGTCTGTCTCTCTCTGTGTGTGTGTCTCTCTCTTTCTTTCTTAAACACACACACACACACACCTGGTACACAGAGGTAGTGAGAATGACAAATAGCTCTTGTCTCCTGGGTTAAGAAAGCTAGCAGGCCTGTCTGAGGTCATTCTGATTGGTAAGAGGATTTTTAGAAGTCTCTATCTCTAAGAGGGTAAACACGGATCCAATCACACTCCTTCGGAAAGTGGGGGTGGAGTCCCCACTTTCTGTCTGCATGCTTTTCTAAGCATACACCTTCCTGAGGGTTGAGCTGCAATCTTCCTCAAGGGTTCGGCCATCGTTGTGTCATGACGAGGCAGTGGCTTAGGCCGCCTCTCACCCCTCTCTCATCACCATGTAGCAGTGTGGAGGGTGGGGACTTCCCCTCGATGGAGGGAGCTTTTGGTGCTCAGTGAGAGGGATGCCGGGTGTGGCCACCATGAGAAAGTTGAAGCTCAGGTTCAGGAACAGTGATGACCATGCTGGAGCTGGTCTGAGGAACCTAGACTCAGCATGAACCCTCAATCACTAGCCTCGTGACCTTCACAGAACCTATTGCCCCACCCTTGGCTTCTCCATCACTGAACCTGGCCCAGGGGAGTGGCACTATTCCCACCCTCTCAAGGAGCCCTTGGTTGTGACGAATCCTCAGTTTGACTCTGTGGTCCTTCTAGAACTTAATCTCTCTGCATACTGGTTACTTCTTGTAGGAATGAACAAAAGATTCAAACCCTGAGGCTAGTCTAGAAGATTCTATAAAGCCATATCCAGATTCCTCTAAGCCCTTTTTTCCTTTTTTTTTTTTTTTTTTTTTTTTGCCAGCCTAGGGCAATTGTGTACGCTAGGCAAGCCCTCTACTACTGAGCCCCAGCTCCAGCTCCCCAGGCCCTGTTTCAACACTCTCTATTCACCCAGGTTCTGCTTGAGGTCTAGATCTTCTGAGAAGCAAACTGGACCCACTTCTGGGTACCAGCCCAGCCTGGACATCCTCACTCCTGCAGGGCCAGCTGACACCTCTCCTTCCACTTGTGGGACCCTAGTGTCCTGGGAAGGAATTTTCCTCTTGCTGGCTCCAGCGCCTGCATCATTCCCCTGCAGGTCCAGGTGGGAGGACCGGACAGGCTACGGCACTGACACCCATAAATCAACTGGCAGGAACCTGAAACTCAGCTGCTGTAACAGCACCATGTTTCAACATGATCTGCTCCCAGCTCAGCAGGCAGCAGGGAGGCAGTGGAGCCCTGTGTCGCCGTCAGCATCTGCAGCAGAAAAGCCTCCCCATTTTCTAGAACTTCCCAGAGCCAATCTTCCTACCCACCACCCCCTCAGTGGCTCACCTCTCAGATAGCCACCCACTCACCGTCCTCCAGGGAGCACTTGGGCATGGCTCGGCTCTCTGAGCCCAGGGAACAGCTAATCAAGGTCACTCTGAGGTGGATGCTGGCCTTCTCCCACTAGCTGCGGTGGGCCTTTTGATAGACCCTCTTTACGTGTCTCTGGATGCTCTACTGTGACTTGCAAAACTCTCTGTGCAGCAACTGGTTCTCTCGCATGGAGACTCACCACCTCAGCAGCTTCCAGTAGAGCTGGATTATGAGGAGCCCAAGAGGATTAGAGGGGATCACCATCTGCAGAGAGAATAATTAGCTTTGTGCAGTTACACAAATGGCTTCTGGTCCTCTGCCTGAGAGGATGTTTGTGAGGACAGCAGAGCATTGCTGTGTGTTCATGGGGAGCCTTCAATCACCAGGGGTCCCCATTTGATTTCATCCCTTGCAGTGGCCACAGCCCTGGTGATGCACAAGCTGGAGCACTAAGTGGAAAGAAAGGGGCGTTGTGGGCCACCAGCCCAAGGCGAGCTGGCAGAGAAACAGGAGGCAGTATATGGGACCGTGTGATGGGAGATGTTGATTATTTACATACTGGAGTGTAGAATCATCATGGAAACAACCTATGGGCATGTTCGTGAGACAGTTTCTGGATAGAGTTTATTAAAGTGGGAAATCCCACCCTAAATGTGGGTGGCACTATCCCATGGGCTGGGGCTCTGGGCTGCTCCAAGCTCCTTTCCCTTAAGCCTTCTCTGCTATGACACTCATTATATTCAAACTATGAGCTCAAATCAGCCCTTCCTTCCTTGATTGCTTTTCTCAGGTATTGAGCGAGCTCTCACTTGCTCCTCCCTCCACCAGTTGACATCTGGCTTCCCCACTGAGGTCTCACTTCAGACTGAGTAGGCCATATTGGTTGTCTGCTGACTACACCCGTGGGGAATGATAGAAGCCTGGAATAATCAGATCCACTCTCTCTGAAGACGAAACAATCTCTGTTTTGCAAAAATGTCCCAGTTTAGGTCCAGGGTTGTCAGGAGGAAGGGGGAGAATTGTGACCTGCACCTCCATACTCTGCTCAGTGGAGAGAAAGAGCCACCTGTGAGAATTCCTGATAATGTCGCCTTTGAGAGACAGGGCTGAGCTGCCATGCATTTACTCCAGCCAGGACATTTTTAACTCTGAAATCAAGAACGGTTTCCTTCTGGGTGACAGGCACATCATGTCATCCCTGTGATCAGATGGACATGGATGTGGGGCACAGGGAAGGGGGTCACTCATAATGTGCCGGCTGGGTTACCTGAGACATTTTGCTAAGCTACAACAAAGACTGTCAGATCTCATAGGCTTTAGCCCTGATTCTTCCAGAACATGGGCAAGAGGAAGAATACTCAGTATCAAGGCATCTGCTTGCTTCATGTCTATCTCCTGAGCTTCTGCAAAGTGTGCCAGGCCACTGGTATCTATGAATGCTGTTTCACTAAGGATCTGCATAAGCACACAGAGGCCAGAGGAGTGCTTACTGGGGACTGGGTTTATGTGATGCCATTAGCTTCCTAAGTAGAACAAGGAGGGACCAGCTACATGGTTGGTGATAGGGTCAGGGATAACTCCAGCATCTCCACTCAACAGAGCACATTATGAGTCCTGGTTGTGAGACATGGTTCTGACCAGAGCCTATAGAGCCACAGGGACAGTCACAAAGCCACTGTACACAGAGAAAAAAACAAAACCACTGAAGCCAGGTGTGGTGGTTTAAATATGCTTGGCCTATAGGAAGTGACACCATTAGGAGGTGTGGCCTTGTTAGAATAGGTGTGGCCTTGGAGGAAGTGAGCCACTGTAGGGGTGGACTTTGAGGTCCTACTCTTAAATTCCACCCAGTTCAGAAGAAAACCTCCTCCTGGCTGTCCGCAGAAGACAATTTCCTTCTGCCTGCCTTCGGATCAAGATGTAGAACTCTTGGCTCCTCCAGCACCAAGTCTGTGTACATGCTGCCATGATTCCTTCACCATGATGATAGTGGACTAAATCTCTGAAAGTGTAAGCCATCTCCAATTAAATGTATGCCTTTGTAAGAGTTGCAATAGTCATGGTGTCTCTTCACAGCAATGAAACCCAAACTAAGACACCAAGTAAGCCAGCAAACAGAGGCTCTGAAGCACATGACAAATAGTGTATACAGTTATAGAGAATTGACAGTTTAGGAGGTAGGGCCAATGGGGAGCATGCCTGTGGTATTCTGTCCTAGCATCCCCTCACCCCACTGCCCTTCTCTGGCTCCTGTAGGGTGAGCAGCTTTGTTAAATCCTGTGTTTACCACCATGCTGCTCTGCTTCAGTACTTGCCCAGAATCTACAGAGCTGAGTGACCATTGGATAATACCTGTGAAACCATGAGCCTAAATAAATCAGAGATGGGGGACAAGGAGGGGACACAGAATAAGGAAATTCAGATTCATCCTAGATTAAACCAGTCTTCTTTGATGGTCCCATAAGACTCAGTGAACACTCAATGATGACGACTCAGCAGAAGCCACATATAATACTTGGATTTTGCAATGGTGGACCCTCCTGTTTTCTGACTCTTCCTTCCAGTTCCCTTCCCACACTCTCTTCAAGTTGTGAGTGAATGCTGTCTTCTCTACAGGAGGCACAGCAACTGCTTGGCTCCAAATCTTGGCTCTAGCCCCTTGATGCACACATACCTCATCCCAACCATCCCACAGAGAGCCTACAACCATACACTGTATGTCTGCTCAGGCTGCTGTAACAGCATGGTATACACCAAAGGACTCAAAGAGCAGATCTGTCCTCAGTTCTGGAGGTTGGGTGTCCAAAGTCAAGTGTCCACAAGACTAGTTCTTTCTAGGGCATCCCTTGTTGGCTTTCAGATGTCTATGACTTTGCATGGTCTTTCTATGTCTGTTGTCCCCTTCCAATAGGAACACATACTTTCATTTCCTGAGACTAGGAGTTCAAGATCAAAGTATCCTCATTGGATGAGGGTCCATCCTAAAGCTTCCATTTACCTCTATTGTATCTTTAAAACCCTATGTGCAAGCATATTTGCATTCTGAAGTGCTAAGGACTTCAACCCAAGAAGGAGGGGGCAAGGGACAGAGCTTAGTGCACAGCATGCATGAGCAGGCACACACAGGCTATGTTCTCCAGTGCCTGCATCATCTCCACCCAACTCCCAACATTTGCCAGGAATTATGCTTCCCCAAATGAATGTGGCTACACTGCAGGAGTCACTACTCATTTCTAACGTGGCCAAACATTTCTTACATGCTTAGTGGGCATTTTTGAGTGAGCAAGTGAATGAAGAAAGGAAATACTGAAGATGACTATCCCAGAGTTATTATGCCTCTCTGGGCTGCTTGCCCCCCACCTCCAAGCTACAAGACCAGATTGACACAGTCACCTGGGATGATGCTCCTTGTCCTTTCCTGGGACCAGCTAGACTCCCACCTGCTCCATAAGCTTCGGGTTCTGGCAGATGAAGTGATGTGGAGAGGATGTGTGCAGGTGGGAGAGACTCACATCAGCACCACCCTCTTCCCTTGGCGTCACTGCTTTTGAGTCAAGGAGCAGACTTCCCAGCCTCCTCTAGTCCTGTAACACTCCCCCAGATGACTGTCAGACTGTCGCTTTCTCAGGGTCCTTACAGGAAATGGGCCATGCAGCTTCTGAGACTCCACTTCCTGGTTCTGGCAAATCACTTTGCTTTCTGTGAACAAGTGCCCCTCCTCTTTGTTTGGCCCACCTCCCGATGACCTCTTTTGACCCAACTGGAGCCTCAGAAAGGCAAGCCTGCAGCACTGAGGGTTGACTGGAGTTTCTGGGACTCTAAACCCAAACACCAACACCTGAAACCAGACATGTGAGGTATTCCCTCCTTGTGTCTCATCTAGGACAGTCTTGTTAGGCAGCCAGTGGAGATGCAACGGCCTTGATGTCCTTAGGGAGCCCAGGGTCAGATTCTCAGTCTTGTACTCACAGCATGATTCCTGGTGCTAGACTCCTGATGGGAAGACAGCAAAGGAAGGGGAAATGGTTTTTGCAAGCCTCTCCTATTAAGCCAGCCCAGTTCCAATAGTCTATAGCCTGGCTGAAGCCCCACCATGTATCTGTGTTCAGATTAGGAAGAAGGAGAAAGAAAAGGCCAAGACTATGCTCTGGATTTGTATCTTATTCCTAAAACCCTTTCCTGGCCTTCCCTGTTCACAGTGAGCTGGCTGCAGATGTCAAAGACCTACTAAGTGTCACTTAGCAGCACCTTGCTTGGAGTTTGATTAAAATGCCTACATACCGTGGCCCAGCCAAATCTACATAATTGATAGCATGCATTATATTTGTGTGGGGTCTCAGGGTCATGGTCAACATAAAAGTTTAGAGATCTCCAGTGAGAAACTCAGCCCCCAGCACAGCAAGATGTAGAACATGGCCCTTGTTAAATTCCCTTGGCTAGGAGTCATCAGGGAAAAGGGTCAGGATGCATTTTAGAGGCAGTGGGAAAAGATGAAGATCCCTTTCCCCACTCTCCACCACCGAGTATCTTAGTGAGCTTTCTATCGCTGTGACAAAACACTGACAAACCAACTTGGGGAAGAACAGGCTTATCTGGCTTATAGGTCACAGTCCATCACTGAGAAAAGCCAAGGCAGGAAGTCAAAGCAGGAACCTGGAGGCAGGAACTAAACCAGAGACAATGGAGAAATCGTGCTCACTGCTCAGCTTCTTACGGCTTTTTCAGCTCTCCTTTTCTTACACATTCCAGAACCATTTGAGTGGCACCACCTAGAGTGGGCTGGTGCCTCCCACGTCAACCATTGATCAAGAAGATGCCCCCACAGACTTGCCTATTGGCCAATCTGATGGGAACATATTCTCAGTTAAGGGTCCCAGGTGACCCTTAGCTTGTGTCAAGTTGACAGAGAACCAACCATGAGAGAACATCATCACCAGGCAGTGTTTCCAGGCCCTCCTGCTTGAGCTCTGGACATGGGCAGTGAGAGAGGGAGGAGCCGTAGCTGTTCCTTGGGTTCCCAGGTGCTACCAGGATGGGGGAGGTCCGGAGGAAGCCTGACTCCTCACTTCTAGCATGTAGTGCTTGGGTACAGCAATCGGGGTACTCTTGCCTAGCTGCTTTCTGAGTCCTCAAAGCAAAGTCAAGAGACTGAAAGCACAGAATTATGGAAGCCACTGGGTGGGGGTGGGGGCAGGTTGGGTTAGATCCTGAAGGGATGAGGTAAGGATGTGAAGGTTGGTATGGAGATCAAGTCTGACCTGTAGAAGGACAGGAAGGCAGAGGCTGCAATTATCAGAATGTATAGAATGAAGGTGTGTGTGTGTGTGTGTGTGTGTGTGTGTGTGTGTGTGTGTGTGTGTCTGTGTACATGTACATTCATTCACATGAGCAAGTTGGCAGCTGAGGCTGACAATAAGGGGAAAGGGGCCATCCCTGAACAGATGCATAAGGGTGAACTATATAGCAAGGGACTTCTGAAGGACCAGGATGAAAGGAACTAGGAGCCCAGGGACCCCATGACATAACAAAGCCAGCCTTCTTTGCCAGGGTTCCAGGAACCTAATAAGTCCAAGTGAGGTCTCCTAGCAACTGGGAGGAGTCAGGGCCATGGCACTCCTAACACCCCAGGGAGTGAAGGAAGTCTTCCAGTTTCAGGTGAAGATCTGAGTTCTCAGAGACCTTTGCCCCAGTGGATATGGTGGGGAGGGGGAGGTGTGCCAGTGAGGCTCGAGGATGCCATCTCCTTGAGTGGCACCTCTAACATCCAGCAATCACCTCTGAGGGCACAATGGATGCTTGAGGCTGGAATTCCAGAGTCACTGCTCCTGAATCTGGTGCAATGGATGCTTGAGGCTGGAATTCGAGAGTCATAGGTTGTTTTGGAGTCACAGAAAAATCTAGGCTGTGGACCAGCCCACCTGGGATAGGGGAGGAAGGAGGAGACAGTGCCTACCATCTGCTGCCTTGAACCTCAGCAGCCCTCTGGATCTGTGTCTCACATGTGAGGAAGGGCAAAAGGACTCTTGTTGATGGGAGCTGCAGGGAGGGGCTGCATGGCTCAGAGGAACGTGGTAAACAGAAACTGCTGGGGACCAAGGACAGGGCTCTAGGTTCACTGTCATGGGGCCTGCCATTGCTCTCCTTGGTTCCTCCACTTAGAACCTCCTTACCCTGGGGAGCGGGACTCCTGCAGATGGCAGATCTCTACAGCTCCCCATTTCTTATCATTGAACTGGCTCCTGCTTCTCCTGTACAACCCTTCTAGAAAGCCTACAGAACAGTGAGGGGGAAGTTTAACCTATCAGTCTTCTCTCAGCCCACAAGAGTGCCTGAGCTTCCATCAAGTTAAACATCACCCTATTAAAAACCTCTTCTTCATCAGTCATTTACACTCTGGCATGAATGCATCACGCTGGCCAGTTGAAAGTAGTCTCAGAGAGAAATTAACATGTTTTAGGGAACAGAAGAGGGGACCATAATTCAAAACCTGAGGCTTAGTAGTAGAGGTGCACAACCCTGGGGTGCACTGGCAAGCATTAGAACTCTCAAAGAAAGGAATGTCAGTAAAAAGCATAAACAGTGTTAGGGAGAGCTAAACCAGTCAGGTGCTTGCCACACAAGCACAGGGACCTGACTGAGTCTGATCCCCAGAGTGTATTTCATCGGCACCCATGGGTGGTGCCGAAGCTTTATAATCCCAATGCTAGGGAGGTAAGAGGCAGCGAGCATGGCAAGTCCCATGCTAGTGACAGACCCATCCCAAACCCAAAGTGGATTATGAGTGATGACTGACAGCTGAGGATTCCCTCACACTCCCCCACGCTATAGCACACCCACACGTGTGTACCAACACACATGGGAGCATACCCAAAAGAACAAGTCCCCAGAAAAGGGGAGGCACAGCTGTCTAAAAACCAAAGCCAGATCCTTCCTTGGTGTCCCCACATGCCTGGGTATCCTCAGGATGTATGTGTGACCCCGTATCAGTGTCATAGCCAGTGATGACATTGCCTCCTTCGCCCTGCAGAAACCCCAGGGGCGACAGCACCTGCGGAGGCTCCTGAACTGGGAGGAGTTTGATGAACTGAGGGATGCTCGCCGGAGCATACTGCTGGACACCCTCTATGACAGTGTCATCTTTGCTGTGGGCAAAGGCTTCCCATGGGTCGAGGTGGTCCAGGTGGTCAAGTTCACAGAAGAGCTGCTTAAGGAAACCAAAGGTAAATAGTGTCACTGAGGGGACATAGGAGCTCTCAGTAGCCAGAGACCTCTTCAGAGGTGCTGTGCTCAGAAACAGCACAGCCCTGGGCTCTGCTCCCCATCCCTGGACTCCATGGCTGCACGTCTTGTAGCACTCCACACTATCCCCAGATGCTTAGGGCATTAGCTTTCCTTTGCTTATATAAACCAAGTGCATCGATCTCGTCCCTGGAGCCTTTCATGGACTTCTCCCTTGTGTCCTGGGACAGCAGGTTGTCCCCCACAATGGCTGTGCTCCTCCAGAGGCTGTCACTTCAGGAGTGAGCTGGTCACTGCAGGACCATTAAGGAAATAGAATGGCTTAATTACTAAAATCAAAGAGTATATTTCCCACTGTCATTCCTCAGCATGTGTCACACCAGGGCATCTTTGGATTGTCTTGTATTAGAAGGTTTGGTTTTTGAAATGCTATTTGAGTTGCTGAGTTAAATTTCATTAGAATATCATTCAATGATTTTGGCTTTAGATTAGGGCAAATTTTCTACCAATTTCTGAAAGAGCCCTGGATACACTTCTGTCATTTTGGATTATGTATTTGTTTGAAGCAAGTATTTGCAGCACTGTAAAATCAAAATATTAATTGAATCTGAAAAATGTTGAAAATATTCCATATTCCACAGTATCAAATATTCATCCAAAATTTCTTTTTTATATTCAAATAAGCAAGTAGATCATCTCATTAATATATAAATTCAATATAATATCTAGTCAATTGCAAAATTATATCTACTGAAAAATGTCTAAAATATAATACTCATAATGGACAAATGGTTGAGTCATATACCTATTTTCTTTAGCTACATAGCTGGAGTTGTGTTAAGTTTGGAGGGCATGAAGCTGGGAATGGCAGCAAATACCTTAATCTCAGCACTTGGGAGGCAGAGGTAGATGGGGTCTCTGTGAGCACGTGGCCAGCATGCTCTACGCAGTGTACACAGTGAGTCCCAGACCAGCCAGGGCTACAAATAGAGACTCAGTTTCAAAATAAATTTGGTGAGGGGACAAAAGGGTCACAAGTGGAAAGCATTCCAGAAGCAGTGCTTACAGCTTGTCAGTAATCCAGACGACTCTCACAAGCATGGAAGTCAAGTGTTAGCATCACCCCCACTGACTTCTGCCTCCTCGATCTACTGGCGTGATAAAGAACTGTTTCACCTCAACTCTGCCTAACACTAGTCCTGATCTTGCTCTCCCTTTTCTCTCCCTTCTGGTCACATCTGAACCAGATTCCCAGGTTCACTGTTGGGTTGTGATCCCAAATGGTGAAACTACAAAAAAAATAAAAAATTCTTAAAAGTTGGGTTGGGGAACCGGTTCAATTGCCAGCTTGCTGCCCCAGTGTGAGGACCTGAGCTGGGGTCCTCAGCAACCACATAAAGGCAGGGCTGGGTGGTGTCCATCTACAACCCCAGAATGGGGTTGGGGACAGAGGTTTGGAGCCAGGTAGATCCCAGGGACTTGCTAGCAAAATGGTAAGATCCAGTTCAATGAGAGACCTTGTCTCAAAAAAATAAACAACTAAGAAAGACATACAGCATTGATCTCTGACCTCCATACATGCATGTATACACACACACACACACACACACACACACACACACCAGCTCACCACTGTCCACTTGGCTCGTAAAAGAGCTAAAATCCTGAGACACTTTCTCTTTCACAAATGCAGATTGCAATAAAGACATCTCTCTGTGTAGTAAGGAGGTGACTGCATGTCCACACCGTGCACAGTGTCTCTTGTGACAATCACACTCTAGGGGTCAAATCCATGAAACACAGGAAGCTGATCAGAAGTCTCTATGCCACTCACCCCTCATTGGAAATGAAGCAAAGCTGAGCTAGACAGCATCATGAATAACAGAAAAACAACCACATCAACAACTTAAAGTAATGGGAGAAAACTTAAAAAAAATGCAAGCCAGAAACAGCATTTGCTATATTAAAAGTCTTGAAGCTGACTGACTTGGACAGTCACTGACTACACTTTGAAGTCTTTTGTCAAAGTGAGTAGCTGCTTTTCCCCTACAGATGCTAACCTTTAAAACTTTTTCTATGGTTTGAGATAAACCAGACAACATGGTCTGTCCTATTATCTCCCCTCTAGCATCATGGTCTGGTACTGTTTCCTGGGCATGGAAATCTATCCTACCTACCCTCAAGCTTGGGTCAGATATAACCAGTAATCAGATAGCAGCAGTGCCCTTGCATGAAGTCTTTTAATTTTTTTCCCCACATAATTATTTTGGAAGCAGTCAGTTATTACGCTGGCTTCTTCAAGCGAACCTGGCCTTCATTTATTAGGAGCTCCTGAGTTCTCACCAGCAGAGAAAACACCAACGCAGACAGAGGGTGTGTTTAACTCCACCTTTGTCTCTGCACACCCCTGGCCAGTCACTCTGTTGGATGTTCTTTCAAGTGCACTGGACTAAGTGAAAAGGATAAGGAACCAGACAAGGCGTTGCTTATCTTCCCTTTATCTGCAGATGGGTTCAGGTTATGGGTCAGCACAAGGAAGCCCAGGAAATCTCCAAGTGCCTTCTAATCCAGCTGCCATGGGCCATGACCTACCCTGGCAAACATGCACACAAGCACACCACCTACCTGCATGAGTGAAGAAAGTGTGCACTGTCCTGATGAGGGCACCCTAGTCTCTATCCTGCATCCCGCCCCAGCCCCTCCTAGGTATATCACATCTATGACAGGTGTTGGCATAGGATGCAGGCAGTGGGGGCCACAGGCTGGCACCATCAGAGTTTCTGTTCCGGCTGACATCCACACTGGCTACCGCTCTTCTTGGCAGGTGGCTTCCCTGGGGTGCTTTGTTGTGGGTAGCCTAGGCTAAGGATGGTTGCACGACAGATGAGGGCATTGGCAGGCAGCGTTTAAGGAGGGGCTGTGTTTGCACAACAGTGATTCAGAGCCCTGCCAGGATGGCTGCCAACTCAGCTTATCTCCTTGCCCAATCGAGCCCAGCACTGGGAGGGAAAGGGCGGCCCTTTATTCAAAAGCATAAGCTCATTCCATCCTGGCAAAGGGCTCCCAGGATCTTCTGGCCTCAATTCCAGGCCAGAAGAAAGAGGTCTGTACTTGGCACCATCTTGGGTCAGCCTCCAGGAAGGTCAGACGACTCACATCCAGCTGCCTCCTGGATCTAGGGTGAGATCATCAACCATGGGGGTCAAGTGGCAGAGTTCTTCCAGTCGGGTACATCCTGGTGGTGGGAGAATGCCAGGAAAGGACATAGAAGGCTGAGGAGAAAGGGGAGCTACAGATACGGGGCTGCTCAGGAAGCCATGGGCAAGAAGGAGAAATGAAGTGATCCAGGGTAGCCAGGGCCACCTCTGTTTCACTCTGCAGCCCCTGCCCTCTGCTTGCCTGGAGAACTCTCCCCAGGCAATTACCTGCTTCCACATTTTGTCACCATGACAGTATGGACACATGAAATAGAAAGACACCCCTGTTCTCTTGCCTGGCCACAAAATCCTGGGGCTACGGGAGAGGCAGACTAGAGAACTGGTTGATAGACGCAGAGTGGAGTGTGTATCATGGTCCTGGCATCTCTAGTTCCACCCATGCCACTCCTGATTCTCCAGGAAATGTCACCAGGCCACCAGAGGATGGGAAAGCAGCCACCTGCCTGTCCCCAGCAACCCAGACCTGGAGTAAGCGATTACTCATCAGGCAACATGGCTCTTCCACGCAGGCTACTCATGGTTGTGCACAAGCTCTGGACCCTCACCTGCAGCACACCAGGCCAGCAAAGCAGAGAACATATGTCATTTCCTGCTGCCTGGGACAGACTGAGCAGGGGCCTCAGACCAGGCCAGGATAGAGACATTAAAAAGAGTTTCTTTGCCAAGGTTTCCACCGAGGCCTTTGGTGGAGATGTGAAAGGTTTCTTGACAAACTGGCAACTCTCACTTCAGACATTCCCTTGAGTGAATAGGACACTTCAGGCCACCCTTGAAATGGCCATAGACCATAAAAGTCAGCAACACACATCTGATTCCTGACTGTTCTGGAGGCTGCAAGACCAAGAGGAGGTATTGGTTGTCCTGTTCCTAAGACTATTCTCAATGGTCTCTAGCTGCCGTCACCTCCCATGTCCTCCCATGGTCCCCTTCTGTCCACTCCTTCTCATATAAGGCCTCGTTCAGACTACATGACATCATTTAACCCCAACTATTTTAAAAGCCTTATCCCATAAAATAAAATAAAAATAAAGTAGTTCTTAGGTGTAGAAGTTAGGTGTCCAATATATAAATTTGAAGAAGGAAGCCAGGTGAGGTAATATATGTCTATATTATGACATATTTCTATAAATCCCAGAACTTTGCAGGTTGAAACAGGAGGTTTTGAGGTGGAAGCCATCTTGACTCTACCACAAGAGTCCATATTAAAGAAAAGAACAGTTCAGAGGGTGGGGGACGGGAAGGTGAGATACTCAACCACTGTGCAAAGTGGGGTCACTGCTAACTCTGCCAGCAGGATTGCCGCAGAGTCATTCTTCTTCCCTGGCCAGACTGTCTGTCCTGCCAAGGGTGGCTAGGAAAAGTCTAGCGTCACTTGTGGCGTCAACCTTCTTCCCTACAGTCTGGTAGGAAAAGCAGTGTTTTAAAGGTGAGATGATGAGACCCAGAGAGATGAATTAACTTTCCTAAGAATGCACCTGGGGTAAATGGGTTCAAGATTTGAATCTAGGTCTGTGTCTGACTCAGAATCCACACCCTACCTTTCGACTGTGCATCTGGGTCAAGGATCTTGAGAACATAGGGTGTATTGCAGGCCTGAGAGGTAGACAGGTAGCCTGAGAGAGACCCCTTCCTCTAGTAGGATGGGAAGCTGGCATAAGGGCCAGGTAAGATGCCTGGAGGTGTGCTCCTAACTGGGTCACCTACAGGAGTCTGAGGACTGATACCAGCCACCAGCAGGAGCGGTTCAGTGGGGTCCGTGTCTCGGGCCAGACTGAAAGAGCAAGCTGTGTTTGCAAGCTATGCATGTCACCTACGGATAGATGTGCAGGTCTCCTGCAGGCTAGTCCTCCAGCTCTTGACTGTGATCCTCTGTCTTATCCCTGTCCTTCCTCAGTCAGCCGAAGGCCCAGCGTTCAAGGGAGAGCTGTTGTATAAAGTAGCTGATTGGCAGGCTGGGTTCTTGACACAAGAGGATTATTTGCTTGTTTTCATCTCAGACAGGGGTGACAGTTAAGATGGTTGGTCTGCAGAGTTGGGGCTCCCTTCCTAAGCTGTGGCACCCTGCAGAGCATGGCTCCCAGCACCCATCGCTGCCCATTAGGTTCAGGGTACTGTCAGCTCCATGGAAATCCCCACTGTTCTTAGAGTAAAAGGGATCCAGGAGGTCACCCGATCTATTCCCAACCCATCCAAGGCACACTTTAGAATCATCTCTGGCACCCAGTCCATCTCCAACTGAGGCACTGGATGGAGGTCACTCTGTATCCAGGACTCAGGGCCTAACCTGGTATCACAGCTCTAAAGAGACACTCAAGATTATCCCCAGGGAGGTACTGATAGAGGCCTCAGGAGAAAGAAGAGGATGATCACACACGAGCAGGTTATTTATCACTATGGAAGCCCGTGACAGTCACTCTCTTTGCGACCTGACAAGGCAGGATTTGCATTGGCTCCATTTTCCAGATAAAAGCACTGATGTCTAACAGAGAATCACCCGTGCAAGTGAGGACACGCTGCGACCAGGTGTGAGCCGCATCGTTGTGACTCCTCATCCTGGGTCTTAGGGTCTCACTGAGTGCTCTGTGGAGGAGCCAGACTCTAAGCTCAGCTCCCAGTGTCAAAGTCATCCTGAGCTCAGTGTGGGGGAGTCACAGTGACTGTTAACCACAGGGGGTGGAGATAGATGAAAGGCAGTTGGTTCTCATCTGAAGGCTAGGGAGAGGGGATGTTCAGCCTGCAGCCTGAGAGGGATCCTGAAGGTCTTCCTCAGGGGTTTTAGAACAAACAACCCCTACTCTCTTGTTCCTGCAGTACCATTGACCTCTGCCTGAAGGGAGCATTCCTCAGGGGCCTACTTGCCCCAAAGAGAAAGGAGTCCGCATCTGAGAGACCTAGGGATAGACAGTTGACAAGAAATTGGGGCCAGGAAAGGTAGAGAAATCTCACAGGTGCCATCTAAAAATGCCGTGTGTCCCCTGCCATTGGTCAGCAGAGCGAGCAGAGAGCACACTCCCAGGACAACAGCAGAATGGTGTCTCCTGCCCTGGCCTGTCCCTTCCTCTCCTTGGGAATCGTGGCCAGCTATGTTCAGAGACCTTTCTAAACCACAAGAAGCCCCAGGGTTCAGGGGCAAGAAGTAGAAGAAACATGTTCCTTCCCCAGGTTAGAAGTTGAAACAGACTCCAGTGCTGGGCCCTAATCCCTGGGCTGGGAAGGGTCCCATCCTTTTTCTGGACCTCAGTTTACCCATCTATAGAACAAGATCCTTTAGTCCAGAGAGATGATCTACTCCAAGGAGATTTGAAAACCATCGCATTCGCTCCACTTTTTGGATGACTGGACTGAGTTCATTGCATATTGAAACTGCTCAGTTTCCTTGGATCAGTTTATTTTCCAGGTCTTTGGCTCAGACCATGCATCTCTGAGGTAGTACCCACTGCAGAACAACCTTCTTTCTTGCATCCACCTCTAAGTGTCTACAAAGAGAGCTTGAAGCCACATAGAGACAAGTGGCTTGGGGTGAATTCTGACTCTGCCAATCCTCGGCTGTGTGTCCTTGAGTGACTCTCTCAGCCTCTCTCTGAGCCTCAATGTGCCCTATGGGTCAGTGTGAGCCTCCCTGAGCTGAGAGGGACTTGGGGACCCAAGTGACACAGGTAGATGTAGTGTGATGCTGCGGTACCCTCCAACCCTGAGGATAATACTGCCTTGGAGGTCACTGCATGAGTTTCTGGATGCTGCAGAACACAGAATGGAGCTGGATAGAAGTGACAGGCCTGAGCTTCCCTCTGCCTTCCTTTTCTCAGACCAGCCTCTGCTGCTCAGGTACTGGGAAAGTCAAGTTGTCAGGTTGTGTCCTGGCTTGACTCTTTTGCCTTGGATCCAAAACAAGTCAACCAGACTATCTTGTCGAGACACCTAAGTCATCCGGTACCCTTCCAGAAATATCAGCCCCTCTTCACCAGTGCTATGTCCTCCCCACCCTCAGGCCAGGCTCGTCTCCTGTGCTGCTATGGAAACATCAGTGCTCCCCTTCCAGGTCCTTTATGCTCAGTGCTGGAGCAAGTGTCTTGTGTTGCCATCAGCAGATCCTCCCCCACACCCTTCTCCCATCCTTCCTCTCCTCCTCCACTCTGCTCCTCCTCACAGGTGTGGGCCTCCAGGGGTTTGGGGACAGACTTCAGGAAGTTCCCAGTGGCCAATGCAAATGAAGGCCACTCCTTGTTATTGAAGAGCAGTGTGCAGGCCCAGCTCTGCCTGCCTCTATCAGAGACTTCTGCAACTTAATCCTCCATGCTGAGTCACCGGGACACAAGGAGCCGGCGGTGCACCTTACAGCAGCGAGGGACAAGGTCTACTGAGCCCAGACAGTGTCTCTGGTGGAGTTCAGAGTCAACCAGGGATTCTTCCCATTGACTCAGGCAAAGGCTGCACTAGTGTTTCTTTACCTTTCGAGAAAACTGCATGACAATCTTGGCAAGATTCAGACATGACTGGGCCTAACAGACGTCATAATGCACATCTGAATTCTGCGTGTGGCTGCTGGGGCTGCAGAGAACAGGATGGCCTTGGGGAAAGCAGTAGACATGGCCACCCACATAGAGCAGCAGAGCCCCCAATGCTGTGCACTGCTGGGCCAGGCCAGGCTTTAGGCAGAACAGAGTACCTTCTGGCAAGTTCCTTGTGAGGATCCTCGAGAAGTTCTGAAGGCTCACCTCATGAAGGTTCACATACAGTGCTTCACCCACGCCTGCAGGCCAGTTTTAATGACTTCCTGGCACTCACCTGGGATCACTCGTGAGGTGGTCCACTACATCGGCTGTTACTCTCAGTCTGAAGCCCACTCAACCTCTTCTTCCTTCACTACTCCAAGGCCCTGGGGCTGCACTGTAGTGCTTAACCGGCAGGAACTTAAGGATTCTATGAGTTCCTACAGCTTGAAGAACCCCAGCCCCTCCTGTTCTTCAGCACTCACATCCTCTGTCCACCCCCTTCCAGACTCCTTGCCTTTCTCATCCTGGGCCTCGAGTGTATTGCAGGTGTTTATACTTACATCCTTGGCTCTTGACAATTTGCAGCATGCATGTGCCCTCAAAAGAATCCAAGACTTCCCATTTCATGTCATTTTTCAACCACCGCTACCCCCTCCAAAAGAAGAGATGAATCTGTCAATATATATGCCTACAAATCTGAGCTGCCTCAGACTCATGCCCATGTAGGAAAGGCCCCAGCAGCAAGAGGGTAATGACCTGGAAGTGATCACAGAGAGAAGAGGCTCTGTGTTCCTGTTGGTCACCTTTTAGCCAGATGCTGAGATGATCTGGCTTTGATCCCAGATGCAAAGAAGAAATTCTAAAAGCAGCAGCCCTGTCCTGGGAACCAGTCCTCACCTTCTGACACGGATGAGACAGGGCTGTGTTTGTAGGGAACTATCTGCATTCTAGAAAGGTTCCAGGAATTCTACAGTGCAGAGCTGAGAGGCGTAGTCAGGGGCTCCCACTGGGCCTAGTCCTTCTTTTCCACTAGCCAGGATGTCAGTGACGCTCAAGAAACCCAGAAAAAAGAATCAGTGCTAAGGATCTGGGCTGTTGGCAGAGCTCAGCTTCAGAACATAGTTAGAGTTCAGATTTTCTTTTGTTCCATTGAAGGTGTGTCCCTTTGACTCATATGGAGTTTTAATAAACTAATATGCAAACGATATGAATCTAGTTTCGTTCTGCATATGGATATCTAGATTTGTTAGCACTGTTTACTGAAGAAGCAGTCTGTTCTCCGGTGTATTCTTTTAGACTCTCTTGCCCTAGCTGCATGGGTTTCTACCTGGGTCGTTTGTCTTTCCTGCTTCACTGTCCACGTATTTGTTATGGAGTTGACATCATATACACATGGACGGCACTAAAGCAAAAGCAATACTGACTAGGGAAAACCACAGGGACAACGGATGGAGAGGGAGGGGTGGAAAGACTTGGCAACAGTTGACAGACTGACTGTGGAATAATGGTAGAGCGAACTCAGAAGGAAGCTGAAGACAGGAAGGGGAAAGACAGGGAGGGAGGAAAACAGGACAGAGAGCGGGAGGGGGGTTGGGGAGAAAGAAGAGGGTAGAAGGAGCCAGGGAAGGAGGGAAGACGGAGGCAGTCTTCTCAAATGACTAGCATAGCTAGCTCCTCTACCCCTGTAGCTCTACCCCTGTAGCATCTGTGGCTCTCTGCCCTGTAGCTCTACCCCTGTAGCATCTGTGGCTCTCTGCCCTGTAGCTCGAGGAGAGGCAAATGTATATATCAGTTCACAGTAAGCTCCAACAAACCTTTGAAGTAAATATATACAATCCACAACTTTACATTCAAGTGAAAGGTGCCAGTGCCCCAGCTAGGAAGGGTCAGAGTGCGTATCTTGTGCCTCCAAACCAGGGCCTTCCCCTGAGACAGAGACACAGATCTTAACATTGAGCCTGCTCTACTCTGAATGAAGAGGTTTCCTATGCTAGGCTTCAGCCTGTAGCCACTTCTCTTTCCCACTCACCTGTGGAGTCTGGGTGTTAACAGTATAAATCTGAAATGTCCCCCAAAGAGTGGTGTTTGGAATGTTCACTTCCCAGTGAATCACATGGACTCTTTAGGAGATGGGCCTAACTGGCTGCAATACTGAGCATAAACCTTTGAAGGTGACATCCAATGCCTGTCCCAGCACTGTGCTCCATCTGCTTTCTGGTCCACTCTTACTTAACTAACCTCCACTTCACACATACACTGTCACAGATAGAGCCTCAATGCCCTGACTTCCCCACTGTGACAGACTGAAATACCTCTGAAAATGAGCCAAAATAGAAGAAGCCCTTCTTCCCTTAAGTTGAATCTGTTGGGTTTGGTCACAGCCACATAGATGTAAAAATACAGCAGGTAATCTACACAGAGCCCCTAAGGAGGCTCTCAGCAAAGCAGGTCCCTGCCTACCTGCTGTTCTCAAGGCAATACCACCTCCTCCCCAGGTCCTCAGCGTGATGAGATGATGGTCAGTATTCACACAGCCTTTCCAGAAGCCCAGAGTAGGTGGAGAACTAAGATGGCGGACTTTCAACACCACCTTGTGGGCAGAGCCAAGTCACCCCTCTATAGGAGATGGGAAAGGGCAGAGTGAAGATTCCTCTAAAGCCAGGAGAATATGGGGTGAGGGGAAAAGATAAGGAAGAGATATGCTGAGTCACCCCAACTTCAGGTAAAAGCCAGGTTCCTGCATCCAGCACTTGATTTCCACAGCCAGTAAAGAGCATTCTAAGCATGTGTGGCTCTGCATTGGCCTCATACAGAGAAGGGCAAGGAGACACATGACTAAGCTCACTGCATTTAGCTGTGGTGTCTGTGAGAACTGGCTCTCTTGGTTGTATGAGGGTCGTGTTCTCAAGCCATATCTCGCTTGCTCTGCCCAAGACATGCACAGCAATCTGCCATGACCCTGCAGGAACCAATTCCTGTGTCAAGTCCTGGCAGCCTGGATGGAGGTCTGCCTCCAACCATTGTACAGAGGCACCTAGAGGGCTCAGGCATGGGGAGGGATGGGAGAGAACTGTTCCCTCTCTGAGGAGCTTCACTGTTGGTGCTGGTCTCAGAGCTGACTCTGTGTGAGGTGAACCCTATTTGTTCAGCTCTGTCCCCAAGTCCCCGTTATCACAATTACCTGGATACATCTTCAGTCACCTCCTTCCCCACAAACAGCAGAGATCCCTTGTTACTCTGCCTTTTCCTTCCTGAGGAATTGGACGTTGAAACAGTGCAAAGCACAGTTGAAGCAAGTCAGATCAGGAGCCAAAAGACAAAAGGATGAAATAGTTCTACAGAGAAGGTGCAATAAATACAACTTGCCACAGAAGAAACAAATGGGAAATGAGCACTCTGGAACCCTTGAGAGCTGGTGAGCTGTGCTGGAGAATCAGTCAGGATGTAGGCTCTGAGGTCGAACCTGGGTTCACAGCCCGATTTAACACTCTGTACTCTATTGCTCTGTACCCACAGGCTGCTCCATCACAGAGGCTGTGACAATACTGGGGAAGAAGCTCCGAGATTATCAGAAGCAGTTTAACGTCACCCACCTGCTGGCCCTCTGTGACTATTTCCACAACACTTTCATCCGACACTATAGACTCTACCAGTATGTCCTGAGCCAGGATCAGGAGGTCAACCTGACTGTCGCTCAGGTGCAAATGTGTGCACCACCCCAGCCCCTTCCACTGACAGATGGCACAGACAGGGACGTGTGGAGGCATGAGCAGCAGGTGGCTGAGCTGAGCACAGCTGAGGTGGAGAAGCGCAAGAATATGCTGGTGCTGAAGGAGACACTGCGCATTGAGCAGGCACAGATGCTGCAGAAGGCCTTTGGGGTTGAGGAGGCTCCAGGGCAGCTGCAGCCCCGTTCAACTCTGAGGAGGGAGGTGAGGCTCTGCCCCAGGATCTCTGAGACACAGCAGGCTGGACCACTCACAGGCCTTCTTTACTGTCTGCACTGGTAGTGAAGACAGAAGGCCACATAGGGATCTAGCATTTCCCACAGACTTGCATGCACACCATTGCACAACATCCCTGTAGAGTAGAAACTCTTGTCCCCATTTTTTTTGTGGTGACATAATAGGGATAGAGAACATCATTTGCCCAATGCCATCAAGCTTCGGTGGGGTAGAGTTCATAGTTGGTTGAAGGCCTGCTGAGTTTTTCTGAGTTTTTCCCATTGTTGTTGACTGGTGACAGATACCACTGAGTGTGTCATCAAGGTAACATGGCTCTCTGAGCAAGTGGGGGATATCTAAGTGCCCTGTTGTAGTCAGAAACATCTTCATGGAGACCCAGGATTTAGACAGCTCAGGGAAGGTGTATGAGCAAATGGCCCAGATTTGGGGGCGGGGGAGGAGACACAGACAGAAACAAAGAGGCAGACACAGAATGACAAAGAGAGACAGACAGAGAGACAGATATGCACAGGCACAGCAGGAGAGGTAATTGGAAGTTTGTTTTGAAGGGTTCCGTTGTTTGCTGTTTGGTTAGTTTGGGCTTCTGGTTTGTCAGAAGTATTCCTTTAAAGTTCAAAACTATGTGTGGGAAATTGCTAAAATAATAATAACCCAGCAGGTTGAATGACATTCATCCAGGGCCAAGGCTCCTGATACATGGTAACAGGACAAGACCTGTGATCTAAGTTCATGAAGACATCCAAAGCAGGTAGCCAGGCATGGAGGTGCACATCTATGATCCTAGCACTCAGGAAGTGAAGGCAGGGGAATCAGGAGTTCAAAGCCAACCTTGACGTGTCACAAAACAACAGACATCCAGTGAGAATCCAGGAAGCTCAGGAACAGCCTGGGTCCAGGTCCTTAAGGGACCTTGTTCTATGATACCTTAGAGTCTGTAGGCTAGGCCAGGGGAAGGCTGCCTGATAACAACTCCTGGACACTGCAGGGTCAGGAATGTGAAGGGGGTCACAGTGTGTCCTGTTACAATGGTAAATGGGGGCTGAGCTCACATTCTTGTAGCTGGCTGGTAGGAAGGTAGGTCTACTCTCTAAAGCTCTGTCTGTCCCCTCCAACAAAGTGACTAGAACAGTGAGATACAAGAACAATCAGGAAGTGGGAGGAGCTTCCTATGACCACATGGATTATGAGTTGTCACTGGTTCCAGAAGCATGTGAGGAATGAGTGACACACACAAGGAGATTGTTACCCTGAACTTGACAGTGGGAAGGAAGGAAGCAATGAGCTGTAGTTAGGGAGAGAGAGCTGGTGGACAGGAGATATGTCTACAGAACATGGCCATCAGCATGAAGAGCCACAGCTGGCAGGAGGAGGATGGGCCGTGGCTGTCCTCCAACCATGCTCACTGGTGCATATCTTGCAGGCACTGGAGCGTCTGGTCAGTGAGGCCATCCACATCCAGATTGCATGCCTGCAGGAGCTTCTACAGTACGAGATCCAGGCAGCCTTTGACATCCTGGACCTGAGGCTGCAGAAGAAAACACTCAGTCTCAGTGCTCCTCCGCCCCCACTTCCCTGTATCACCGTTGGCCCGGCAGCCTTAGAGGACTCTCCTAAGGCTAGTAAGGCCAATAAAGGAAAGAAGGCCAAAGCTAAGAAGTAGGAGGCTGGTGACTACCACTCAAGGACATGCAAGAAAAGCAACATGGAGCATGCTCAATAGAGACCAGAGGCTCCTAGTAATTAAAAGGAACAAATCGACTCCCATGCTGTCTCTGTCTTGGAAAGCAATGTGTGATTGGAGAGGGTAGCTGATTGGCTAGGCCAGACCTTCCTGTCAGTGGGACCTTAGAGGTCCCCTGAGCAAAACACACCCTGAGGTTCTCCTTCCCTGCATGAAGGTCTTACAGAGGATGCTGGGAGAGAGTGCAAGCAAGGTCAGGGACCTGCTCACAGTCAGCCAGAGACAGAGCTGTAGAAAGGGGCCTGGAGCCAGTGCTCAGGGCTCTGTCTGAACTCTTTCCCTGAGGCACTGAGCCTTCATGCAGACAACTTGCAGCTTGGTTTGACAGGAGACAATGGCTCAGTTACCCCCTGCATGAGTAGACCACCAGCTCAGTCAGGATCATCCAACTTAGCACTGGTCAAGTCAGCCTGGAGAGGGCAGATGCTGTGAGGGCAGATGCTGCAAAGTATTTCTTATGGTTCCAAGTCTACAAAGCAGTGACAGAATCCTTAACTCTCTGGGACTCCCTTCCACCACCCAGAAAGAGTGGGGCCCCACCAGAGTCTCAGCCACACTGTAGATGGGATGTTAATGGGGTACAGCGAGGGCCTATCACTGTGTCAGTAGAATGCTTGCCTAGCATGCATGAAGGCCGGGTTTGATTCCCAAAACGTATAAATGGCATGGTAGTCACACTGCAATTCTGGCATTTGAGAGCACAAGCAGGAGATCAGAAGATCATCCTTGCCTCCTAGAAAGTTTGAGGTCAGCTTGATACATGAATCTATCTCAAAAAATGGAGGATGGAAGAAGGAATAAGATAAGACTCTCACTTTGTCCCTAGAGATGGAGAAGGACATGAACTATCTCAAGGGCAGGTGCTCTTCACTGTGGCCTAGGTGACAGTATCTTCATCATATTGGGAAAGCTGCTTGCTCTCCGCTGGAAGCTTCCCTTAAATTTCATATCAGGGGGGAAACTGCATGCCCACCCCTGGCTGACTTCCGCAGGCAAAGTAGGCACCAGGGTTGGCATCTGTGGGTTTCAGGGAAGGAGAGATTCTACCTCCTCTCAAGTTCTTTCTGGACCTATGATCAGAGCAAACAGAGGGCTAGGGTGTTAGATCCTGGCAATGGACTCTGAGCTGCCTGAGAAGCAGCCCCAAGTAGGATTTTCCACCATGGTGGGTGGGCACTAAGCAGACAGTGGACTGAGGGCTTCTTCCCTGAGCCCCACACACATGCCAAGCTGTGAGGACCCTGAATAAGAGCTGCCTCGTAGCAGTATGAACCTGGAACAGTGTCAGGGTCTGAGGACAGAGTGGCTACATATTCTGCTTTGTTGCGGATAGGCCTGGGTGACACGTGCTGGGCCTGCTTCACTGTTTATTCCCAGCATAATGAAAGCCAAGAGTCCAGCTTTAAAAAATGAGAGCCTGGGTTGGGAATCCTCTACTTGTCCCAGGTTCTGCCACCATACCTTGGTGGGGACATTGTTATGATCTGAATCTAACATGGTCCTTGCGGGCTTCTATTATAAACCCTTGTTGCCCAGGCAGTAACACTATTTAGAGGAGCTGTGGAACCTTTGGTAGCAGGACCTAGGTGACAGAAGTATGTCCCTAGAGGTAGGCCTTTAAACGTGATATCTGATTCCTGCTCCTGATTTGTCTCTCAGCATGCTGTTGTCATCATGACCTGTGCAGCTCAACCGTGCTTTCCTTGTCGTGAGGGATGCAAATGTTAAATAAACCTTTCAACCCTAAAGTTGTTTTGCAGGTATTTTGGTCACTGCTGTGCAAAGGTAACTAACGGATGTGAGAGCGCTCATGGCGTGCAGCAAGTGAGCTCTTACCTGGTCTCAGTCTACATGAGAAGACACCGGAGTGATGGGCCTCTCCTCTCAAGACTTCCATAACTCAGTAGAACACTCCATGGTTAGTCTAGGAGGCCTCCCTGGCCTATCAAGAGCAGGCCCACACAAGCAACCAAAGATAGCCAGCTCCTCCCCCTTAGGGTGTAGCACAGAGAAGGCTCAGGGACCGATCCTCCTGCCAGCTGCTTAGTCCCCAAGTCACTGCGCACTGTAGGTGTGGGAAGCCACAAGCCAGCAGGCTCCAAAGCCTGTGGGAAGGGTGGAGAGATGAGCCAGGTGCTTGTGTAGAAGGTGCAGACGTGGAAGGAAGCACTTGGCCCCAGGCCAGGGTGGGGGTGGCATGATAAACCCACAGCCATCCACTTACCTCACTGCTTGCCATGACACTTGACTTTTCAGTAGAGCCTTTGGCAGCAAGAGATTTGATCAAAGAAGAACCTGCTGGTAAAATGTGATTGGTTTTGAGTCAGAAACTCTATGTAGTCCTAGCTATCCTGGGACTTCCTATGCAGACTAGGCTGATCTCAAACGTGTGGCCTCAGTTCCTTGAATTCTGTTAATTAGAGGCATTCTTCACCACACCTAGTCCAAATGTGACTATCTCAGTTTGGCTTCTTTCTAGAAAGGTAATGGCAATGCGACAACATGAACAAACTGGGTGTCAGGTACACCAGAGGAAGCCACTGCAACATCCATGAAATGGAACCTCAGGGAGTGCCAAGCTGCTAACGACAGCTCAGGCATCTCAGAAGGTCAGAAGGACATTAAGGCCTTCTGGAACTTGGAATTTGACACACAAGGAGCAAGTGACCATGAGGCAGTTCTGGGGTGACTTGCTCTCTGTGGATTCCTAAGATTTCTTATGCAAGCTGCTAAACAGACAGCACTGACTCAAAAAACCTTCACTCTTGGTAAAGGACTCCAGTTTTCTGTGCCAATAGCACTTTCAACAGAAAACACAGCTAGCTCCAAGATCGATTTTGTACTTCCACACAACTGAGGCAGAGCAGAGCCTCAGGGAGAGTCATTCAAATGCCTTCAATATTGTGAATAGTGTCAGAAATTCAACCCAAGTCCAACACCCAGGGCTTGGGGGAGGTGGCTCAGTAAAGTGCTTGCTGTAAAAACATGGTATGAAGCTGGGTATGGCTTGTAATCTCAACATCGAAGAAGGCAGAGACAGGATGATCCCTGGGTGGTCCCTGGCCAGCCAGCCTAGTCTGCTTGGCAAGTTTCAGGACATTAGACATCCCGTCTCCAACCAGCCAGTCAATCAATCAAACAAACAAACAAAAAAACAGAAGGTACAAAAGACTGAAGCTGACCTCTGATCTCCACAGGTATATGCATCCTACTCTTTATACACAAACATGAACCCCCATATATAAAATTCAGCATTTACTAATGATAAAAGTACTTGTTTTGGGGTGAACTTATCAGTTATAGTCACAGGAACAGGAAGCAGAATTAAGAGAGAAGAGGAACTGGAAACAGGAAACTGGAAAAGAACAGGACTGTACCGGTGACACTGCCAGAGGCTGTCAGTGGTCACTCATTCTCTTCACCAGTATTAACTGACCACTTGCTACTGCCAGATACATAGGGATTGGAGAGTCAGCAGTAAACAGCTTTCCCACTTGTGAGGGGCCTGAATTCTAAAGCAGGAAATTAACCAATAATTAAATAAGATTCCTGGAGGTGCCTGAGGCTGTTCACACTGTGGCAGATCAGGAGAGAGAGAAAGCAGGGCCGAGGCTAGGCCCAGTGGCCATGTATCATCTTCAAAGTTCAGCCACTAGCCAACTTCAACTAGCCAGGTCCTGCCTCCCAACAGCCATAAACAGACACATATATCAGTGTAATCTTGGGTGTCAGTGTGTTCACAGCTAAGGCTGTTCAATGCCTACTGTATGCCAGACACTGGGGTGTGTCTTACACATAAACAGAAAAATGTCATGCGTGCCCTAGGGGGGACATTCACTGTAGTGTTCATGGGAGCTCTTCACCAAGATTTCCCCTCCCACAGGGTGAGAGAATTCCCCAAGTGGACCAGTCAGAATAGTCCACTACTGTAGACCACAGTGATTGAACCAGGCAGGGGAGCAGGACCCAGACTGGACCAATTAATATCCCTCATCCTCACCCATCTACCATACAATCAGACACGGTGATCGACCTAGAGATTTTGCTGCTTAAAACTGACAGGACGCTTTTCCTCTTCGTTTTGAGTCTGGGAGAATTTTAGGGCCAAGGCAGGCTTGGGACTGAGACTCAAGCTAGAGAGAGGAAAGATGAGTCCAAGGTGAGCAAGAGAGAGAAGGGAGAGCTCTGGCTGAGAGATGACATCTTTAATCCCCCACGCTGGGGGAAGCTCCACCCTGTTGCTCAGTGGTTTGGCTGTGTGAGCCAAGGCACACACACACCCATTACCTGACTGAGGTCAGTGGGTAGGGCCAGGAAGGATGCAACCAGGACAGATAAGGAAACTGAGGCTCACAGGTGAGATGATTGCTCAAAGTCACTTGGCTAATAGAGGGTGAAGCTCTACAAGAAGCAGCCAAACCTCCCACTTGCCTGAATGACAGATCCTGAGCCGCTGGCAGCCTCACAGATGGGCCTTGTAACTCAGGACCACCAGTCTCCCAACATGAGCCATAGGCCCTATGGCAGAGCCTGTAGCTAGTCTCTGTGGAAGTAGTAAACTATCCAGGCTCAGCTGCAGTTCCTCCTCTCTGGAACGTGTGCACACAAAATCAAAAGGGAGGTCAGAACAAATGGAGCAGGGCTTGTCTACACTCCAATAGCAGAGCTTATTCACTATCAAACATGGAAGTCCTAGCTTACATGAACTGCTGATAATCCACACAGAGTCCCTGAGCAATGTCTAAGAAGTTCCCGATACTGTCTGAAAGGTTCTTTTCTATCCCAAGGAGTGAAGCACAGCATCTGTTGACAGTGCTCAGCTTTGAACTAAGGAGTTGGGGAACCCATGTCTCTCCCAAGATGACTTCTGCTCTGACATTTTTAAGAACATGGTTCCCAGCCATTGCTCCATGAGAACTGGGCCACAGGGTTTCTAAACCTGACCCAAGCCTCAGATATGATGAGACTGTGGTATCTAGGCCCCACCATTTCAGAGCAGACTCTTGGGTTGTCCTTCCTGTGGGTTTCAGATTTCAAGCAGAGCCTGGAAATAACTGTTTCCGTTGGCCCTCCATACAGGAAGTGGCACAACTGAGATTGCCCCGAGCCTAGAGCATTTGTGATTCTGTGTGTGAGAGAGAGACAGGCCTGCACTGGCTATGTTTTGCACTTTGTGTTCCCACCAGTGCTGCCTGGCAAACCTCAGTGGTTCTCAATAAGCATCAAGGCTACATGGTATAGTAGGAGTTAATGTGCATAGCTTGCCTCTGCTCCCCACAACATCTGCCCGGACAGTTGAACAGAGGTCAAAGCACACACTTCTGTACGGCTGGTCTCAATAGCTGGTAAGGTCGGCCTTGCCAGATGACACTGTTAGCTGACAGTTTGTATTCTTACCCCTAGGGTGTCCTCACAGCATGGAGCTGGGTTCCAGCAGGAGGAAGAAGTTAGCAGACACTTCCCTGGGTCAGAGGCAAACACCCCCACCCCCTGCTTCTATGGTGCTTCATTCCTATTAGTTGCTTTTGCCATTGCTGTGCCAAAACACCCTGGTGAAAGCAACTTAAGGGTCTATTTTGGCACTGTTTGAGGGCACAGTTCAACATGGCAGAGAAGCCGTAGCAGCAGCAGGGGCATGTGGTAGCTGATCACATTGGATTCACACTTAGGAAGCAGGAGAGCAGAGTAGGCTAATACTTAGCTTGCTTCATCTCTTTTATTCACTCCAGGACCCCAGCCCATGGAATGGGACCATCCACATTTTGAGTGGATCTTCTCACCTCAACTAATGTAATCTTGAAACTCCTTTTCCAGACATGCCCAGAGGTTTGTTTCTAAATCCTGTTAAGTTGACAGTCCAGATTAACCATCACAATTCCTGAAGTAGTTTCAGGCCAGCCAAGACTCAAGGGGGCAGGCAAAGAGACACAGCCCTCAGTGTAGGGCGTGACAATCATATAGAGCCATCTGTAATCTTCCAGGCTGGCACAGACACTGGATAAGCAAGGAAGCAAATTAGTAATCAATTGAGCAAGCAAATCTGTGAATGGGAGCCACTGGAGGATTCCATGCATGGCCTCCCTGCTCAGCTCCAGCAGCTTGCTTGGACTCTTGGGATTAGATCTTAACTCTAATTTGTTTCAGACTAGGTGCTTTCCTTTTTTAATCTCAGAGTTATGAAATATCAAAGCTGAAGGGATCCTCAGGGTGTCGAAATCTACTTCAGCCATCAGCTGAGTAAAATGAAGAAGGAAAAGGATTTGCCTGTGGCATCCATGGTGGCTGTTGACCCATGACTGGGATCCTACAAAGGCTCTTCCCAGAGACCAGCTAGCTGTTTATAGGAACATGGGAGTCTGCCCTACCAGTCCCTTGTGAAGATTCACTTCCAGAAATCCCCCTCAGTGCCCGGTTGGGAACAGTTATTGAAACATCTTCAGAACCCAAACACAGGAGGAGCCAAGGATATCATGGAAAGAACTTAAACTAGGAACTCACAAAGCCCCTCTGTAAAGCTCCACATTTGTTCCAATGGTGGCCCACTTGGTTGCCAATCATGTAGCCACATGGCTTCAATAGTCACACCTATGGTGACCACCCAGGCACTGTGTTATTCCACATTCCACAGTCCAGGGCCATCTGTACATTTGGGTCTATGAGCATCATGGGGAAATGATATAATAAACTCTGGCTTACATTGAGTACCTACTAAGCAAGGCTCCGATTTAGTCTTCTCAATTTATGGATGAGAAAACCAGATCCAGAGATGTTGGGTAATCCTGGCTCTGTCTCCTTGGTTAATACTTCATCTGCTGGGACCAAACCAGACCGCCTACCCCTTTCCCTCAATCAGTCAACCTGGATGTCCCAGCCTGCTCTACAGGGAGATCTCAGGGAGCTCTGATACCTTCCATTCAATCCATGAGGAGGCAGAACTGAGGGAATGCTGGTCACAAAAGCAGGACTCCAAACAAGAGAGACATACTGAGCAGGGGTGGAAATGTCTGGGAGCTGAGAGGCTTGAGGAAAGGCTAGGAGTACCTGAGGTATACGCAGCCACACACTGAGCAGGCCACATGCTGTTGCATGGATTTCTGAAGAGATGTTCTAATCAGTCCAGATCTAAATAGCATTGAACGACCAAAGAAGTGATTCCTTCAAGTTAAGTGAACTGGTGAGTTTCCTGGAGTTATGTCCAGGTACATATCGGCAAAGGATTATGTCCAGGGGTAGGGATAACTCAGAAGCAGCTGTTTCACTGGAAAGGCTACCCTAGCATGAGTGACCACACTAGAAAGCTGTGTCTCTGGAGCCTCCTGAACAGCTTGTAGCTACACCACTAAAGTGTCTCCTCTCCCATAGCAACGATGTACTGTTTGTGGAAGCTCCAAGAGGACAGCATAGCCCTTAGACATTTCTTGTGAGTTTTACGAGCCTTCTGAACCTTCTGTCCTCCAGGAGGGAATGTTTGAACCTAGGGGAAACAGCCACACGACACAGGCTTGCCCCTGTGTTGGATGGAGAAGAGACTGGTTCGTGAAAGCGGGATGATAAAATCTATTGGGAGCAGGATTTGTGACTGGAGAATTCTGTATTCCAAGTTCATGGTCCAGGGACCTGTCTGGAGGGAAACTGAAGTGCCCTCTGCCCTCCACCAACACTACTGCAGGTACCTAGGAGACTAAAAAAAAAAAAAAAAAAAAAAAAAAATCACATCCTACAAAGTCACAATCCAGCTGGCAGAGAGACACACAGGACAACTATCCCATGTGGTTTACATAGAACCCTCCAGGCTCAGGAACCCCAGGGCCTTTGTCCCTCCTCCCAGGAAGAGAGGTTTCCATGTTAAGCAAGATAGTACAAGTCAGAGGCTAAGCCTGGCCAGCCTGGCCCAGGCTTATTCCCAGCACTGTGGGGCATTGGGGCCAAGTTACTGACTCACCCTGCAAGCCTCACATAGTCATTTCCCTTCAGGGCAGTGGTCCAAGCTTAAAGGTGGGCATCCCTGCAGCCCTGGCCACTAGGGCCTAGGCCTGGAGCCCAGACGGGCCTTCCCAGCATTTCTGAACAAGACTGACTTGCTGTTGGCAATTGTGTTGTATCCTGGCAGGAAAACTCCAGAACCTCTTGATGGTGGGAACCATTCAGGAAGTCTCCTGGAGGAGTCTGTGCCAGTGGGAAGACTCAGCTGGAGCCTGGGAAAGGTGGTTAAGGCCCTGTGCTTGCCAGGACACTGCAGTAGAGGAAATAGGACCTGGTTCCAGTTCCTTAAGCAAACCCATGGCATCCTGGGACACAGTGACATGGAAAAGAGCCTGGAGAAGGTTCACCACAGGAGTATAGGCAATGATGAGGAAAACATTCAGGATCATATTCATTTATTTATAAAGCAAGTTCCCAGCCTGCTCTAGGAACACTGGAAATAAGCCGAAGAGGGTGAAGCAGGCAGATCACAAATTCCAGGCCGGACTATTCCACACTCTCAAAAAAGCCAGTTTCTGAGAGCTGGGATGTAGCTTAATGGTAAAGAACCTCCCTACCTCACAACCTGTGCTAGGCTGAGTTCAATCCCCAGAACCATTCAGAAATAAAGCAGCATGTTTCCAAAGCAAGAATCTCAACATTCTAAAAAGACTTTGGGGGTTTGACTGTAAAAACATCTAGAAGGAACATAGTGAAATATCAACAGACAGCACCACTGCATATGGAGCTTATAGGGATCTCCCCTGTTCCAAAGGGATCAATGGGAGAACAAGATTTAGTGACCTGAGAATATGTGTATATGTGTATGCATGTGTTTATACGTGCATCTGTATCCATAGGTGTATACGTGTGTATACATATATGTGTGTGCATGTGCACATGTATGTATGTGTGTGTTTATATGTATGTGTGTTCATATACACATATATGTAATGCATACGTGTATGTGTGTAGATGTAGATGTATGTGTGTATATTATATGTAGATGTATGTGTATATGTGTATCTATATAATCTGTGTATCTGTGTAAATATGTATGTGTATATGTATAATACATGCATATCTGTATGTAGATATATGTATATGTGTATCTGTATATATGTATTTATATTTATGTGTTTATGTACACCTGTGTAATGTATACACTTATGTGTGTATGTATATTGTATGCATCTATATGTGCATCTATATATCTGTGTGCTTGTATGCATATGCATGTGTGGATATATATAATGCATTTATATGTATTATGTAGATACATGTGCACATGTGTGTCTGTATATGTGTATGTGTGAGTGTGTATGCATGTGTATGTGTTTGTCCCCATGTTGCACAGATTTCCTACCTGTCCATACCCTGGTGAGAACAGCATTCCAAAGCACTTTTGCTCATGCATGATGCCAGAATGGGGTGTGACTTCAGCCTAGGAAGTGGCAGAATTCAGAATAGAATTAGATTGTTCCAGAATCATTAGAGGGTGACATTATTTGGAAGCTATTTCTCACCATGGACCATCCCCAGGTATTCCAGCTGATTCTTTGCTACCTCTGATGTCCAGAAATACCACCTTACAGAGAGAAATACAGATACAGAAAAGCAAAGCCACTATACTAGGGTGGAGCCCTGGGCTGGGGTAGAGCTCTAAGGTGGGACAGAGCTCAGGATCAAGGCAGAGCAATGGGACTATCAGGCCTGAGCAGCTGTTATCCATTCTGCAGCCACTACAGTACCCCTTCTCTGTACATGCCATAAAGATCAATGTGATGCCCTTCCCAGATAAACACATTCCCATACTGGTTGGAAGAAGCACTTACAGAGCTGGCATCAACACAGTATGCTGCCATGTGCAAAAGACTGTGGAATACACAGAACTGGGGCCAGTCAACTCTGGTGGGGACTGTGAGAGTATAGGCCCTGGGGAGTGGAGGTCATGCTTTCAAAGGTGGAAATATTTGAACCAGTGTCTTGACACATATTGGGAATCTTCTATGTGAAGTTGTGGAGGAGGGCAACTCAGCAGTCAAGAACCACATATGCAAAGGCCCTGAGGTATGAAGTAATGAATGTTCTATTTGTAAATTTGCTGTGGACACCAGCTCAGGCTAAGAAAAGAGCTGAAACCTCATGGAAATAACCCTTGGAGAGGGTTACGCTTCATTTTGTTAACAGAACTGAGCTAGCAGACAGATATTTTAAAGGTGGATAATTGTCTCCTTAGATTGTCTAAAACCTTCTGGCTGCCTGGGAGAAGGAAAGGCCCACAGCAACAGGAATAAGGCAGGACAGAATCCAGGAGGGCAGGGTCTCAGAGACCTGTGCCTAGCAGCAGAATCCCAGGCCTCACCCTGTGGGAGGACCTTTGGACAGGATTCAGACCATCGAGACCTCTTGTCCCATCCTGTTTGGCTGACCCAGGCTGGTGGAGAGACGCAGAATCAGAAGTGGGCAAGGCGGGGCCCTGTTTGCAGGAGATAGGGGCCAGGCTGGTGATACATGGGAATGGAGCCAGGCCAGGTGTCTGGGGGACTCATGCCATGCCTTGGTGACAGAAGGCTGGGTGGCAGCCAGGGGAAGGAGGCAGCCAGGATACTGTCTGAGCTGCATTCGGGGCCAGGATACATCAGCTCTGGTTCCAGCCCAGCTGTGTGTAGCTCCTAAGACTCACCTGGCTGAGCTCTTGCCCGGAGACCCCACAAAAACCACAACCATAGAGATCACCCTAATACAGAGGCCGGGGCAGAGCAGGGAGGGACTAAAATCTTTCCACAGTTCGGAAAACTCAGATGTTTTAGCAGTAGGACACTGTGAGCACTGCCTCCTAATTTAGGGAAGCCCAGAAAGGGTATGCAACTGGTCCAAAGTCACACAGCAATTGGATGGCCGAGCTGGACTGGCAGAGCACTAGAGAAAAAGGCCTTGACCCTGATCTGCCTCCCACACTAAAGGACTTGAGCTGTACATTGGCCCTCTGCCATCCGCCTTGCTTCCCAGGGAATTTCCCTCCTTCCTCTTGTAGCCCACCAGCTGCTTGAGAACCTGAGGCTTTGCCCACTTGGGAGGAGGCTCACTCCAGGATCAAAGCAGACCCAGAGCCAATGGAGCAGAGACTAGTGGAAAGGAGTGAGGGTCTGGCCTCCACTACCCAAGGCCAGTCTGCGGCCAGCTATGTGGATGTGGCCCCATGCTATGCAACTGGGTGACATTCACAAGCATCAGAACCAGCTTCCCCATCTGGGCAGGGCACACTTGTGCTTGGGTCAGGATGGCTGTGGTGAATAAAGGAACCAGCAAGTGTGACAAGTGTGACAAGTGTGACAAGGGCCAGCACTTAGAGCAGCACACGCTCACCTCCTCACGGTTGCACAAAATCGTTTGCCAATAGATGCAAATACATCCCCATCAAACCTGAGCACACCTGCTCAGGGCAGTAAACAAGCCTTACGGATGGTGTGTGTGTGTATATGTATGTGTGTGTGTACGTGTGTGTGTGTGTGTGGTGTGTGTGTACGTGTGTGGCAGTGTACCTACTTGTACAGGAGGAGTACATGCAGAAGGAGAACAGAAGACAATCTCAGATGTCATTTTGCCATCCACTTTTTTTGTTTTGTTTTTAGAGGTTTCTAAACACAATAAACACACTTGTTTATTATTCAGACACACCAGAAGAGGGAGGGCATCAGATCCCATTACAGATGGTTGTGAGCCACCATGTGGTTGCTGGGAATTGAACTCTGGACCTCTGGAAGAGCAGTCAGTGCTCTTAACCTCTGAGCCATCTCTCCAGCCCCTTGGCTCTATTTTTTAAAACAGAATTCACTGGGTAGTCCAGGCTGACTTGGAACTCACAGAGATCTATCTGCCTCTGCTTCCAGAATTCCGGGATTAAAGGTGTGTGTCACTACACCCAGCTACTTTTTGGTTTTAGGTCAGATTATTTGCTAGACTGGACCTTCACATGTAGGCTAAGCTAGCTGGCTAGTGAACCCTAGGCATTCTCTTGTATCTGCTTCCCCAGAACTAAGATTACAAGCCTCCACCACTGCCATACAGGTTTTTCACATGCATCCTGGGAATTTAGGTCCTCCAGTTTCACTGACTTAGTCATCTCCCCAGTTCTTTTGCAAATCTTTTTTTATGAGGAGTCAACTCTGAACCGGGAGAGAAATGGATAGATATAAGGATGAGAAATCCACCCACTTTGGGGAGATGCCCTAACCGGGGATAGGCCTGGTGAATGGGGGGGTGGTGGCAGGAAGGTCACTTGAAAGCTAGAGTTTGTAAGCACAATGGCCACAGCCCTTACAGGACAAGATCCTCTTTCATTCACTCTCTGCTGAGCTTTGAGCAACAAGCCCTTTCTCCATCGTCTATACCTATGTTACCCCTGTGTGTCCCCTATGTGTCTGGCACCATGACAGGTTAACAGGAGAAGGATCCAGAGTTTTTCCTATAGGAAGAGGAGCTGGGGTCAGCCAGAGAGAACACTGGAAACAAGAGACCCCTCCTCTGGACACTCACCTGCCTATTCTTCCTTAGGGTTTGGGGGCACTGAACAAGCATTCCTACTGCTCTTGACTGTGCCTAGCTCCCAAATCTAAAGGGGTATTAGCCCCTAGAGTCTTGTGGTTTGCTTTCCAAGAGTAAAAGGCAGCTCATGAAGGACAAAGCTAGCCCGTGGAGCTGTCAGAGAAAGTGGGGGTACAAACCTGCACCCAGAGCCCACAGCTGCCTCTCCTGGGATGTCTCTTGGAGATGACCAACTAGGAAGCTGGGAGGAGGCAGGTTCCTGGATGACAGAGCAATTTGAGAGGTTTCTAAAGCCCAAATTCCAGAAGTGGGTCTGATTGGCTCCTGCTAGTGAAAGCTCTTCCATCCTGAAAACAGCTGGCTCAGGAGGCAAGCTTTCTGTTCTCTGGGGATGCACAGGGTGGGACCCTGAGACAGGTGGAGCCCCTAGGTGGGACCCCTGGATGTGCAGATTCCTGCATTTCCTGTGGCTGCTGGGGACACTCAGGCGGACAGAGAGGAAGGCACAGACCTCTGCTAATCTGGAGAAGAGATTTTTCTCCTAGGAGGCTCTTCCTTGGGCAGGGCTCTCTTGGTGGCGGCCGTGGCGGCTGGTCTGAAGGTGGTGGCCAGGCTCTATAGGGAGAGGCTGCCTTATCAGACAGGAAACACTGGGCTCTGGTCACTTCCTCCCACTCCTGGTCACAGCAGCTCTCAAGGCAGGAAAAGCTCAGCAGTTAATACTCATTGGTTCTCCTGCCCACCTAACCCTCTGAGCTTAAAAGAGGCTTGCTTAGGTGCTGTGTGCCCCCGTTGCGTGTGCACTGTGTGTGTGTGTGTGTTGAGTGTGCGCACACGCAGTGCATGCTGTATACTTGTACTATGCACATGTATGTGCTATATTCATAGGCTCTGTGTGTGTGTGCTGCATGATGTATGTGCAGTGTATGTATGCTATGTGTGTGTACTATGCACATGTATGTCATATATGCGTAGGCTCTGTGTGTGTTCTGTTTGCTATGTATGCACTGTGTGTATGACATGTGGATGTACTATGCATATGCATGGGTTACATGCATAAGTTCTGTGTGTGTGCTGTATGCTGTATGTGTACTGTGTATGTAGGCTACGTGCATGCACTCTTATGTGCTGTATGTGTACATATGTTGTGCACGTGTGTGTTGCATGCTGTGTGTGTGCAGGTAGTTGTGTGCACATGCTGTGGGTATGTGTATACTGTGTTGAGTGTGTTTTGTGTGCTGCCTGTTATGCATATACTCTAATTGGTGTGAGTATTATGTGTTCTGTTTAGCTTCTCTGAGCCTCATCCCAGTCCAGAGCTTGGCATCTAGTGGCACAAAACCTTACAGCAACCCCTGAAGACATGCTAGGTATGGTCTCACCTCCTCTCACCTGCTTTGGGTCCCTTTTCCAGGAGTCTGTCTGAACTACAGCCACTGCTACCTCTTGCTACCCCTGAGGCAGGGGCTTTTGCAAAAAGAGTATCCTGGAGACCTGTGCTGGAGCACCTAGGCATCTTCCCTCTCCTCGTCCCTTGCTCTCTTCTCCACCTCTACCCTTTAGCTGCTTACCCTTAGGTGAATCTTTACTTCACTGAACCCTGTCATCAAACCTAGCAGGAGGTGTAATAATGATGCCTCCTGCTCAGCCAAGGAATGTTTTCCCCCCAAGGGTTCAGAGCTGAGGTGAGAGTTTCCTAGTTCCAATCCCCTTCCATTAAAAATGCAATATCAGCTTTATGCATAATAGCCAGAAACTGGAAACAACCCAGACGTCCTTCTGCTGAAGAGTGGAGAAAGAAAACGTGGCTCATTTACACAATGGAATACTACTCGGCTATTAAATACAAGGACATCATGATGTTTGCAGGCAAATGGATGGAACTAGAAAGTACCACTCTGATTGAGGTAACCCAGACTCAAAAAGACAGCATGATACACTTATATTTTAGCCATATTTAGGATATTTAGGACATTTAGCCATAAAGTACAGGATACCCACGCTACATAGACCCAAAGAAGCTAAATAACAAGGAGGTCCCAAGGGAGGATGCTTGAATCTCACTGAGAAGGGGAAATAAATTTGCCATTGGAGTTAGATGGATGGATGGAACTGAGTGGTAGAGGGTATGGGAAGTGGAAAGGGAGATCAGATGTAGGGAGAGCTGGAGAGAGAGGACTGGGAGCGTGAACAAGTTGGGTGAAGGCATCTCTAGGACTTGCCAAAGACCTGGGATGGGGAGGGCTCCAGGGAGTCCATGAGGTTGACTCTAGCTGAGGAATATGGAGCCTGAAGTGGCCACCTCCGATAGCCAGGCAGGACTCCCAGTGGAGGGATAAGGACACCAACTCACACACAAAACTTTCCACCCAAAATCTGTCTGGCCTACAAGAAGTGCAAGGACAAAGACATCACAGAGACTGAGGAAATGCCCAACCAATGACCGGCCCATCTTGAGGTCCATCCCATGGGCAAGAACCAACCCCTTGGCATTATTAATGATACGTTGTTACACTTGCAGACAGGAGCCTAGCATGACTGTTCTCTGAGAGGCCCACCCAGCAGCTGACCAAAACAAATGGAGATCTACAGCCAAGCATTAGTTCAAGCTCAGCTGGGGAAGTCTTGTGGAAGATTTGGGAGAAAGACTGAGGGACCCAGAGGGGATAGGGACTCCACAAGAAGACCAACAGAGTCAACTAACCAGGACCCTTGGGGGCTCCCAGAGACTGAACCACCAACCAAAGAACATATATGGACTGGACTTAGGCCCACTGCACATTTGCAGCAGACAGCAACTTGATTTTCATGTAGGTCCCCCAACAACCAGAGCAGGGGCTTACTGTATTCTGTTGCCTGCTGTGGATCCTGGTCCCCTAACTGGTCTGTTTTGGCTGGCTTCAGCAGGAGAGGATGTACCTAGTCCTGCAGTTACTTGAGGTGCCAGGGTGGGTTGGTACCCAAGGAGGACCTCACACTTCTCAGAGATGAAGGGGAGGGGAAATGGGAGCAAAGGCCATGGGAGAGGAGAATGGGAGGAGGGAGAGCTGCAATTGGATGTAAATCAGATAAATAAATTTATGGGAAAAAATTTAAATAGAAAAATGCAATCACAGTCAGGCCTTGGCAATCAAGTAGTCCATATTGCAGACTGGTTACTCAGACTGAAAGGCTTCATAGTATTGTTGGTGTGGACTGTGTAGCTCTGCCCAGGACAGTCAGTCAACATTGCGCCTGGGAAGGCTTTGTTCCCAGTCGTTATTTATCATTTTCAAAAGACTGGCATAAAGAGAGGGTGCATAGTAGAGCTTTCTGTTAGATG
This sequence comes from Mastomys natalensis, assembly GCA_021653895.1. Classification (NCBI taxonomy): domain Eukaryota; kingdom Metazoa; phylum Chordata; class Mammalia; order Rodentia; family Muridae; genus Mastomys; species Mastomys natalensis. The sequence goes on from JAJTUV010000145.1 coordinate 2,519,714, forward strand.
TCATAAGTCATCTAATGTAAAATCTCTGAAGGTGTACTCAGACTAATTGTGGACTGCACCCTTTTATATATGAGGCCTGAGCACAGGGGATTTGAGTATCCGCAAGAACCCCCATACATACCAAGAGCTCTAAATTAGAATGGCTGAGGAGGTGACAGTGGGATGGGACACCTCTCCTCTGTTCTCTCTTGCACAGTTCAGAATGTTACACATGTTCTCTGGCCTTCCCAGAATCCTGAGGTGGAGTGGCAGGGCTGGTATTCCTGTCTTTCCAGATGGATGGATGGCTAGATAGATAGATAGATAGATAGATAGATAGATAGATAGATAGATATACATAGATAGATCTCTAGCTTCTTGAGATCTGTTGGAGGAGTTGTGAGATTTTCCCCCGTTTCTGTGATAAGAACCAATGGGGTAAAGAGACATGGACAAGTAGACTTCTTTAGTCACTCACCCTCCACACAACCTTGTGACTTTGAAGTCACAACCTTATCATTTAGATCTCATCACTTCTACAACACAATAACTAGCCTTCTTGGGGCCTCTGGAATGCCCATGGCATCTGAAAAGGGAGACATCAAGAGCCTGGTCACACAAAGTAAGTCACAAAAGGCCACCAGGGGGTTCCAGTCTTCCCATAGGATCTGCTCTTCTTTGTGGGATCCACGGGAGCATTTCAGCTTTTTTGTACCAAGAACTGAAGGTGATGTCCAACTTAAGCTATGCCTTAGCAAATATAGCTATAAAATGCAACCCGACGGATAATCATAAGGTTACTTAAAAATATTATAAATTCTTTTTGTGAGTTCTGAGGTATTGTGTATGTAAATGACATCTCGCTACGAAGTCAACAGATTGGACAATCTACATATGGGAGAGTGATAGGGTGGTCAAGTGAAATATGTAAGCTGTGATGTCAGTTCACTAAAGTTCTGTGTACTCCTGTGTACTCCTCACACAGGAGGCCAATATGAAAACAGATGTCATTGACCAACCCCTGCCCTAGGGTGTTGAATGGAACAAGCTATAACCAGTGGGTTGTGTGTCCACATGATCACAATCATAGCACATACAACTGTGTAAGCTGGGAAATGGACAGAGATGCTACACATAAAAATGAACACAGGTAAGTAGATACAGCAAGTGAGAAATTTCTTCCTTGATTTTTCTATGGCTTTCTCCTTTTCTTTTTCTTTTTTCTTTTTTTTTCCCCTTTTTCTTTCCCTCCCCCTTTTTCCCTTGGGGTTTCCCTTTAATTTTTTCTTTCCCCTTTTTTTTTTTTTTTAAATAAATTTTAAAATACCCCATCTACTTCCAAAAAAATTTATTTTTTTTTTTAAAAAAAAACCTTTTTAAAAAAAAACAATTTGGCCCTTTTTAAACAAAATAAAATAATTCAAAAAAAATTATTAAAAAAATTAAAAAAATTTTTAAACCCCAAAAAAAATTGAAAAAATAACAAAAACAAAAAATTTCTTGTTTTGGGAAAAATTTTTTTTTTTCTTTCCCCTTTTTTATTGTTTCCTAAAAGTCAAAACAAATTTTATATTTTGAATAAAAAAAGAAAAAGCCAGGAGGTTAATAAATTTTTTTTTGGTTTTTTTGGGGGGGGGCACAGTTTGGGGAAAAAAAACAAAAAGGAAAAAGGGGAAAAATAAAGGGGAAAAAAAGGGAAAAAAAACAAAAAAATTTTTAGAAAAAAATGTTTTAAAAAGAAATAAAGAAATATGAAAAAAAATAACAAAAAAAAAAGTGATGTTAAAGGTTTAATGGTGAAGAAAAATTAGATTTAGTTTTTTTTTTTGATGAAAAAAAAATTATAATTTGATTAATAAAGATGACAGGGGGAAAAAAAGGTTGTTTGTGTTTTGGTTTAGGGGTTTTGTTATTTTTGGGCAAAGAAAAAAAAAGAAGGGGAAACCAAAATTTAAATTGTGTGGGTGTTTTTTTTAAAAAAAGATTTAAAATTTAAAAGGAAGTGTGGATGGTTTCCATTTTTGGGGGGGTTAGGGGGAAAGAAGAAATAAGGGAGAAAGAATTTTAAAAATAGGGCCCAAAAAGGTTTTTTTCAGTTTGCCTAAGGTTGCTTTGAAAGGATTGGTTGAATGAAAAAAAATAAAACCCTTTTTCCAAAAATTACTTTGGTGGGCCCCTTACCGCCAAAAAGAAACTAATGGGAAGGAAAAGGGTATTCCTTTTTTTTTTTCTCCCCCTTTTCCCCCGGGGGAAGAAAAAAAAATATTATTTATTCAAAAAGGAAGGCTCATGTACCATCTCTAACCTATTTCTCCATTCTACACTGCAGCAGATGCAGGCCACCCTCAGTCACATGAACCTGAGAGGACACATCCAGAGCCCTTAGGAACATGATTCCAAGGAGGATAGGCCCAGAAGGATAGGGGTCTTTCACCACCATTCAACTCAACTAGGGTTCTCAAACCTACTCTGGGCCTGGCAATAGAGGACACACAATCCAGCTGAATCCATTGCTGGCCCTATGGGAGAATAAGGACCTGCCACTTAGACATTGTACGAGCTATCACTAGACAGGCAATAGTGTGAGGAAGGGTATCCAGGGAAGGTGCTAGCATGGCTAAAACATGGATACATGGGAGAGAATGGTATTTTCAGAGACCAGTTGGTATTCTTGCAGCAGGACCCACCGGAAGAAAGGAGAAGCTGAGAAACTTCTGGAAAGAAGAGCATTGGCCATTGGGGAACTAACATTGGGGCTGGGCAGATATGACAGGCCTGAGGTTTGTATAGTTGGCAGGAGATGTAGAAGTGTGGTAGAAGTATGTTTTAGAGAAAAGAGCACAAGTGTTTCCTTTTATACAACATTTGTGAAAATAAAGACTGCCCTGGACATAAGCAAGTGAGAGTTGAAATACAGGACTTCTCAACCACAAGGTGAGTCTCCTTTATTGTTCACTGTTTAAGGAACAGGAACAGAAATCTTCAGGCAAAGAATGACACGGAACATCAGCATGTTAGAAAAACAACTTGTCGTCATGCCTTGTCATCCTATGAGATGACATCCGTCACATAGTAACCTGAGTACCACAGGCAGGGTGTACAGGTAGCTGGGTCCCACAGAGATCTTGGTTCCCACACTGTCCCACTCAAAGCAGAGCACCTTCCTGCCTGCTTCATGTCATCTCATGGGCATGGACAGTGTATCCACACTGTGTGTTACAATGATGCACACCCATTTGGCAGTGCCAAAGGGCACATCTTGACCAGATACTGGCACTTCAGAGCTCAGTATAGCCCAGGATACTACCTCACTATATCCCTGAATATGGCTACAACTGGCCAGGTACAATGACAGGCCAGAGCAGCATGGCTGTGTCATCTCAGTTGTTGCCCACAATTCTTTTCTTCTTCTCTGGCTTGAGATGGTCATTGAGGAGCAGTTGATTCCATGCCCTAGTGAGGCACATAAAACAGAACCAAAGAGGCTAAAGAAGAAGGGTTTCCACAAGTTCAAGGCTAGTCTGGTCTACCTAGTGAGTTCCAGGTCAGTGGGAACCACAACATGAGGCCACATCTCCAATACCAAAACCCAAACCAAAAAGCAGTACTAAGCCCTCAGCCACGGAAGCTTCCAATGAGTGTGCCATGTGGGTGCTGAAACCAACACCCTAGGAGAGTGGCGAGTCTCAATCAATCTCCCACTCAGGACCTTGGTGTCCTTGGCTGTGTAATGCAGTGGGAATATGAGTCCTACCTGGGCTGTGGATGAGAAACAGTTCAGAAACCTTCTGTAACACTCCCTACAACTGTGAAGTGCTACTAAATAATAACTGTAGATTATAATCAGCAGAGAAGGATGTGCAGAAGCCCAGGAAGGACCTCCCAAGACCTGCTTCTTGGCCTAGAGGAGCATGGGAAGGTGCATGGCTACCTTTGACTTAAACAAGTTCCTTCTTTACATGAAGAGAGGCCAGAGAGAGGCACCACACATGGGACTGAGCCACACATGGGACTGAGCACACATGGGACTGAGCCATGGTGTTTTCTAGGAGCTTTTTGACAGAAGGTGCGTCCTCAGCCCTTGATTCCAGCTGTGTGCCTGCCTCCCCGACAGCATGCTGTCCAGTCCAGAGGCCACTGCACACTGCTACACTACTCAAGAAGGGGAGAGGGCAAGATGGTCATTTGCTTAGACTTGGGGAGAATGCAGTTACTGAACAGGCCTGGGAAAACTGCTCATGTGGGTTGCCATGGATTTCTTTTGCCAATATCAACAAAAACAGCATCATTACTAATGTGTAGAATCGAAGTTCATCTTTTCAGCATGACTCATAAAAAATTTAAAACCCTATATAACCAAAACTCCTTAATATAAAAATGTTGATTCAGAAAGCAATGCTAACAATATTACAGGTAGCACTGAAACCTAGTATGAAAACTGTTTTTTCAAAACGATTTCAAAGGATAGAATGGTCAAGGTACAAAAAAATTTATTTAAATTAAACATTTTCAACAAATTAATATTCATAACTGTTCCATGCATATGCAGTTTTCTTGAAAAAATGGAACAGAGTAGCTTAATGTCTGTGATACTGTTTCACAAGATTATTAATATCCATCTGGGACTGGGCACCAGTCAATCATATCATCAACAATTCACTATTTATCACCAAATGGTATATACAGTGATAGCATAAAGATTAAGTATATCTTATAAGTGATTTTATAATAAGACTTCTTGGGGGGAAATCTGTCAACAATACAAAATATAAGGTGGACATAATGGCAGAATATAAAAACACATTTCATAAAGGCAATAATACACACGTGTCCAAGGGCAGACAAGAGTCTGTTAGCTCAGTGTTAGGTTATGTTCCTTCAAAGGAGGCTTAGGGGATGGAAATGTCTGGGGTGGGACCAAAGCTCAGAAACATCTTTGGGTGTCACAGTGTGTTTGGGACAGCCAAAGGACAGTGGGATAGGTGAATTGTTCTGATGTATCCACTTGAGGGACAAGAACCAAGTTCCCTTCATGGCCAGGGGAATTATGCCTGGGATTTCAAGTGAGGGGCCCTTTGAATTAGGGGCTAGTTTGGAGGGAGAGTAATGGAGAAGAGAGAAAAGCCCTCCTGGGAGCGAGGGGCAGCAGACATCGGGAAGGGAGTCATCCTTTGCCTCTGTAGATAAGGGTATGCTACAGCTTTGCTCAAGAATCAGCACATCCCAAAGCTACTGCTGTGTGGACACACTCTTTAGGTTCCTAGCTCTTTGGTTCATTCTGCAGGTAGGTGTTGGGACATTCTACAGTTGAAAGAATCTAAATCAGGCTACACACCTTGGGGTACAGGAGCGGGACATGCCTGCATAAGGGCGTTTCTCTCACGCTGTAATCTCCTGAGATGTATGTAACAAAAATAATGTATCTAAAGAATATATTTTTTAAAAAAAAATTCCAGACTGGTTGTGGTGGCACTTGCCTTTAATCCCAGCACTCAGGAGGCAGAGGCAGGCTTAACTTTGAGTTTGAGGTCAGCCTGATCTACACAGTGAGTTCTAGGACAGCCAAGGCTAACCAGAGAAACCCTGTCTCAGAACAAAACAAAGCAAAACAAGTTTGAATCTGATTTTGCTTTCAGGGATGCAGTTGAACATACTAATTAATTTCCTGAACCAGGGTACATGTTTTTCTTTTTAAAAAAATTACAGTTTGTGTGTGTGTGCGCATGTAAGCATGCTCAAGCACACATATAATGCAGGGGCACACATGCATTCAGAGGTCAGAATACAACTTGTAGGAGTCAGTTCTCTTCTTCTACCACGTAAGTTCCAGGGATAGAACTTAGGTCTTCAGGCTTGACAGCAGGCACTTTTACCCACTGAGACATCCCACGCCATCTTGCCAGCCCAAAGGTGAATACTTTTCTCAACTGAAGGAGTTCCTTTGGAAATCTAGGATGGCTGTGGATGGGGTTATAGGAAAGCAGAAAACCTGGGTCGTTGGGCAGTCAGTGCACATGAAGTCCCTGTGAGGCTGCCCATTACTGAGGTCACACTTTCCGTGGCCTTGAGAGGGCTGTAACTTGGAGATCCATAGAGCAAGGGCTTGACTATGAAGCCAGCCCTCGCTGTACAAAAGAGAACAGTCAGGGCTAGTCAAGACAGAATGGGGTTTTGCCAGTTAGAGACTGAACTGAGATGGACCCCAGGCCCAGGGTCCTTCTCACTGGGAGCACCACAGATCAGAAGTAGCTACACCAAAAGCAGGAGCTCGAATGCACTAGGCTTTTCTCCATCAGCTACACTGATGGTATAAAGTGTCTAGAAAATCCTACTGCATACAGCTCCCAAGGCTGTGCTTCCAGGGTGAAGCCAACAAAACACATTTGAAGGGACAGAAGGGACGCTGGATCCTGGCTTTTGACCGAAGGCTCTGGGACAGCAGTTTTCGCCTCCTGCCACCAAGGAGTGGTATCTACAGTGTCTGCTCTGCTCAGTGCTTCATAAGGAGGGGAGGATGGCAGGGCTGGGCCCGGCTCCATCCCTCCAGCTCTATGACACACTGTAGCTGTTGTAATATGTGGCCGTGGCATCAGCCAGGACGGAGATGAGGCTGGTCTCTGTAGGGCCTGTTGGAGTTCCCTGGGAGAGCGGGACATGCCCAGTGAGGATTCCTACTCCTGCAGCAGAGTCAGGGTGGCCAGGAGTGTTCAAATACTGGTCAAATTCATTGCGATCCATGTCCCCCAGAAGTTCCACCTGACTTAGCTGATCCAAGGTGTCAAAGCCAGGGTGCTCAGGAGGTGGAGACAGCTGGCCCAGGTGGGCCTGGAGGTTGGGGTGGAGAGGGTGGTAGGTGGCATGGGAGTAGTAGGCTGGAGATGGCGGACATCCAGGAACAGAGGACATCATAGAGACCCCTGGGGATTGGCCAAGGCCCAAAGAACCTAGAGGGTGGGTGCAGTGAAGGGGACTAGGTGTGAACTCCGGTGAGTAAGGGGGCCCTGGTAGATGGGAGAGGTGATGGGGGTGGCCATGCTCCTCCTGACATGAGGACGAGAAGAAGGTCTGCTCCGGCTCCAGCGCATCCAGGGGCGACATCTCTGGGGGTGTGGGCAGCCCGTAGGGATATGCATCCACACTGCCAGGGGCAGCAGCTGTACCTTCGCGGTAGCAGCTGTGCAGTCCAGGCAAGGTGGCACCTGGGGAGTACTCACCCCTGTCCTCCTTCTCCCCCAGGGCCCCCCTGCCAATGCCATTTTTCTCAGGCAGCGTGTTCTGGTCACGAGAGAGGGAGCTCAGGAGGAAGCCAGGGTCCACGCGCTTGCAGAGGCGCTTGCCTTGTTTCTTCCTGCGGGGCCGGTATTTGTAGTTGGGGTAATCCTGCATGTGCTGCAAACGCAGCCGCTCTGCCTCATCCACGTACGGCCTCTTCTGTGACAGTGTCAGCGCCTTCCATGACTTTCCTGATTACACAAACCAGAAAAAAAAGACATGCTCAGACTCCAAACTGCTGGTTCAGCCCTTGCACCTACTTCAGCCTCGTGCTTCTTGGCATCCCATGTGAAAACACCTCCAACCCCCACCCCATCCCACCCACTGGACCCCTCTCACAGCCACAAAGGACACCGCCTGCCACTAGGCTTCTTTCATCCCAGATCTCACACACACACACTGTGTGATCTGGGCTGAACCAACTCTTCCTGTTTGCACCGCTTGATGTTAGTATCATGGAGAAAAGTGCTTATAAATCATCATCTCACCCCAAACCACCAGACGAGCCAAGCATTCCGACCATGAGAGTCCCAGGAAAGACCCTCCCGGCCCAATCACCAGCAACAGAGAAAAACAATCTAAAGACCACAATATTGACTGGGGTTCTTATATCCTTTAGGGGTCAGTTGTGTTTATGTGTGCCATTTAATGAAAGTTCCCTGCCACTTATAAAGGGATATCACTCTAGTAATGTATATACACGGCTCTTACGTGAGATAACCCAGCTCCAGCCAATTGTGTCATCAAGAAGTATATTAAAGACTCTCAGTCAGGTTCATAAATATTATTCCTCACCTCTGTGGGTCAAATAGACATTGCTATGAAAAGATATAGGTATGGCCTGAAAGCTAATATATATGTTTTATTGGGTATTTTATTTACATTTCAGATGTGATCCCCTTTCCCCATTTCCCCCCACCCAGAAAGCTAATATTTACCCCCCCCCCACACACACACACACAGAGAGAGAGAGAGAGAGAGACAGAGACAGAGAGAGACAGAGAGAGAGACAGAGACAGAAACCAAGAGACAGAGAGAGACAGAGATGCACACACCTATGTGTACACACTACCACTTTTTCCCATGGAGTTAGGACCCTTCGACTATAGCAAGACAGTTGCTCAGCCATAGCTCTCCACAGAGGCAAACTCCCTAACTGCCTTGGGTCCCATCTCCAGCTTTCCTACTATAACATGTGCTGCTTCCAACCCAGGACTCCGCTCTCTCCTATAGGAGTATCCTCTCTGTGTGTCCCCACTGGTGCTAAAATGCTGCTTGTACTTGGTTTTCTAGTTATCATTCCCTATCTGTCTGTTCCTTTGCAATTGCAAGCCACCTTGGTATCATCCCTCTTCCATCTTTCAATGGAATGCAATCCTACTCCAGAGAGTCCCGAGGATCACTTCTAGACCATTTAAACTGTTACCAGCTAAAATGGAGGTGGGCTTCTGCAAATTTAACATGCTCTCCCGTGACTCTAATGTACCCTGAAGTTTCAGACCTTCTAGTGAAGAGGACAAGGCATCTGGATGTGTAAACCCTATAAGGAAAGAGGCCATGTTTTCCTACTGGGTACAATCCACTTGTGGCTAAGCACAGGGTTATGCATGCCCTGCCCTGGTCCCCACTGTCTTTGCCTTTGCCCACACTGGCTGGCTCCATGGGTCAGGGTGTCATAGGACACTGGGGGCTCAAAAGCAGAAGCTATCACTATCTGAATTTTTTTAATTAGCTGTCACTTAGAAGAATGTTGAGGCGTGTCCACAGCACCAGATGTAGAGATGACATTGGTTTTCAAGAGAGCACGACGTCCAGGATCCGGACACATCTCATGCTCTATCCATGGCTTGACTATAAAATGTGGCTCTGGTTCCCAAACGTACCCAGATGCTCTAGTCTTAATAAAACATGATTTTCACTTTAAATCCTAAATGTCTAATTTGTGATATACTTTCTCATTCATCATGCACTAGGCATGCCTCGCTTAATGTATTTAAATACTGAAATAGTTCACTCTCATCCCTGCCTTCCTACTCATAGGCCAGAAAGGGAAGAAAGTTCTCAGGAAGAAAGAACAGGGAGGCTGCAGCTGCCCTGCTAGCAGGCCGGGGTCTCTACTTTAACAAGCAGTGAAGAGATGCTGTTTTCCTCTTGCCCATTCTGAGCTGTGCTCCTAAAGGAGGAAAGAGTCTTTTCTGCAAGATGAACCGCACACCCTAAAGCCGAGTTGTATTCCAGATAGAATTAGTCCACAGGAAGGTTCATCTCCCACATCTCTGTCCCTGTCCTCACCCCCAAAACAGGCAGCTTGAATTCTTCTGCAGGCTCCCCACCCTTCTTTCTCCTCTCACCAGGGCCTGCATTAGAAAAGTAGGAACATTCTCTCCCCCACTGGGACTGGACCACAGATTCATAAAATTTGCAGATATTAGTCTATTTCTTGTTGTGCTAATAGAGTAGGGAATGAATATAGGCTTATTATTTTGTTTGGAGGAAGGAGCCCGGACAACGGCAATGCTCATCATACATGCTGGGCACAGTTGGCCACAAGGTTGGATAAGAGGTGCTTGGAACCCCACCACTCTCACCAACTGCTTTTTGGGGCCTCCAGACAGCCAGAGGGCTGGGCCCTCTCTCTAGGCCCAGGCCTATTACCAGCAGAAAGCCAGCCCTTGCTCTGTGACTCTGAAAGAGGAAAGAGCCCAGGCTCCTACGGAAAAGGGAAGGGCTTCCATCCCAGCGGGGTGGGGTTGAGGGGCCTGTATGCCTCTCCTAGAAGGCCTTGGTGCCCCTCTAAAGTATTTTGAAGGGATTTTATTGGTTAGAATAAATAACCACATTGAAGGGTAAAGAAATTTGAAGTAAGGTGAGGTTGAAAGTTGTTTGGCTTCAAGATTAGTGAGGTGGTGGTTCAGTGGGTAAAGGAATTTACCACCAAACCTGAAAATGTGAAAGTCTAATTCCTGGAACCTACACAGTAGAAAGAAAGAACTTACTCCTCACCTTCCAGATGTCTTCTCACACGCACACACTCACGGTGGCATGCGTGTGCATACATATATATACTAACACAAACACATTTAATGTATGTGTTTATACACAAACACATATGCATGTATGTGTGTGTATGTATGTATGTATGTATATGTATATTCCCATCCGAGCATTGGAGAGAATAGAAAATCCAACAGAAACTTGGGTTCCCTGGAACAAGTTTAGCATTTTCATTCCCAATTCTCTGGCCTGTCTGGTTCCAGTCAGGATTATCTGCACCATAGCTGCAAGCAAGAAGCAGTGGGCTTCACAGACCCTCCCTGGCTGCTCGAAGTATCTTTTCAAGTTATCTACACTTCTGCGATAAATAGATAAGCGAATCGAGACTATTCGAGTGTACGTCTTTTGTTGCTGACTTTTTTTCTTTTAAATAGTTAAAAATAGGGATTGTTTCTCAGTGAGGCCTTAATTGACGTACGTTCGCTATCTTTTTCTCCGTGACAATATCTCTTTCTGATTTCCCAGTCATACTACGTGGGGAGTGGAGTCTCCTCAGTCTTCCAGCAAACGCCGGTTCCACTCAGGCTGAACATATCTGCCGGTCTGAGTCCATGAGCCCGAGTTCCAGTCCCCAGGATCGGCTGCCTGTCGCGCCCGCCCCCGAGACCCGGTCTCTGCTCCGCGACCCCGAGAACGGACCAGTCCGGAGCTCCGCGCTGGTCGGTCCTACGGTTTTCACCGTGGACCGCTTAGGCCCTGGTGGTGACCGTGCTCAAATCCCCCCGCCCCCAGAACGGCATTGTCACCCGCGCCATCCTCACACCAGCTTCGCACCCCGCGCACTCACCCAGCATCTTGCTGAGCTCCGCGTTGTGCAGGTCGGGTTCTGCACTGCCAGACGTTTCCTCTCATCCTTGGCCCACACCATGAAGGCATTCATGGGCCGCCGGATCCGGCTCTCAGTACCCTTGTCCCCTGAAGGTCGGGAAACAGCGGGCGGCGACAGCCCATCCGACAGCTCGGCTTCCAAGGCGGGACACTCCAGTCCCTCGGTCCACGGGTAGGCGCCCAGCAGCGAAGCCATGGCCGAACGCGGGTCACTTGGCTTCGCCTCGTGGGGCCGGCGCTGACCTGGCCCTCGCTCGGGTCGCGACGTCCAACTTGGCCAGCAGCCTCGGGCCGGGCCCTTATTTATCAGTTTCGGGCCACCGGGTCCGCCAATGACTCTCCGGGGCGGCGCGGCCCCTCCCGGCTGCCCCGCCGCGGCGTCCCCGCTGCGACCTGCCGGCAGAGGGAGGGAGGGGCCGGGCCTGCCCCGGTGCCCGCCCCTGTCCGCCCCTCCGCCTCCCGAGCCTGGCTCGGATCGGCGCTCCAATGCAGGTGCTGCAAGGCCAGGAGGAGCGAACCCACAGCCGGCTGTCACCTCTGCTTGGCGCAGGAGTCAGGTCCAGCCCCCTGTTCCGCTGCTGGGCGGCCCTCAGCTCTGGGACCAGACTCCACCAAAACTCCCACAAGGGAAAACTGAACTTAAAGAGCTTACGCCAGGATACCCTAGGAGGAGAGACACTGACTATCAATGTCCCTAGATCGGCCAATTATGCTGTTGTGGACAAATCACACCTATGGCTTGGGTCATCTCTCCCTAGTAAACATGGGCGACCACCAAGGGTCTTAAGTAGATGTGGGATCCACCGGACCTCGGGCTCTGCGCAGTGCCCCCCCCAAACTGGTACTCTGGATCTCTAGAGGGGCGTCAGTCTTCGGGTTCTCTGCCATTCGATTTTCCTCTTCTTGTCTTTGCCCCCATCCCACTCTGCCGCTGCCTCCCCGCAGTCGGAGTCTGCGTCGCCCTTAATAGTAGCCCTTTCGCGGAATTCATTTCTGGTGTTTCTTCCGACTCCGGAGGAGCCGCTTTTCCGCTCCTATGTCCCCCAACTACTTCCTTGCAGTGGAACCTTCTCGGTTTCCAGCATCCTGAATGAGCTGTGGACTGGGAACTTGAGACCCTAATGCATACCGCGGCTGCTTCGACTGTTAGATCAGCACCTACACACCGTAGGCATTCAAGAACTGTCGAATGAAAGAACGAACGAATGAATGAATGAATGAATAGAATGAATAAATAAGGAGTCGATGTGGCTTAGACACGCCCCACTGTAGAAAACACCGCGGGGGGGTGGGGTGGGAGGAATAGTTCCCGGAATTAGACCCACAAATATTTATGGCGCGCCCCCCATGTGGAGACTCCACAGAGGCGACCTTCGAAAGAGGCAGAGTCTGAGCGGAAGGCAATGATGTTGGTGTTAGACTCTGCCTTGATTACTGAATGCGTGACAGCAAGTCGGTATCTCCGAAGACCTTTCCTAATCCTAAAACCCGGCCGATAAGGCTGACCTCACAGGCGGTGATGAGGTAAATACAGTGAGCTCTGGCTGTGTAATCTTTGATGGAGATGCCTCTCTAGTCTCAAAGTCCCACTGCGGTGACTGAATTCGCTTACAACGTGCGAAGCGGCTGAGACTGAGACGCTGTAAATGTCCGGAGACCTGCAACTTTAGACTCAGAGTTTAAGACCTAATTTTACCTCCCAGGACCCCAGATAAAATGCATCAGGGCATGTGCTTTCAGCATAAAATAAACTGGCATTTCCCATCTCATCGGCCCAGGGTCCAGCAGCAGCGCTTTAAGGCCGGTGTTCCTTAAAGCCGGTGGTAGCTCCGTTCCCCACTTTCCCCTATCCCCGCTACTGTGCAAAGCCAAGACAGCTACCAGCCAAGGGTAATGCAGCAGGGATCTGGCCTAGAAGAAGTGGACTGAGATGCAGGCAGCAGAGCCACTAGGGACCGTTACTAGACTGGAAGGTTTGCCCAGTGCATCCACCATGGAGGCCGAAGTATCCATGGGGACGGGAAGGGGTGCGGGGGGAGGGTGCTAGGCCATTTGGAGTGTTAGGCTTCACTGCCAGGATTGCTGCCAGATGTACTTCCTTGAGAGGGATAGCTTTTTGAGAAAAGGGACAGGAAGACAGCAGATCACTGGGGCCACTATTTTGACCCTTTCTCTGCTCTAGGGTCAGGGTGCTTTTAATGCAGCTTCAGAGAGGCCAGTGCAGTATACTCTTCTTAAAGAACTTCACTTAAAGGCCCTAATCCTTGAGCTCTCCCTAAATGGAAATTGTGCAGCTATGCATAGAGCACCTAGGACCGGAGCAATATGCTGGTTTGTGAAAATGCTGGGCTGGCACAGTGCAGAGCCCTTAGGAAAAGCTGTAGATATCTTGGCAAATCCGGGACAAACAGAGGGGTCAGACTCAGAATACAGGTTAGGAAAGTTGCTTCCAAGTAGTTAGTTTCACACATTGCAGGTGGTGATAGTTGTGAGTCTGGGATCAAGCAAGTGCGTTCCATCGCTGGCGCTGGCCGCTGCCGCTGGCCACAGCTTGGGAGCCATCCTAGGCTGGAACCCAGGGCTGGTTCGCTCACTTTCGTTACTTCATCTTTGTAATGGTTCTTTTCTTCTTCTTCTTCTTCTTCTTCTTCTTCTTCTTCTTCTTCTTCTTCTTCTTCTTCTTCTTCTCTTCTTCTTCTCCTCTCTCCTCCTCCTCCTCCTCCTCCTCCTCCTCCTCTCCTCCTCCTCCTCTCTCCTCCTCCTTCTCCTCTTCCTCCTCTTCCTCCTCTCCTCCTCCTCCTCCTCTTCTCCTCTTCCTTCTCCTCCTCTTCTTTTAAATTCACTTTACAGCCCCCTCCTCTTCTCTTCCCAGTCCTATCCTTACAAATCTCTCCCCCACCTTGTCCCCACCCCTTCTCCCCAGAGAGAGAACCCCCCCTTGAGTACCACCCCACCTGGGTCATCTAGTCCCAGCAGGTTTAGGCACATTCTCTCCCACTGAAGATCAACCAGGCAGTCCAAGTAGCAGGGAAGGGACCTGGGAGCATCCTCTTCAGCCAGTGGGAATGCCGGGAAAAGGGTGGAGGAGACGCCAAAGGACACAGAGTTGTAGTGACCCTGGCGCCTCTCAGGTCTCTGAAAAAGTTAGACTTTTGCAAAAGTACTGATCAGTCCAGGAGACTCTAAAGGCCAATGAACTGCAACAGCTACAGCGCCCCTTCCCGCCCCGCCCCAGGCATTCGATGCCCTATTTTGCCAGTGCTGGCCCAGGACTGTGCCCATATATTGGGCTGATCACTCTAGACTTCTGCAAGAACTGCAAGTACTAACCCTCTGCAGGCAATGCATCAGAGTCAAGGCACAGGGGCTGCAGCTGGTTATATCAGGGCAGAAACCCAAAGTGGCAAGGGATCTCCGGCTCCATGCAGGATATCAAGTCGAATATGCAGTACCTGAGAGGAGACCTGGAACACTGGAACCTGCGGTGGACCATGCTTCAAATTTATCTAACCCAAATCAGGGCCTACTCACACAGGCTACCGGCAATAACCCCCCTCTCTGCTCATCTCTTAAATAACCTCTGGTTTTCCCTCTCTCCCTCTTCTTCCCCTTCCCCCTCTCCCTCACCCCTGCCTTTTTCTTCTCCCTCCATCCCTCTACTTTTTACCTCTGTAGTTCTCTAGCCCCGGTTTTTCAGGAAAACATAACCTGACACAGAAACTCTTAAATCCAAGTTTCTTGCAATGTGTCTGTGGATTCCAGCCTTTATGTCTCCATCTGTAAACTGAAGATTAAACTGGGTTGCGGTGCACATCAATGAACTGTGAAACAATAGAACAGACACATAGTGAACGTCTAAAAGGCTTAAAAGGTCAGGCCTTCAAAACTCCCCCCTCAAGGAGATTTTTCCATGGCTCTGAGAGCCTGGGGAGAGGGAGGGAGACAGACAAAAAGGGTCGAAGCTGGCTTGCAGGTTCCCACTTCACCAAGGCAGCAGCACCCACTATGAGCTGCAGAGACGGAGCAGGCACTAAGCACAGCAGCTTCTCAGCCTTTAGCAGGGCAGACATGTCTCCTTTGGATGCTGACAGCTGTGGTGTAGTCACTTACAGCAAATGTCTCTTGTTGCTGTTTGTCCCTTGATCTAAGCTGGAGGTGGAAATTTTCCTCACCATCTTTGCTTACACTGATCTGTCTGTATTTGATTGACAGTACACAAGCTGGTTGCAATTGGCTTGCTCGACTCTGTTTCCATACCACCTACGGGAAAAGCTTAGTACAGGCCATTTCCCAAAGGAGGAAGGCCAGGCTGTGCCTATAAGTGATGAAGCCTGAGACTCACCTGGCATCTCTTGCTGTCATACCTTAGCTCCCTGGTTCTCATATGCCCAGGGGAGGGCATTTCACCAACCTCTGATATTCACGCTCCTTGCCCCCTCCCCTTAGCTCTCTAACTTTAGGAAGTTTCAGCAGAACTTTTTTCACAATCACACCCACAGGTCAAGACTTGTCCTGGACGCTGAAATCAAATGGGCAAGAGCAGCTGGAGCTAGCCCAGTCCCACCAGTTTACTGTGCATATCGCTCATTTCTGGTGACTTCTATTTTTTCTTTCCCCTTTGTCCTTCTGTCTCCCCTTCCTTTCCCTCCCCCCATACCTCCTTCCTCCCTCCCCCATACTTTCCCCCATTCCCCTCAATGGGTTCCTCACTGGTCCAAAGTTGCAGCCCCCATTTCCCTACAATTCACTACCCTAGAGAGTTCCTCTTTTTCAACCCAAGGAAATCTTTTCAAAGCCACTGATGATAATCCATTGAGGTAATCCATTGATAAATCCTAATTTAGAATAATAACTTTAGGAATGAAAACTACCAGCTAGGATCTGAGATGTCCCTGTAACTGAGCCAACAGGAGCAAGCAGAGCACAAGGTCACCTTTATGGATCTCACAGGTCACAGGATCGAAGGTCCTCTCTATGGAAAGGAATTGTTCCTGGGATTATAAATAAATAAATGTGAATAAAGTGGACTTTGATAACTCTTCTGAAATATAAGAGTAGAGTATCAAAACAATGTTTTCTTAAAGTTCCAGACACCCTTAGTTCCTATGGCACCCCACAGACCCCAAGTACCAGCTCTCCACTCACTTGTCTGACCAATCCTGCCTCCCAATAGATTCTGAGAGATGACCCAGCAGGAGGAGGACTGCCTGGGCTCTAGAAGCCCAGTACAACTGGACACTGCTGGTTATGGAAATCTTAATCACAGAACCTGGTTGGGTCCAGCCCTGAAATGAAGGACCTTGATCTGTAAGTCTGCAGGTAAGAGGAACAGGAGAGGCCCAGACAAGGACATGCTTTCTAACTTGCTTCCTTTCACTCAGAACATTTGTCAGTTCTCCCTGAAAGAAGCAGGCTGCTGTACTGCTCCTTGGAAATGCTGTGCTTAATTGGTTACGTCTAAACTCTTGAATTCTGATAAAGGAATCAACAAATCAGCGGGTGTGGTGTCACATGCCTGTAATTCTAGGATTCCAAAGGCAGAGGCAGGAGGATCAAGAATTTGAGGCCAGCCTCAGCTTCATAGTGAGTTCAAGATTAGCCTGGACTACATGAAATTCAGAAGAGAGGGAGAGATAGAGAGAGGAAGACGAGAGCAAGAGCAAGGGAGAGGGAGAGAGAGAAAGAGAGAGTGCACAATACTCTCTAAGAATGACTGAGCCAGTGAAATATATTTCTTTCTCTTCATCCTGTTCAAAATGTCTAGATAGAGTGGAAGTGAGTAAAATCTGTGAAGTAATACCACAGCATGGAAAAGAAGCATTTACTGAGGTAAATACACCTGAGTCCTAGGTGAGGAGTGCCAGGCTGATGATGACAATGGTGACATTCAGCCTGATAGAGATCTGATTTCAGAGCTTTGTCACCAGCCAACAATTCCAGCGTGAGCCGGCTGAGGACACTTCTTGTTTGTTTAGCTTATGGGATTGTCTTAGTGGGTGGACTCAAAATTACTATCATTTTGTATTCTGCTTTTTTTTTTTTTTTAATTGAGGCATATCACATCTGCAGAAAGGTAGGGATGCAATGCGTGCTGGCTGTCTCACAGCATGACCAGATTAGGAAATGTAAGGTTCCCAATTCTGCTGTTTTTAGTTGCCTGCCCTGCCCCCATCATAAAATTGCAAGTTTCTATAAAATAAGACCTTTCATTCTGTTCCCACCAAGCCTGACAACCACTGAAACCAATGGTTTGTGTTCTCTCTCTCTCTCTCTCTCTCTCTCTCTCTCTCTCTCTCACCTCTCACCCTCACCCCACTCTCACACACACACACAAATGAATGAATGTTTACAATTCTTTAAAAATAGAGTGCTTAATAAAACGTTTGAGCTATAGTGAAGCCAGCAGATCTGGAGCACACTGCAGTGTTTAATTAATATGTAGAAGACAGTTTGTTACTCTTAGTGAGGGGTGAGGGGAACAGAGTGCCAGGAAGAGTCTAGCGGGGCCTTTGGTTATACAAGAGGCAAAGGAAGAGTGGGATCAGCAAAGGAGGGAACAGGTAGGGGAAGTGGCATATTGGTTTGGGTAGAAGGAATGGTGTCTGCAGGCTCTGGGCATAAGGAATTGTCTCTGTGTGGGGGTGGGGGTGGGAGGGTTGGGGGGATTGGTCCTGCGTATGCCCCCCCCCCCAACACCTGGTCCTGAGTTGATAAGGACAGGTAGATAGTGACTTGGAGTGTGGAAGCTCACAAAGGAGGTGATTAAGGTTGAGCTCAGGGAAAGCTTTGCATAAGAAAGGTACGTCAAAGGTGAGCTGCCTGTTATCTCTAGGAATTAGCTGATTGTGGAGGGTCATTGCTCCAGGCTTTTTAAAGCCCTAGAACTCAAAGAATCTGTATAAAGAAAATGCAAAGTGTAATTAATATGCATCCATCTTTGACTCTCTAGGGCCTAAAAAACAATTCGCATTAGTGCTCAGCTGATACTCCAGAAGAACTTCAGATCCCACCCCCCACCCCCTCACCCCTGCCTGCCTCTGGTCAGCCTCCTTTCCTGGCTGGCTTTGTCCTTCCTGAACTGGGAACCCTCTCCTCAGCTCACAGAGTCCCCTAGTCTCTGTGGGTTTCCACGCCCTTCCCCCACCCCCAGGCTGCAGTTAGAGACCTTAGTAGCACACAGGCTCCCCAGAGGACAGTGTCCTGTCCCTCCCCAGAGGACTGTGAAGGGAAG
Organism: Mastomys natalensis; assembly: GCA_021653895.1. Lineage (NCBI taxonomy): Eukaryota > Metazoa > Chordata > Mammalia > Rodentia > Muridae > Mastomys > Mastomys natalensis. The sequence continues at coordinate 2,538,078 of JAJTUV010000145.1, forward strand.
ATGGGAGGAAACAGTGAATGGTGGATGGGCCAAGTGAGTAAGAAGAGGGCTCCCTCAGTGGTCTGCTTTCTGTGCTGTATACCCAGACCAAATCAAGGGCTTGCCTGAACACTACTTCTGCCATACTTGCTTGTGTGCAGGGTTGCTTATCTGAAAGCCAGCTTCTTGGCAGTTTTAGAGAAACCTTTACAGATAGACCCTAGGAGAAATGTGTCCCTCATTCAACATGTCTGCTTAGACCACCTGCCTCAATTGGTCCTGGAACCATTTGCTCCTCAATTCTGCTGGGCCCAGTAGAGGCAGGCTTTGGAAGGGGTGCACTCCCACTGTTTACATCTGAACATAGGACACAGGGCTGAATGCAATGAGGCTGGATCAACTCAAACAACATCCTATGTAAAAAACAGAATCCCCCTTCTGCCCATGACGAAGACTTGAGGATCATAGCTACCCTCTTGCCTCACATGCATGTCTGTAAAGCTGGGGAAGAAATAAGGGAACAAAGGTGTTCAGACATTGCACAACAGAGCACAGGATGCTAAAAGGGACACCCCTCTGGGAGCCCTGTGTGCTACTAAGGTCTCTAACTGCAGCCTGGGGGTGGGGGAAGGGCGTGGAAACCCACAGAGACTAGGGGACTCTGTGAGCTGAGTTCAGGAAGGACAAAGCCAGCCAGGAAAGGAGGCTGACCAGAGGCAGGCAGGGGTGAGAGTGTGGGGGGTGGGATCTGAAGTTCTTCTGTAGTATCAGCTGAGCACTAATGCACACATATGTGTGAGTGCATGTATGCGTGTGTGTGTGTGTGTGTGTGTGTGTGTGTGTGTGTGTGTGTGTGTGTAAATGCTGATTCTGTCGAGAGAGCACTGGAGAAGGCAGGAGAATAGTTATTGGTCTCCTGAACTCTCACAGGGACACAAAGATTCTGCTCTCACCAGCCAGACTAGGAAGGCCTCCTAAGACATGCAAGTAGCCTGAGGGGTAAAAACAAGAACATACAACCTATAGTCAGAAGAAAATCAATCAATAGAAACAACCAGAAATGACAGGCCTGATGAGACTGATGACATTAAAAGAGCTCTTTTAAAAAGTTCCTTCTCCTCTTCCTCCTCCTCCCGCTTCAGGAGGAACGTCAGGACATTAAGAGAGAAGAGAAAATCTTTAAGACCCAAACTGAAGACAGAAAGCTGCAAAAGGCAATGTGTGAGAAACAAAATACAGGAGACAGGAACCGCAGTCATCTGGACACCGCCGGAAGAGGTCATAGCAAGCATGGGGTGTGCCAACGTGAACTCTCCTAAGGGAAAAGGGGAGAAAAACTACAAGTAAACAATATCAGCAACCTCGGAGGCAACACCAAGTGCAGAACTTAAAAGCAGCCAGACTCTCAGATGAGAGGAGCTAGAAAACAAGTTTGGAAGAATAATGGCTGGAGACTTTCCAAATTTAACAGAAGCCATAAGCACACAGTTTCAAATGGCCCAAGAGCCCCAACCAGAGGCAACACAAAGATAGCACACTGGGCACACCTAGCCAGGTTTCAGATAATTGCTTTATATATTAGTTAATTTAGTTGTGTGTGTGTGTGTGTGTGTATGTGTAGAGGTAGGCAATGCTCATTGCCTGTCATGTGTGGAGGCCTGAGAGGACACTGGGTATCCTGTTTTGTGACTCTCCACCTTATTCCCTTGAGACAGGGTCTCTCATTGAACCTGGAGAGAGGCTGGTGACTACTAAGCCACAGCTATCCTCCTGTCTCTACCCCGCACAGTGCTGGGGTTACAGGCTCAGGTGTGTGTTTATTCTTTGATTTTTTTTAAGTGGGTGTTGAGAATTTGAACTCAGGTCCTCCTGGTTATACACCAAGCAGAGACTCTTTCTTACCTGCTGAGCCATCTCCTCTGCTGTTAGTATTTGAAAAATTAAAAAGCACCTAGAAGTCCCATGGCAGAGGATGCCCCATAGAAGAGGATATCCCATGGCAGATGATAACCTGTGGCAGAGGACGTCCCATGGCAAACGTGCGTACACAGTAGTGAGTGGCAGATTCAGAGGAGGCCAGACACGTGGGGTGGCCTCTTCTCATACCAGCTCCTTCTTGTAGTAACTAAGTCAGGGCTCTCAGACCTAGGCCACACCCACGAGACAAATGTCAATCATTTATCCTGGGCACTGTTCTAATTGTCTCCTACCACCTCACCATCCCTTTACTAAAGGCCAAGCTTCCAGCACATGAGTCTTTGAGAGACATGACATACTGAATCCAGAGGACCCAGAAAAACTATCTTTTAAAATGCAAGCAAACAAAAGACTTCAACATGCGAAAGTTGAGGAAAAGTCACTCAGCAGGCAAGCACTGCATTGGATATTGAAGGAGGTTATTCCTTCCACCAAAGGATGGTGGTGCTGCACAGACATCTGGGTCAACACAAAAAGAATGGTAATATAATATATGGGCAAGCATAAGATATCATTGAAAGATAATTGTTTAAAAATAAACCCAACTTCCTATGTAATTTAAAACAACATTTAAGTAAAATGGTATAATAACAATAGCACAAAGACCAACTAGAGGGGCAGGAAAGTCCACTATAAAGGCTTTTGAATGCTTGTATATGTAATTATTTTATGGGAGACACTGATCAACAATGTAGAATGTAAACTCTATAGCAACTACTTTAAAGAATAGGTAATTAATGTATGCCAAACTGAATAGTAGAAAGTAATGATTTTAACTTATCCAACACAGGAAAATGAAAGGAGAAACAGGCAAGTAAACAACAAAAACCAAAGGGCTGGCAAGGGGAGTTGGCAAACACAAAGTGCTTGCCATGAAAGCCTGGCTACCAGAATTCAATCCCAAGAACCCAAGTGGAAGGAAAGAACCACCAGCTCTTTAAAGTTATCTTCTGAACACCACATGTACTCTGTGGCATGCATGTGCCTGTGCTTTCATATACATATATCACACACATGCATATACACACACATACACACACACACACCTAATTTAAATTAAAAACCAAAGCAGGATGGATAAGTCAAAACCAATTAGGTTAAATACAGCCACATGTAAAATATTTGTGGGGGAAAAAAAAAATCCTACCAGAATAGTCCCATAGAAATTGTCTTAAAATAAAGTCTTAGATTAAATGGAAAGAATGGAAGTTCTGACTCATGCTGGCATGCAGGAAGATGAGGTAACACAGAGTGACAGCAGGCACGAGAGTCAACCTCACTCAGGTAGGGCAAAGGCTTTGGAATGATAAGAGTAGAGAATTCAAATGACTATCATTATAATGCTAAGAAAATTTAGACAGCATTCAATAGCTGATAGCAACATTAGCAGAAAAATGGTATTTCTAAGACAAAAACTTAGGAACGAAAAACAGAATATTCAGCAATTGGCAGACTGGACACGGTTAAGCCATGTGCCAGTGATCTCAAGAATATGCCATACCAGTCTCCTAAACTATAGGAAAAGGGGAAGGGGTCAAAATGTCCAGGATTGAGGGGACAACAAAAGGTGAGACACACATAGGAGGAAGAGCAGAGGAAAAGGGAGAGGAATGGAAGTGTTGGAAGCAACGTGATAAATTCCCAAGTCAAGCAGGCAGGAACCCAGAACATAGCAGCTAAACAAAAGGAAGCTGCAACAAACTGCAGAAAGCCAAACACAAGTTAAACATCATAAGAGAAGCTGAGGGTCAGTCGTCTCACCGTAGGAGGAGGAGGGTGGTTTCCAGGGTCTCTCTAGAATCTACATGAGCCAGGAGACAGCAAGAGGAAACATTTTAGTGTGTTGAAAGTTAAAAAAAAAAAAAAAAAAAAAAACAAACTAAACAACCCCCAATACAAAATCCAACCAAACGAAAAAAACCCACAATTCTGTTTCAAGCACAGAAGAGAGACAGAGACAGAGAGAGACTGAGAGACAGAAAGAGACAAAGAGAAAGTTTTCTGGATTAAAATAAAATTTGGTTGTGACGTACCCTGAAAGGAATATTTTAAAAAGGTTCTTTAGGGTCTGGAGAGACCCAGGCTCATTGGTTAAGAGTGATTGCTGCTGCTCCTGCAGACTTCCCAGTATCCACACCCTGAGACTCACAACCCCCTACTGTACCTCCAACTCCAGATCCTATGCCTTCCTCCGACCTCCCCATCACCAGCACATACACGAGCAGGTGTGTGAACATGAGCACACACACACACTCACACACACACACACACACACACACACACACACACACCACAAAGAAATCTTTATTAAAAAATGTTCTTCAGAGAGAAGAAAATTCCATAGGTCAGCAACTTAGATCTATATAAAGAAAGATCTTTAGAGAGAGAGACACACACACACAAACATACACCACACACACCACACACACAGAGAGAGAGAGAGAGAGAGAGAGAGAGAGAGAGAGAGAGAGAGAGAATTTTTGTGTCTAACCTGAAGTGACTGAGCTCAGGGACTTGTGTGTATTAGGCAAGTGCTAAGTATGGCCACTGAGCTACAGCTCTAGCAAAAATGATTAATTGTTTTTTATATTCTTTGACACAAACAATGCATTCAATCATTATAACTTATCTGTGGGTAAAATGGATGACAGCAGAGATAAGTGACGTGAGAGAGAAGTCGGGGTACGCTGGTACCAAGCACTTGCACCACCTATGATGCCGGACAGTGTTCTTTGGAAGCAGACTTGACTTAGTTGTAAAATGTATATTGTAAATCCTAGGGTGACTACTAAAATGATAAAGGACTGATATGCTAACAATGTGCTAACAATAGGAGGAAAATGGAATTTTAAGAGAATGCTCAATGAAGCTGTATGGTAAAAAAAAAAAAAGAATGGAAATGAAGAAAAGAAGGAAAGAGAAATGATGGCGGAAACAGTGTGCATGATTCAGCTCTATGATGACTGTGTCATGGTCAGTGTCTAAGTATCCATTGAACAAGTGGCTGTCAATATGGGAAAGAGCTGAAATCCGAAGAATATATCCTAGGCCAAAGGTATAGAAAATAGTTTTGGTATAATCATAGAAAAATTCACAAGTCTAGGAAACAAGAGGCTCGTTGTGTACAAGATGTATACGAACACCGAAATAGGAAAAGAAACTCCCACATCCTATCATCATGAAAACACTAAACATACAGAACAGAGAAAGTGTATTGAGGATGGAAACTCTAAGAGAGAGATACTAAATCATTTGGGAAGGTACCCTCCTGTCCCTGCTCCAGCAACAGCTGATTTTCAACAGAAACTTCAAAAGCCGGGCCTTGACTGAAAGTGAGGACAACCTGCAGCGGAAGAGCATGCACCATGAGTCCGTGTTTTTACTTTCCCAGGGAACCACATCGTTTCAGCATTTTGCTCCAATCGGTTTGTCATTTATAGCCATTAAAATATGACACAAGCATTCATTTTTAAAAAGTAGATGGTTAAAAGAAAGTATGCCATGTTGGTATTAATCCAAAGAAATCTGAGCCAAGCCTGGTGGTGCACACCTATAATCTCAGCTGTGCAATTTAGTGAGACTCTGACTCAAGTCACAATGTGAAAAGAGGGCTGGGCCTCAGCTCCAGGGAGAGGACTCCTCTTTCTGTTCAGTTGACTTTGTATAGGGGCCTGTGCTGGTTACTTTCTTGTCCTTCTATGGATCTTCTATTTTCTTTATGCCCATATGGGGATTAAATCTAATGTAGAAAAGTTAAAATAATCTACCGTAGATTCTTCCAACATCAACCACACACATAAACCTCCACGCCTTTACAGCCTTCACTCCGTGTGTCATAACTCACATCTCTATATATTCTATATTCATTAATGTAGACATAGCTGTTTTAATTACCTCACATATATATATAGTATGATCATCAATGCATGTATTTATTAGGTCTGCATAGTTTGCCTATTCGTTAAAGTAGATCTATCTATTTGAATTAGCATACATCTCTGTATAGTCTTATTTTTTAAGGTAGATGTATATTTCTCTTAATAAAGTTATCTCTCAAATTCCATACAAAGTTAAGAAGTAAGGCTGCAAAGAATTCTATAGTGATGTTTTCTAAAAGCTTATATGTGTATGAGTGCTTGCTTGCATTATGCAGGTGCACCATGTGTGTGCAGTACCTTGTAGGGAAGAAGAGAGGGTTGGCCTCCCTAGAACTGGAGTAACAGTTGATTGTTAGCTGTCATGTGGGTACTGGGGTGCTGAGAGAACCTGGGTCCTCTGCAAGGGGAGCAGACTCTCTTAACCACAGAAGCACTATCTCTCCAGCCCCCTTTCCTACATTTCATGACTTAGGCAGCAGCTGGGAGGCTCTAGAGACTAGAAGGTATGGTAACAACGTTGGAACCACGTACATATGGGCTCCTGTCCTGGCTTAAGTGTTTGCTAGCTGAATGATCTTGAGAAACTGTCAATCAAGCAGCATCCTGCTCTCCACAGAGTGGTCACAACCACCTCTGGGTGCCATGAGAATAAATTAGAGCATACTTACAAAGCATCAAGTCTGAAAAGGTGATGATGAGATGGGTCAACTGTCTTCCTGGCTGCCATAACTCGGGTACAGTAGGCAGAACTGAAGTCCTTGAGAAACACAAGGTACCCTTCATAGAATTGTGACCATCATGAGTGCAGAGGAGCTGGCTTATAGGATATGATTGTTTATCATGCAAGTGTGAGAATCTAAGTTCAAATCCCTGGCACCTACAAAAAAATCTGGGCATGGTGGCACATGCTTGTAACCACAGCACTGGGAGGATGGGGTGAAGACAGGTGGATTCTGGGAAGTTCTGTCTCAAGGGAATAAGGCAAGTGCAATAGTGGTACCCAATTTCCTTCTCTGGCCTACATATATGTGCTCAGATGGGTATGTGCAACACACACACACACACACACACACACACACACACAGAGAGAGAGAGAGAGAGAGAGAGAAGGTGAGGGAGAGGAAGGAGGGATGGCATGAGAGGGAGAGGGAGGAAGGGAAAGAGAGAGAAGCCAGAAGGTCCCAGTATAGAAGATATCATAGGAAGCCTTTTGGGGTCCCTCTTCAGTCTGTAGTAGTCTTGCAACAAATTAACAAATTGCTTCCCTGACTTGCACTTCTCTGGTGAATTTTCACAGGTTTCTTCCATCTCTAAAATCCAGGACCCATGAAGGAAGATAACAGCAAAGCCTGGTTCCAGTGAAGGACTTCAAGGTCTCCATTTCTAACCTTCTATCAGAAGAGCACAAAGCATGCTGGCACGGATGGCCTACTCCTACCTATTCACCCACACTGGTTTTACTGCCCAAGGTGCACATGAACACTCCTTTGCTTACAAAATCTTTAAAGGTTGACAGTTTCCTCTTGACTCTGGACACATGAAATCATGAAGGCTCAACTTCTGTGGCCCAGTTAACTGAACCATGAGCATCTGAGGGCTGGGGCCAGGTCTCTGTCAGCATGTTCACTATCTCTGGAAATGCTGTAGCCTGCAGGCTAGTGGAATGGTTAAGTGAGCACTGTGCTGGTATCTTCCCACAGTATTCTGTACCTCTTCCCTTCCTTGAGAACAGAACTGTGTTGGTATGGAAACACTTGACCAAAACAGGACTAAATTCAGTGGTGAAAAATAAAAGCAAGGGGCTGAGGTGGTAGTGGGGTGGAGTGGGTGTGTGTGGAGTGGGTGCTGGGCGGGGATGGTTCCATAGCAAGCATGAGGCCCTGGGTTTGGATCCCCATAACAAGTGGCAGCACATCTGTAATCCATTGCTGGGGAGGTGGAGACAGACGGGCCAGTCCAGACGAACTGGTTAGTTCCAGGTGTAGTAAGAGACCCTGTCTCAAAACATCAGGTGAAGAGCTGAAGAGGTGACCTAGTGGTTAAGAGTGCTAACCCTGCAGACATGGAGACCAGAGTTTGGAGCCCTGAAAACACTGTAGCTTGGGCTTCTAGAAAGAGTGGAGACAGGAGGCTCACTGAAGCTTGTGGCTTTCAGCCTTGAGAAGGTAGGAACCCTGGCTCAGAGGAAGTATCTCAAAGGAAGAATGTTTAATGCTCTATCTTGGCCTCTGAACGTAAGGCATGTGTATGAGTGTGTGAGTGTGTGTGTGTGTTGTGTGTGTGTGTATGTGTGTGTATGTGTGTGTGTGTGTGTGAGTGCACACACACACAAAGAAATAAATAAATCATTAAAGTAATAAGCTGGAGAGTGATTGAAGACACTCACATGCATATGTACACCCACATAACTACACATATAATAATAGAAAAAACCCTAAAACATAAAAAAAAGAAGCATAGTTCACACGATCAGAAAGAGAGGAGCACCTGGGGAGACAGTCTATGTGACAGACCACTTCACGTACTGGTGGCCCCTGTACTCATCTGCTGGGTGTGGAGTGAGCAGTTCTCATTTCAGGGCTGGAGCTGTGGACGGATCCTGATTTGGAAGCTCCCCAGCTGTGTCTCTCCCTCTTCCAGCTCACTTAGCATCGTTTGTTCGCCTCAGATGGGCAGCGCCTTGCCTCAGCACGGAGGAGTTTTGCAATCCCTCCCAGCTACATTGCAACAACTTGCTCGACTTGGGGCTGCCTTGGAGTCCCTGGCAAGGTAAGGATCCCAAAGCCTGTCACCTGAGAAGTCTGAGTCAATGTAAGCCCTTCCCAGCCCTGCCCCAGGGCCTGCTCACAGGTTACCACCTCCAGTGGCCAGCCCTAAGCCTTCCTGGGACTCAGCTGGCTTCAGGATGACCTGACCACGCCTTTCAGTGTCTCATCCTGAGCTCGTCAGGCCTGCATGATCATCATCAGATCTTGAGAGCTTGAGAGCCCTGATAATGACCTAGCACCAGAACTCCCGTTCCAGGCTGTATGTACTGAGGGGATGGCTGCCACCTTGCCTGTGACTGGGCTCCCATGAGGAGCTGTCTACTTCTAAAGACAGTTTTCTTAGAGTACACCTAGGTTCATAGAATGTTTAAGAAGAAGGTAGGTAGGAATTACCCATGTGTCCTGACACCCCGCCTCTCTCCCCTTATCCCATTGCTCCCAGAACCCACTTCCACTTAAGGGCGAGGTGGTGGCTACAGTAAGTGGATGTCTCCCAGAGTCCACAGTGGATGTGGGATCCTCTCAGGAGTTTACTCAGTCTTGCTTTGGACAATGTGTACTGTGTCTATGTCACAGTAAGCACTGGCTTTGCATTTTCTCCTTTGACCAGTTGGAGGCAGAGAGTACCAGCTTCCAGTACCAGCTGTTGAGTATTTTGCTAGGTCCCTCTTACCCATAATCCCTCTGCCACCCCATGAAGAAACGAGACTTGGAAGAAAAGGCCTTCTGAAGAGTCATATGAGGCTCTAGTGGTCAGGTGAGTGCCAAGGAAGATCCTCTGGGAGAGGTGGGTCTCATATATACTGTGTATATAAGTTTTGTGTCTATTGCTGTAATAAAATGCCATGACCACAGGCAACTTACATATGAAAGCATTTATTTTGGCTTATGACTGTAGAGGGATAAAAGTTCATCATGACAGGAGAGCCATGGCATCAGGAATAGGAAGCTGAGAGGTTACATCTGAACTGCAAACAGGAAGCAGAGAGGGCAAACTGAGGTGGGGTGAGGCTATAAACTCTCAGTGTCCACCCCCAGTAACACGCCTCCTCCATCAAGGCTCCGTGTCCTAAAGGTTTCGTAATTTCCCCAAGCAGCACTACCAACTGTACACAGGAACCTATGGGGAACACTTCTCATTCAAACCACCATAGTCAGTTCCCTGGCCCCTGTAGGCTCATGGCCATCTTCAAAAGTCCCCATAGTCTTTCACAGTCTCAACACTGTTTAAAGTCCAGAGCCTCTTTTGAGATTCAGAGCAATCTCTTAGCCATGAGCCTGTGTAAAAGAAAAACAAATCACATATTTCCAACATACAATGGCACAGACTACACTTTCTTATTCCAGAAGGGAAGAGGAAAAGCATAGAGAGGAAACAGTGGACTAAAACCAGACAGGAGTCCATCAGGGAGGACACCAAATCCTGCAACACCTTGCCGGTTGTCTTTGACTTTAATTCCAAACCGTTTAAATGGCTTTGCACCCCAGATTTGCTGCATGTAACATCCATTTATTTGGGGCTGGTTCCACTTCTTGTATTCATCTTTCTTTGGTAGGTGTCGTACAGCTCTGGCATCTCCAGCATCTTGGGGTCTCCTCCAAAACTCACGCTTCACTTTTACAGCTTCCCACAGTGGTCTCTCTGGGTCTCCATGCAGTGACTGCAGCCAGAACTAAGGAGCCATGGCACAGGAAAGCATGTCCCGGAGATTTGAGAGTGGAAAGGAAGGTCAGATGCTTGTGAGGAGTGCCCATTGGCAGAGCGGTCCAGTAGCAGTGTAAGCTGTGAGCTCCGGGAGGACAAGCCCACTTCATCCACACATCGTCTGACCTCAGCCAGTGTTCAAGTATGGAGGACATGTGTCATGCTGGGAATTTCAGGGGACCTTCAGGAGGGAATAGTTAGGGGTGACACTTTATTCCTGTGGTGTATTGTTGGCCCTCACTACACAGGTTCTTGTTTTGTCGTGGTCTGTTTGTTATTTATGAAGAATCCTGGGCTGGAGAGTATATCCCAGTAGTGAAGAACTTGCCTAGAATACACGAAGTCTTGGGTTCAATCCCAAACATTGCAAACACAAGCCAAAAATGTATAATATTTGGGTTGTCAGGATGCCTTAGCAGGTAAGGGTGCTTGCCACCAAGTTGATGACCTGAGTTTTATCTTCAGGATCCACATGGTGGAGGGAGAGAAATGAGTCACTAAAATGCATCTTACTCATACATACGCAAGATACATGTTTCAAATTAAGTGTAAATCTTAAAGAGCCCTCCTATACTCATCATGCTTAAGGCATCATCCTGGGTGGTACAAGATACAGGTGATCACCTTCAGAGCGGAATGGTGAAAGTAATACACAAACTTAAATACAAATGCATTTTGATGGGAGTGGAAGTGTAAAGACTGGAGCAAACTAGGACACTGCCTTTGGAGTGTGGAACAGAAAGGGCTGAAGAAGTTGTGGGGGCTTGTGGGTAGAGAAGTCAAGCTCTTTGGACTAAAGGGACAGTCTGTAGCAGACAACCAGAGTTAAGGATCCCCATGGCACAGGGAAGAATGTCCAGAGATAAGAATTGAAAGGAAGGCCAGATGGATCCAGGGTAGTGCCCACAGGGAGAGCGTCTAGTAGGAGTGCTAAGCCGTGAGCTCCAGGAGGACAATGCATACTGGTGGAGGAACATGGGAGAGCAGCTGAAAACTCCATGCCAGAGTTGCTGTCTGTGGGTGAATATAGTTCCCATGATAACAGCAGGTCCAGAGGGCAGCCAGGGAAGATAAGCTAGAGCTCCTGGTGACACCTAGGATTTGAGGGTGCTGGAAAAAGTCCCCTAGAGAGGTAGGTTAAAAGCTTGCTCATTCAGACCTAGGAACTGTCCAGAATGCAGCAGAAACATAGGTCAGGAGCATCTCTACAGAGGGAAGAGGGAAGAACAGCATAGAACACCCCCAAAACATTTAGGGTGTGTGGAGTCCTGCCCTGCCAGGTGGAGGGCAGGAAGAGCCAAGGAGTGGAGAGGAGACTGGGGAGGACATTATAGGATGGCTGGAGGAGACACATTTGTCATACTCTTCAGCCATGAGCCCCCAGACTAATCACCACCTAACTGCTTCACATTTTAAAGCTGAGTTGAACATTTTAACAGACCATTCAATAGGTGACTTGGTCCCTTCCAAGCTAAAGGGTTATCTCTGGCACTGGGTGGAGTAGGCTGTCTCCTTGGCTCCTTCCAGCAGACCTACTATGTATCATAGAGCCACTGTGGGATAGCTTAACTCTGGCATTCACATGGACTCCAGGGTGGGCAAACCCCATGCCTATTGTAAAATGTGTGAAGGAACACATAGAGAACGATCATCAGTTAATCAGCTAGAAATGCTGTTGAGAAGGGGATTTTAGTAAAATTCATTCCAGGTTCAGGTTTAATAATGGGCTGGCAAAGACTCTCTGAAAGCTACTGTCCTAACTGGAGCACGGACAAGGATGTTCTCAGGATGAAACATTGCTTGGCTGGAGGGGAGAGAGCTTGAGCTTGGGCTCCTGCAATAGGATTATCTCAGGATCTACTGGTCTGCTCTAAAGGACGTACTGGGAATGTGGGTAGATTTTCACTGGGTCAGCTCTTCCACTGTCAGCAGCCTGAAGCCTAAAGTTGGTGATCAAGACATGCTTTTATGCCGGGCGGTGGTGGCGCACGTCCTTAATCCCAGCACTTGGGAGGCAGAGGCAGGCGGATTTCTGAGTTCAAGTCCAGCCTGGTCTACAGAGTGAGTTCCAGGACAGCCAGAGCTATACAGAGAAACCCTGTCTCCAAGGGAAAAAAAAAAAAAAAAAGACACGTTATTTACAATAACTGCTTTTTGGCATCTATGTTCACTTTCCCAAGGAAATCCAGTGCGGAAAATTCCAGATGTAATTAGGTACAAAGTCCTTCCCTCAGTTAAAGAACTCACTGTAGGCTTCCTTACATGGTTACTGTTACCTTTACATAAAAATTCCACTCAAGCTTTCAGTCCATTCATTAGCCTAACTGCAAGTATCACCTCTGCATGAACTCTGGAGTGGCCCACTTTCTCTGTTCCCTGCTTTACACAATGCCTCTGTCTGCCTTTTTCTCCTTTTGCTGGATCCAGAAGGGCTTGTGCGAGTCATTTTAACACATTCAGTATTTCCTAAATAGACTGCTTGTATGCAAGGTTAGTCACCTCCTTTATTAGGACATGGTACTAATTTGCTCATGAATAATGGTACACCATAAAAGCACACACCGGGCACCCGATCTGACCTCTTCCACTCCATGCCAGCACAACAGGCTCTAAACTGCAGCGGCTGCAGAAGCTGAGAGAGATAAACAGGGTGGCGGGTGGGGAGGAAGTTCTTACTCAAATCTAAATACAGCCGCTGCTTGCTGATCCAAGAGCTGAGATCACTGGGAGAGATTGCAAGGAAACTTCTCTGGTGCTGATTCTTCTGAGCCAACAGGTCTCGGCCTGCTCCTGCCACTCAGGGGACAGGTGAAGAGAGAAACAGAGGCATGGCCTGTGTAAGAAAACAAATGCTAGTTTGGGTTTTATCTTCCAAAAGCATCAATATTTACTGCAAAGTAGAAGATTCTTTTAACCAGTCTTCAACACAGGTTGTAAGAAGCTGAGTTAGTCAAGTTCTCAACAACTGCAGGGCCAAGGTGGACAGGCGACCCCTTTGGGGATTTCCAATTCACCCAAGGGCATGTTCTTGTATATAGGTAAAACCAATATGAGTTAGCTGTGGAGTTTGCCAGCTGCTTCCCATGTACAGGTAAGTAACCAAATTATGGAACGATGCAACCCAAGGGCCTACAAGGCAGGTTAAGCTGGAATTGAGAGTCAAGGGGGCCCAGGATGGTGTGGAGAGGACGCTGAGGCATTATGGGGCTTTTAGGGCAGCATAAATCTCCAGCCATCACAAAAGGCTCTTCTGTAAAGGGGAGAGGAGTAAGGTTACCTCACAGGGCCGAATGACAATTTAACACATTGATTTATTTAAAGTGCTTGGAATAGGGCCCAGTATATAAGACTGTGCTTAATGATAATTGTCTATTAAAATCCATAGAAAAGGTTACTGCAAGACAACACGGGGGCAGCTTGTCAGAGGACTGCTCTTTTTCTGGGAACTTTTCCTCTAATGAGGCCACTGAGGAAAGCAATGAAGGATGCAGGATTGCTGCATTTTTATCTAGTGTAGTAACTCAGGCAAAGGCGAGACTTGTGTGCTAATGATTTTATAAGTATCCAGACTATCTCACGCAGTTCCCTGTGTGCTTATCTTATTATTCCAACTTCCCCTCTGACCCATGGAACAGTCTCAGAGGGAGACTAGTGGGAAAACATGAAAATAGAGGCTTCTGGAGAAAGTGTTCTGTCTCTTTCAAGGCAAATGGTCACACACCACTCTTAGTTAATTAAGTACATGCTTTCTCCGAAGCTACCTATTTAAGACCTATTTAAGAGTGGTAGTTACTAGGCATAACAACCTGCTTGATCTTCAGCACTACCAAATACACAAAGATCACCCAGAAGCCCAGTAAAACTACAATCATACTCTATATCCTTCTATAGAGGGTGACTTGAAGCCACTTGCATGTGGCTGCTGGGGATTCATCTCCCCAGTCTAGATGGATCTCACAAGTTCCTGATCATGCAGACAAGCCTATCCTCCCCTCCCCTCCCTGCTTCCCTTCCCTATCCAGGGATGGAGCCAAGCAAGCTCCCTATCACTGAGCTCCAGCCCTTGCCTTGCACATTTTACTAATCTAGGGAACAAAATTCAATATAACTGGGGCTGGGCGGCTCAGCTGTTAGGAACACTTAATACTCTTGGTGAGAACCTCCTTTAGGTTCCCAGCATCTACATGGCAGCCCATAACCACCCATAATTCCAGTTCCAGGGGATATGATGTCCTCTTCTGACTTCCTTAGGCACCAGACACACACATGTACATACACACATGCAGGCAAAACATCCACACACATAAACATAAATAAATCAGTAAACAAATCTTTAAACTCAATATAACAAAAGGCAAAAGAAGGTAGCCCTATGTGCACTGGTAAGAGAAGGTGCCCTTTAGATTCTATACAGCTGCTCTCCTGTCTGGGTCACCCGTTTCACCAACAAGATGGGGCAAACAAAGAAGTCATGAAGAAAGTGACTTTAAAAACCTTTGGGGGCTTTATTGGCTTGGGATTCTAAAATCCAGGGAACCGGATGAAACTAGAGAGATTATTTCAGGCGCCAAGTCTATCAGGATCCTCTCTGAGGTACTAGTGGGCTGGCTGTGTTTTGAAGCCATGGACACTGTTCAGTGTTCTTACAGGCTAGATCTACTCCTTTAGATAGTCGACCATTTATTTTTTTAGATCAAGACTTTCTGAACCAGTTTCTCATGTGACATGTGACCCCCCAGGAATTAAATCAAGGCAAAATGTCACAGTGTTGGTGTAGGCCTACCTGGGTGGTCCCCACTACTACCTAAACAGTTCTGTGAAAAATATGGCCATTAACACAAGACTGCTCCAGAAGGATGGGAGGTAGGGTCTGAGAAACAAGGAGGAAAACCAGGAACTGAAAATACAAGGAGAGCTAGAAAGAAGAAATGAAGGAAGGCAGAGGGGAAGAAGGAAAGTGGCAGAGAGGACACAGGCTGAGGGATCAGGCTGTATCACCACACAGCAGGGTTGGCTGGCTCGCACAGGCACTTAGAAGGCAATGGGGGAGTGTGGACATGAGGCAACAGCACCTGGCCTGAGCACAGCTTGGTGGTGTCTTGGATACCTATAAATATCTATACTTGCAAGAGCTTCCTTATAGCAGTCCTATTGCAGAGCCTGCCTTTAAGAGGACACCAGTTTTGTACCTTAATTCTCCATCCACCCAACTTTCTGTAGACTTAATGACCATTATATACAACAAGCCCATTCCAGGGGATTCAGTCAAGGAATATGAGACAGAAATATGTCTGACTCTACACTCAGGAACCTCTGGTGACCTATGAGAGCTAGGGTCTCACTGTCCCCAGTTGATGCTGTCATCAAAGGAGGCCTGGGATCCCTGGTGACCAGCAGTCAGCAGAAGAAACAGCCACCCACCAACACTGAAGCACAGCAAACACTCACTGGGGAATGCAGTCATGTAATTCCCACTTGGCAGAAATGTATGGCTGGCTGCAGAACAAAAGGAACCATCTGCATCCAAGCCACTGCCTCTTAATCCCTTAATTAGACTAAGTCCTTCAGAAGGAAGCAGCAGTCAGTTACTGAAGGAAACCAGAGCAAACACACACACACACACACACACACCACACACACACACACACACACCTGTATTTGTATGGATATGAATAAATATTCATGTGAAAGGCTCAGCATTTAAAAAAGAATCTATTTGTTTATTAAAAGTTATTTTATTTATTGAAAGTCATGATCTGGAACATTCAAATCAGTTCTCCTAGGAAGGTGACTTGGGAGAAATGGTGACTTGGTGAGTAGAGCCAGCAACCTGTAGGCATGTTAAAAGATGCTGAGCTGCCTGGGTTTCTCTGTGCTCTGACTTCAGACCAGAGCATTTTGCCCTGCAGTGTGCTGACAGTTGAGTGGTTGGAGGCCCTAGCTAGAGACAAGTTATCTGGAAACTTTCTTCTTCTTTTTCACTGGTGTTCTGTCTAGTGTGGTGTCTATTGCTAGTCCTTCTGGCCTTTGCAGCTTTTTCTTTGCTTTCTTTTTCTTGGGCTTTGGGACACCATCCTGGCTGTCTGGTGTTTGTATATACTCTTCTGCAGCTTCGACAGAGGCATCGGAACACTCGTCCCCACTGGGGCCTCCAGGTTGCAGCTCGGCTTGGTCTCTTTTCTTGGCCACAGAGCCCCTCTCTGCTTCCACGCGCTTCTTCTTTTTATGCCTCTTGGCCTTGTGCTGGGGAGAGTTCTCTACATCTATGCCTGCTGCCTCTTTGTTTTTTTTCTTTCCCTTTTTCCATTCAACAGGGATCTCTGAAAGGTCAGAGTCTGGAGCTGAGGCCTGTGGCTTGCTCTTTAACTGAGCCATCCTCTTGGCAAAATATTCCTGGATGGTGAAGGCACTAGTTGTGGTCGTGGTCGTGGTCAGGGAGGTGTCCACTTCATCCTCAGTGGAGTTGCTGCAGCCATCCTGGGGACAAGAGTGAAAAATGATTAGTAACACTCACTCATCCCACGCAGCAGCCTGGAGGAGCCCCCTGAACCCAGGCATGATGAACGTGAATTGCAGAACCTAGACCAAGGGATGACACAGAGAACCATGTGAGGAGCAGATCAGACAGACCTCATCTGGCAAGTGGCTTCACAGACTTTGGAAGAAACCTTCCCCTAGAACAACAGTGTAAATGAAGATTAATCCCAGAGTCTTTTGCAGACACCAGGAACATGCATGTTCCAGAGCTCTGTGACTCTCCAGGTCCTTGTGTGTGATCTAGAAACTCAGACATTGTTCATTCAAGCACACATGGCTGGGCCACTCTGCTGGTGCAGCTCTCAGTTACAAAGCAGCACATATTAGACTTCTTGACACAGTTGCCCTCAAAAACTTCAGCGGAACTAAAATTACTTCTCTGTTTGAAATTCTAGCAGATCAACATTGTACTGAATGACAACTGGGCTCTGAGTAGCCACTGCAGTTCAGAGTTCTATCAAAGGGCATCACCGCCAATACATATCAAATCGACACTCATTGTACATTTTCCAGCTCATGGCTCAAAAACAAAACCATTCGATCAATTTTGAGACTTAACAAATAAAATTCAGAACTAATGAGATAAATGGGGGAAAGTTTAAATACTCTCAAGGGTGACGAGGAAACCAACTCAGTTGCTGCACAAGCGTGAAGACCTCAGTTCAGTCCTTAGAATCAATTTAAAGAGCCAGGCACAATCCAGTTGAGTGCACCTGTAATTCCAGATGGGGGAGTCAAAACAGGCCGATCACTCAATCAGTGAGCTCTAAGTTCAATTAGAGATCCTGCTTCAAAAAACGACTGTGGAGAGCTACTAAGGAAGACACATAGCACTGACCTTCTAGTCGCCTTAGAGACCAGTGGTTCTCAACTTTCCTAATGCTTCGACCATTTAACACAGTTCCTCCTCATGTTGTGATGACGCCAACTATAAAATTATTTTCATTGCTATTCATAATTGCAAATTTTCCACTGTTATGAATTGTAACATAAATATCTATGTTTTCTGATGGTCTTAGGCAACCCCTGTGAAAACGTCGTTGGATCACCCAAAGGAATTGTGATCCACAGGTAGAGAACTACTACAACAGATTAATACTGAAGGAAACCAGAGTGTGTGCGTGCCGCGCACATGCACACGCGCGCGCACACACACACACACACACACACACCCCTCTCTGTCAGTCAGCAAATGTTGCTGGTATCTCATCAGGTTATTTTGAAAGAAATAGAAATTAGCAGCCTTAGGACTCGAAAACCAGGCCACTTAGTTCTTTTGTTCCTCAAATGTTGAGTGAGGACTGGAATTCTGCATGACAGAATGAAACACCTTCTTAAGGCTCTCAGTACTTGCCAATGCCAGACTGATGGACAAGAAAGATCTTGCCTCCCATGTAAGGGCACACACCCATAGCCATGCATAGACACGGGCACTGGGAATGTGGCCCACTAATGTAACAGAGGTCTCATTGATGGCTATGTGCCAGGTTTGAGGCTGGGCCTTGTGTTCAGGTCGTATAACCCTGGCTCCTTGTTCTTTCACTTATTATCTTCAGAATTCCTGTTTTCAATAGGTTAATAGCAGGAACTGGCTGCTGGCATTAATCATCCTTAGTTATTAGGAAACATAGACCATTTCTGAGTCAGTTACTCAATCTCCTAATCCCCAGGAAGCATGGGCCTAAGCAGTTCCTATGGTGGGGAGGTGCTGAGGACTTAGGCTCACCACTCAGCTCAGCAGGGGAGGAGAAGTACTGAGTACCAGCACTCACCCTCCTCAGCCTGGAGAGTGGACAAAGCCCCTGTGGGGAGAGCTGTCCAGCAGGAAAGTCTCCTTCCCTAATCATTGGAAATCTAACTTTTGGAAAGACTTTTATTTGTAATAGCTGGCAATCTGATTCCCTAGGGAGTGATCTCAGGACTCCCATCCTACACACTGACAACTGGAAACCAGGTTCATTACAGAGTATAACCCTGGCTCTGTAAAACAAAGACATATATACCTTTATAGGAAAATGAGTATTTTCAAATCTGGTCTAATTTCAAAGCAAACAGTTATTTTTTAAACAAAGCATTTAGAAACATTTCCATTAAATGCATGATATAACCTCAAAGAAAACCCATCATACTTAAATGTGACTTTTCTATTCTGTACATGTTGACAATGTCTTAGGTTCATAGTAGTGCTTTAGAAACTAGTGAAATAACCTGACACCTTCGGGTATTATATAAAATACCACAATGAGAGGAATGACTAATAATTTTGCCAAACATTTCAGTTAAGTTCAGGAGTTCTGGACATCTATCTCTCTTAAAGAGGCTTGTTGGTGTCTCGGCTACCAATCCAATAGGAAGGTGAAGATGAGTTCCCTGGTCCCTTTGTGCGCTGGCAGCTGCTCTGTGCAGAGTGCTGGGGGGCCAGATCAAAACCAGGAAGTTCACAGCAAACTTACTGTGACCACCAGATCAAGCCAGGGCAACAGGAAGGTCAGCTTATGCATTCATAGAGCAAAACAAACGGATCCACCACCTCAGAGATATACTGTCCTCATAGGGCTGCAAGAGTCACCACAGGCCCTGGAGGGAATGGTACTATGAAGGTACTCACAAATCTATTTTAAACTCAGTGGAAAATAATCTCAAGGCTCTGTCTTCTATGAACAGGCAAGAGGGTGGGAGCCTAGATTCCCACGGGTACTTCTGAGGTTCCCTTTGAGGAAGGATGGCTTGGGAGTCTGTACAATCCTTTGTATCCCTGAAGGTTTGTCCAAGAAGGGCAGGTTGTGGTGGCAAAGTGTGGCTTCTAGAAGTGTGGTCAGCACTCTGAGTTGCAATGCAAGATTCCCATGGTCCCACTTTAACATCCTGAGTTTTACCAGCAGTAAAGACAAACGCAGGGAGATGTGTAGGCTTTCTCCTGGGCCCAGGGAGGGAAAAGGTGGGAGAGCATGGGGATCCCCAGCTTTCTGCATGGCCACAGGTCTCCCTTATGTGGCTGTGGCTGAGCTTCTGGCATAGGCACATGTCATATGTAACTATTATGGCAATTTTCTAAAGAAAGGGCTCAGGGGTGAGGGAATGGCCACAGCATTACACGGTCTCTCCACTGTCCCATCTTCTGTTTCATTACTATTAGGAAGAAATGCTTGCAGAGACCAGTGCAGAAGCCTGATTTGTTCTATGTATTTCTGAAGTAGCTCTTGTTTTTGAAAAAGCACATGAAGCAGGTTCCTGGTTAACCTGGATATTCAGAATCTCTGATTTTCTCACTTTAGTTAGAGGTGATGAGTACAGTGTATGTTTAAAAACTCTAATGACAGGTTTCCCCCAAGTATAACAAGGGTTTCACTTCTACTGAATCAATAATGTACTGTGTGGATCAGAGCAGACCACTCAGGGGGCCTGCTCCTCACTTTATTGAGTTGAAAATTTAAGGACAAAAGAATTCTATGAGATAGCTACACTGAGACATATGAGAGGAAATTATGCCAAAGTGCCCATACCCAGCTGGACTGGAGGGCAGCCACCAACAGCGTGCCAGGTACTTAGTATGGCTCCATGAGTGACTCATAGCATGACAAGAACAAACTGTCGATTACAGGGGCTCAAGAGAGACTTGGGACATAGGCACCTTATCTACAGGCATGGAAGGAGTAGGACCTGATGCCATGCTATGGGGTGTAGAGCCCTTGTTCCCCACCATGGCACCCTAACTTCTAACCTGCATAAGACTCATGTGCTGCTAGCTTTTCTCTTCAGGAGATTCTGATGCTAAAGCATATCTACTGTTATGTAGCCTACAGACAAGGCTTCAAGCTCAGTTCTGAGAACAGATTAGCTGAGGTAGCAGCTTACTGTAGAAAAACAAACAAACAAACAAACAAACATACACTCACCTTTAAGATGAGGAAAACCTGATTATCAAGCTTATATTTCACAAATATAATAATTTTTAAAAATGCCCTGAAGCCAGGCTTAAGAGGTCTGTAATTTGACAAATTAACATGTAAATTTCCTTTATAGAAGCTCTTTATGTTTTTTTTTTCCTTTCACACTGGGTCATACTCAGGCTGGCTTCAAACTTGCTATGTAGCTTTGGCTAGCCTTCAACTCACAATCCTTCTACCTTTTAGAAGTCTAATCCTCTCTTGAGCATCTGTGGGGTTGCCTACTCCATGTTAGCATGCTTGTACTCTTTGACTTGGTTTCCTCATCAGCAATGGGCAAATTCAAACACTTGGAGGGTGCATAGTGCAAGGACCTCAATGACATTAATCAAAGAAAGGACAGTGATGCGAAGGAAAGAGATAACCCTAACAGGATCTACAGTGGGAGCTGCCTGTTGTCACTGTCTACAGCCTGGAGCTGAAAAGTATGTGCACCAGTTTGTTCTGTCATTCATAGACAGGTACCCTGTCTGGAGGCCTGGTGGCTCAGGAGCCTCTGCAGAAGCTCTACTAGGCTATAGAGAACTCTGCACACACACCACTTATACATGCACACTGAGATGGCTTGCCAGGAAAATGCCCGGGGAAGTTTCTTCTTAGTACTCTCAAAACAGTCAGCTTGTTAGGGGGCAGGGAAAGCAAGCAGTTGAGAGAGGACTTAGGGAGGTGATGCCCTGGACAAACTTCAGACACTACTGTGCAAGGATGTATCAGAGGCAAACCTTTCAGCTCACCAACCCTTTTCAAACATCACTGTTCACCTTAGTGATAGGAGGCTGGCAGCTTTTGAACTTACACGTTAAGACACAGAGGTCAGGTACAACAGTAATCTCCAGTGAGCTTTGCTCAGAAGAAGACACAGACTCCCAGAGCTCAAGGGTAACAAACACTCAAGGGTAAGAGGTTATCACTTCATTGCTATTGCCCATGATGGACCAACTCTTGCTTCCACAACAGTCTGTCTGTCACTAACCTGTGCTGATTAGTCTGTGGGAAGTTAATGAAGCTTGGCAAGCAAGCAGTCTATAAAATCAGAACATTCTGTACGTTTTCCTGACTCTTCAACACAACAGTTTTGACAAACCCAAATGAGGTTGTAGTGGATCACTGCAAGACGGCAGAAACCACATCTGTTCGTTGCAGACAGAGATAAGCAGGTATGAAGTGACTCTGTGTGACTGGTCAGGATAAAGACAAGGCAGAGACCCACTGCATGTCACATAGGCTTCATACCTTCAAACAGAAGGGGCCGAATACTGATTCAGTTACCTGCTCCAGAGCCTAGATATGCTCTCTGCCCTACAGAACTTAGAACTTCCTTCTAGATCCCTCACACCTATGTGCATCACTTCAGTGGTGGGACCTAGAATCAGCACAAATGTCCACAAGTACCTCTGAAGGATTATCTAGATTAGGTTAACTGAGGTGGGAAGATCCACTTTAAATGTGGATAGTACCATTCTTTGCACTGGGGCCTCCTTAATAAAAAGGAGAAAAATGAACCAAGCACAAACATTCATCATTCTGCTTCCTGACTGTGGGGGCAGTGTGACCAGCCACTTCCTGTTGTACCACGCATCTTCCCTGCTACATGGACTGTATCCGGTAGAGAACAAATCTTCCCTTAAGCTGCCCATTTTTTCTGGTATTATCCAAGCAATAAAACAAAATAACCATAGTAACTTCTCTGAAGATCCTGTGCGAGCCTCAGGCTGACCTTGCAGGACTGTCCCCTTGTTTACTACCCACACCAGCAACTACCTGCTTTTATTTTTTGTTTTTGATTACTTACTTGCTTTGCAAACATCTTCTTAAGGAAATTCTAAATTTCTTGATGGCAAGGGCCATTTTTATTCTACTTGTATTCTGCATACTCTCTAACGAGAAAGGCATGGACAGTGCTCAACAAAAGCATCAGATAAAAATGTACTGCAGAGAGGTGGGGAAGAGCTCCTGCCACCACCCACCCACCTGTTGGGCAGGCTGGTACCAGCAAGGGGCATGAGAGGGCAGGAAGCCAAAGGGACCAGCACTTGCAGAGCCCTGTCTTCCCTCCAGATACAGCCATCCTTTCAGTCAAAACCCTGCCCTATAATAAGCACTGCTTGCAAGGAACACAAATTCTGTCTGGTGCAGTGTACCAGTTATGATGACCCTTAGTGATATACTGACCTTAGTCAAATGATCTGAGCATTTCTCTCATGTTACCACTCCTACTTTCCAGAGGAAATGTCAACTGAGAAAATGTACAGTGGTATGGGAACGTCACACCTCTGTGGGATTAGCTGGACACATCAATGGCCTACCTGGACTAAACTGTTCTTGATGGACTATACAGCAAGAGACTCTAAAGTCCAAGAAAGCCACAAGGAGGACAGCTCTTTGGACAGCAAATGAAGTTCTCTCACAGTCCCTGGCCTGAGGCCAAGGGGTCTGAGAGGCAGCAGTCCAAAGCCTCAGCTAGAAGTAGGCATGGAGCTTCTGGGCACCTCTGTGGTTTTATCCATCCCCTTTGTGGTTTCAATGTAATTGAAAGAGTGAATGACTTACAAAGAATTACTTTTGTACTCACAATGCTTGTTCAAGCATAAAAATCCTGTATTTTTTTTGTGTGTGTGATTCATCCATCACATACATTTAGAATTAGGCTAAACACATAAAGCCTCAGTAGTAGTCAGCCTAAGGAATTTGCTTAGGAGACTCAATCACTTTCAATATGAGGGAGTACATAAGGTGATCCAAACAACCTGAAAGCCTCTTACAGAAGATAAGTGTTGATGTCAAGCAATGAAAACTCAGGGCTACCATCAATAAAATGGAAATTGTGCCATGACTTAACAGGCATGATGTGTGTGCATGTGTACAAAGAGGTACAGAACACAGTCACATGTAAGATGCCCACTGTGCAGAGATTCCAAGAAGGGGCTCCCTAAAACAGGAACTGAGAAATTACTGCTGTGGGTTCTAATGTTCACCTCCGAAGTAGATTTATTTTCACATTTCTAAGAAGTTGGGCAAGAGAATCAAATGAAGACTATTTCATAGCAATGTGAAACTTCATGAATTTCAAATGACTATAAAGCCAGAATTTCCTCAGTAAAAATATTTTGTGGAAATGTTTTCTTTCTAGTTACACAAGTACTTGTTATAGGTGCTGAGTGAACATCTGCCTAATGGATACATTTTAAAATACAATCTGCTTTTATAACCACTGTACTGACAGCTTTTGGGAATACCAGATGTTTTTCAGTCACACACATGCGCGCACACACGGACACACACACACACATACCCTCCTTCCCCTCTATCCTTGGTTTCTTTTTGGCATTAAGGTTTGAATGTGTTCCCTGAAAGTTTACATGTTGAAAACTGAACACTAAAACTCACAGGTTAAGAACATTTGAAGGCAGAGTCTTTGGAGGTAGTGAAGGGCCACAGGCTTAGATGAGCGACTTTCCAAGAAGACTAAGACATAAGCTCATAGGTTGTTACTGTGTGATGTCTCCTGGCCATCACAAAATTGCCAGCCTCTAGAGCTCCAAGAGATAAATCATTGTTCTTTATAAATTGCCTCAGGTATTCAGCTAAAATGGCAGAATATAAACTAAATGGAAAATTCTAGTAAATTGCTTGCCATTCTGAATCAGTGCAATGAAATCCTGTCCATCTGCCTAGATCATGAGTCATCCTTGGTCCAGTGAATCTATACTATATATGCTATCTGTACTTTCATCATTTTAATGGCTTGCCTATGCAATCAGACGTTGTGATATTGTGGTGCTGTGTTCAGGGATCCTCCTCCTCTCCCTCCTCCTCCTCCTCCTCCTCCTCCTCCTCCTCCTCTCCTTTCCCTTTCTTTTCATTTTTTTCTTTTTGGGTAAGATCTCACAGAGTCTAGGTTGGCCTCACTCCCTGTAAAACAGAAGGTAGCCTTGAACTTCTGATCCTCCTGCCTCTACCTTCTGAGTGGCAGATTACAGGTGTGTACTACAATGTCTGGTTTATGTGGTGGGGGGTATGGAACCCAGGCATTGTTCATGCTAGACAAGCACTCTAGCAACTGAGTTACATTCTCTAGCCCCCTTGTTTCTCTCAATACTTCTCTGAACTTTAAAGTCTAAAGCATAAGAATAGCAATGCTGGCAACTTGAATATGCCAAAATTGTAAAGTATATCCTTTAGGTAAAAGGCAGAAGTCCTTAGGGGAAGAAGATGAATCATATGGTGGGGTTGCTAAGGTTTATAGTCAAAATGAATCTTCTACCAAACTTGTGACTATGGAGAAAAAAATTCTTGGTACTTTTCTGTTGCACTTCAGGCAGAAGGAATGACTCCTTCCACCCAAGGCTGCAGGCACTTCCAAGGTCTCAGGAACACATCCACCTTGAGCAATGGGGGACAGCTGAAAACGCTTGGAACTGGAGGGCTTTAGCTGTCTTTTGCTAATGACAAAGGCTAAACTTGCAGGACTGGACCACTGTGGGCTTTCAAAGAGCAGAGAACAATAATCCTGGAAAACGCAGTGATCTGCCATGAAAGAGAACTCTGGGTCACCCTGGAAGCGTGCAGAGCTTTTTCTTGAGTTAGGCATCAGGTTTTTCCTTGGAATTCATACACAGACAAATGACCCTCTGTGAGGTAGTAGGAATGGAAGCAAATAACAACTCACTTTCTGCAGGCCAAGCTCCTCATGTGAACGCCAATGTTAACAAAGCTGACCATTCCTTTCTTTACTTCTTTTCCACTTGCCTGTCAGCTGCTTATGCTACCTCTCATTAGGAAAAGCCAACATAAACATGTTTTAGAAGGATCATTCTCCATGGCAACAACTTTTCAAGTCATGACATCAGAATCACTGACGACAAGTCATGCTACCTCTGGGAAAAGAGAGGAAGGAATAGAGCAGCTTCCGGCCTCCCTGAAAGGTCCTCGGGCTTAGAAGCTGCAGTGACTCACATGGCAGCATCTCATCTCATGCTGGCCACAAGATAAACGAGGCTCTTCCAGAGCAGAAGTGATCAATGTGACATAGGCACCAACTTCTTTGAATGAAATCTAAAAATAATCCAAATTGACTGTTGTTTATAATTCTAGGTCAACTGGTTCTCCCCCAGAAGCAGGACACACAGCTTCCACTAACAGCTGTGTAGGGCTCCCATCTCCAAGAGCAGAGGCTTCCAGGGAGTTCTGGCTCCTCCATTTCTCCTCTGCAGGAGACTGAAAAAAGTCACAGAGGAAACTTGACAACTCAAATTTGGGTACTTTTTCCTAAAAAAGCAAAGTAGTTTAAAAGACATTAGACTGTTGTAAATATTTTTAAATCACTGTGTAAGGTATCAGGACTCATTAAGGTATAAGACTTTAGAGGGTAGGGCCTCAAGAGCAAAGGTCTTTATACAGTTCAACACTTTTATTAGACATAATTGGTCACAGTGCTACCCAAGTAAACTAATTTAAGATAATAAAATTGAAAAGACCCAAGGTCCTACTCACTTCTTGTATACTACTTAAGACTCTTTTTAACTCTGTAGAAGTCAGTCTAGAGAATCATTTAAAAATATATTCTTAGGAATAAATGTGGCTGGGAAAAATCATTTAGAATTTACTAAAAATGAATTAAAATTCTGACTACAGTGACTCTTGACTAAGCGGACCATAGCTCCCTTCCCTTCTTGAAGGCTCCTGGGGCACCACAGAACACAAGTGGAAAACAGCAGCTAAGCCTTCAGCAACAAGTATCTAACAAGCTTCCAAGAATAAAACCAGATCTTTAATATTATGTAGTCAATGTAACCTTGAAGCTTATACAGTCTGAACTTTAGGCAGTTGTTCATTAAAACTATTCAAGAAATCACTTCTTCCAAAGACAGTAACACATATCAACCCTTGACTCCCAACACTCAAGTCTGAAGTTGCAAACCTATCTTTTGAGACATGCACTGGGACGGGTAAGTGAGGAGTAACGCAAGGCTGGGCTGCAGAGAGGACAGTGATGGCCTAGTTACCCTACTCCCATCAGATGGCCATGCCAGGAGCATGTCCTCTCTGCTGGCTTTTCCCATGCTCTAAGTCAAAGGAAGGTTCCGTGTCACCCTATTTTTATGATGCCACAGGCTGAAATCTTATGAGAGAATGTCATGGTCACCTTCCCAGCAGGAGGTGAAGACAGAAGGCACATGAGCTGGTATTTCACTCTTCTGCTCCCCCAACCAGGACTTCTGGGTGTCACTTTCTCATTATCACAAAGGCCCCGAAAAACAGCAGTTTGACTTGTCAACAAACCCAAACTCAAATCTAATCCTTTCAGACCCAACCTGTGTTCTGGCAAAGCCTTAACCAAACAAAGCAGTCCTTGACCTAGAGCATGGGCGCCTGGCAGGCCCTCCTCATGCTTTTGCTTCTGTGTGCCTGTCTAGAGCATTTTGCTGTGCAAAAGCTACATGTGCCCACCAGGAAGGCAGCTCAGTGGCGCTGAACAACTTTGCAGACGGCGCTGCAACCCACTTTCTCCTCCTAGGCTCCTCCAGAGTGAGGCCAGCCCAATCCTGTTTGAAGTTCTGGCTGCCAGGAGATGGCCGTTTATGTCCCCTGTCTGAGGACAGGAAAAGGACTGAGCTGTGTGCAAGGGAGAGATAAGAGCTGAGATTTCTGTCCTCAGCCCCTTATCAGCCCTTCCTGCAACTTTCCAGAGCAGACAGCAACATGACAGGCACCGAGTTGAGTTCGCTCGGGAGGCCTGGGCTCCCATAGCTTCTGATGAGGATCAAGGTAGGGAGGGGTGTGCAATGAGCTAAGAGAAAGTTTTTCCTTTATCTTAAAATAGTTTGGCTCAAACGAAATTGCCCTTTTCTCTGTTTAGACACATAGATATTGCATCTGCTTGTTAAAGTGCAGCAACAGATATGGGTTTTCATAACTTCCTTTCTGGGTGGAATGAAGCATTGCTTTCCTTGTGTAGATCCCTGCCCACAGTTTTGTGCTACCAGCTCTTGGGCACGTAGCACAGAGCCAGTTCAGTGGGGTTCCTCAGGCTGGTGCCTGTAAAGTCCAGGCGGCAGAGCCAATGTCTTCCATATGCGTGTGAGCCTCCCCACCCCCCAACCTTGCTTTCTCAGGCCAGCACACACTTACAGAGGGTTGACAATTCCAGCCCCATGCTGAAACAGACCAAATGAGGCCATGGGATACTAAACACAGAAGGTTATTGCTGCTCATCTGTAACATGTCACACCTGTGATACCAAGGATTATACTCTTGGGACCTAGGCCTTTCTGAGGAAAAACCAAGGGCAACCATAGCTGATGATGAAGAATCTAGATTAAGCAGTAACTATGCATAAACTGAATGGTTCTCTTGATGGAGTATTGTTGCTAAATCTTAAAATTTCCCATTCTGTTCACAGGGGCAGGTTCTTAACCAAGAATAATACACTACGCATAAATACAGTAGAAAACCAGCAGTGAGGACCTGGTGTTGCACACATCTGTCCCCAGTCACCCTGGCATTAAAAAATGGGAACACTTGTTCCCAGGCTTAGCTGGAAGATCAATCTTTCTCTGGAATGGAACGCAGCAGCAGACAGCATGTCCAGCAGACTGCCTAGACCCCAACCACCTTGGAAGACCACAAGTGGGTAGCAGGTGCATGCAGTTCATGCCACCAGGCAGACAGTTACTGGCAAAGACAAGAGATCTAGGGGTTGCCTTCCTCTTACAGCCTACTACACCTCCAAACTATGAAACAGTGAGTAAAAGACTGAAAAACCAGGAGAAATCGAGAATACAACCAGGAGTCAACAGATACAACAGATGTGATTTCAACAATTCTTAAAAATAAAATGAAGCAAACTTGATTCCACAATCAGCTGGCTGAATGCTACACATAAAGATTCTATATGACTTTAAATCATAGTGATTTGTACACACCCACAAGGAGTGGATCAAGGAGTACCCATCCCATCTTAGCAGCCCACCACTTGCCTTTTCACCTTTAATATTCTGTGACACTGTGCATGGGATGGGGATAAGGGAGGGACAAGTTATATGGCCTGGGATGTGTGAGTAAAGATAAAAGACGACTAAGCACAAGTCCTTGAGTCCTAAATCTGAACAGGCAGTCTGATGATAAACTCCTATTTCAGCATAAAAGCAAAGTTTTAGTCATATGACAAGAAGTAGAGGCTAGGATCTAGAACACATGGACTACCCTAATCCCTAGACTGTGGTCTCCAAACACTTAGGGAACCTGGACATGGGATAGCACCTGTGTAAAGGTCAGAATGAAAGGAAGCTACCTAGACCACTTACTGCTGTATTAAAAGTACTCAGGTCACTATTTTCATACAGAAACACCAAAGATTTCCATATTGATTCTACAACTTTACTGAAATCTTTCATCTCAGTAATTTTTTTAGTGAAATCATTGGTGTTTTCTATATATATAAGACTATGTTATCCCCAAAGAGGTAATTTTATTTCTTCTTCAATTTGGAGATTTCCTTCATTTCTTTTTTATTTCTATTGAGATTTCAATTTCATTTCTTTTTCTTCTCTGAATGCCCTTGACAGTATTTCTAGCACCATGCTGAACAGGGGTGGTGTCAGTGAGCGGACACAAGTGTCCTGCACCAGACCTTAGAAGAGTGGTTCTCAACCCGTGTGTGGGTTGCATATCAAATATTTACATTATGATTCATAACAGTAGACAAAATTACAGTTATGAAGTAGCAACAAAAATAATACTATGGTTTGGGGTCACCACAACATGAGAATTAAAGGGTAGTGGAGTTATTAAACTGTATTAGCAAGAAGGAGAACCACTGTTCGGAGGAAAGGCTTTCTGTGCCTCCTGTTGATTGGCTTGTTGGCCATAGCTTTTTCATAAATGGTCTTTTTCTTATGTTCAGGAATTGTTCTCCTTTTCTAAACTATTGAAATTTTCCATCAAGAAAGTATGTAAGACTTTTCAAATGCTTTTTTTTTTTCCTTTTTGAAATCAACCAAGGTGATCATACAATGTCTGCCTTCCCATTTGTTACTAGGCAATACCACACTGATTATTTAGTCTATGTTTAATAAATGGACCCAGAAAACTAGTTTTCTATATGCAAATCTTCCTGTCTTCCACAACACATAAGCATCAACTCAAAATAGGAGACTCAGAAATCATAATACATAGAAGATACACAAAAAAGGGCCTTGTCTTTGGGCTTGACAGTGATTTCTTGGACACTGTATTTCAGACTCAAGTTATAAAAGCAAAAACACATGGGACTATAGCAAACCCAAAGTCCCTTGCACAGGAAAGAAGACCCCCAAGAGAGAAAAACACTGCAAACAGTGCTAAACAAAAATGTAGTTTGTACCATTTGATGGAAAGAAAATACCACCTCATTCCAACAGGCAAATGCAAACAGATGCTTCTGTGAAAGGCCAACATGAGACACTCATACAAAAGGTATCACTCATCATCAAGGAAACACAAACCCAAGGCTGCTGTAAAACCACAGACCTTACAAAGGTAGTAGATAACATCAGAGAGGAGTAAAGAAATAGTATGGCCATTTTGGAAGATGATAGGAAGTAAAAATGACTACCATATGACCCAACAATCTTTCCATGAAGGATATATGCCTAATCTCAGAAGTCCTACATTCCAGTGTTCACTGCAACATTAAGTCTTTCACTGAACATAACTCAAAAGATATTATTCTGTAAGAAAGATAAAAATAGAAACACAGCATATCCTCACTTATATGTATATATTTTTAAAAAGCCAATATGGAGCTGAAAAGATGGTTTAGCACCTAAGAACACCAGCTGCTCTTGCAGCTCCCAGAACCCACATGACAGCTCACACTATCTGTAACTTTAGTTCTGGGAGACATGATGCCATTTTCTGTCTCCATGGGCACCAGGCATGTGGTGTACATACACACGTGCAAGCAAACATTCACACATAAAAATAAAAGCAAAAATATCTTAAAAATAAAACAAAACCCCTAAGATTCAGAAATGGAGAAAAAAAGTATGGGTTACCTGGGCTGTAATAAGGGAAATGAAGGTCCAGAGACACAGAGTAGCAGACTGTGAGATGTTGAGATAGTTGTGAGGACCAGGTTAAGAATTAGTGGTGAGAACTTCTGCTAAGTGACTCAGAGCTGCTTTTGCCATGAAGGAGGTGCCTAACTGTGGCCCTAAGGAGGGCACTGATGGTATGTTCACTTGTCTTACCATCATAATCGGTCTGCCCCATATATGCATTACAGAACACCACAGCTGCACTCTTCACATGCCTCCAACAAAACCTGTTTATAGTACAAAGAAGTACCTGGGAACTAACCTGGGAGGTTCTCACTAGGTAAAGACAGAAAGTTTGTTCATTAGCAAAGATGGTAGCTAAGATGTGCTGGTCCAAATAAATGTATTCCAGTGTGCGAATGATCTAGAAGAGGAAAATTTGCCAGTTACCTTCAGGGAACACTGGAGAACCGCATTATCATTCTGAATGCTGCTCAATCAAGGAGCTAAGCAAAAGATCCATCCCATTTTCCTACAGAAACTGAGCCTCAGGCCACTCTAAAAGTAGACATGAGAAATATTGATTCTAAGCATGAAGGAGGAACAGAAAGAGATGGAATCAGATTGAAGACCAATGTTCATATACAACTATTATCTACTTCTGTACATGTATAATAATTCTAAGACTTACAGATTTCCGTCCCTTACTTTTATGTGTTTGTGTGTGTGCATGCAGGTATGTGTGTGCATGACTGTGTCCATATAGGCCAGAGGAAAACTGTCTACCCTTCTGTTGAGACAGGGTTACTCACTGGCGTGGGACTTGCCAAGAAAGCCAGGCTAGTTGGTCAGTAACACCCAAGGATCCTCGTCCCGCTGTCCCCAGCACTGAGATTACAGTAATGTACCACTACATCCACCCAACTTTTTACATGGCTTCAGGTCTTCATACTTAGGAAACAAGTACTTTATCAACTGAGACATCACCCCATCGAGTCCTTATCTTTTAAGATAATTACTTAAGGGTTACACTACTTATAGGTAAAATTCTGGCTTCTTGGATGGCTGCTTCAAAGCACCACATGGGAGAAGTGTCACAGTACTTGCCCCTCAATAGCCATGACCCAGACACATCTAAATGCATTTCCCTAAGGCCCTGCTTTCTCAGGATCTATGTCTTTGCTGGTATGGTATTCTCTTCCTCCAGCTGGCCAGCTACTGTGAAGACTCCATCCTTGGCTTCTATGAGCCAAGTCTATCACTAACATACCTGCCAAAGCCCTTCAACATCATTCTCCAGGCTTTTGTTCCAGCTGACAGTGTGTGCCTTGGACTTCCTGCTCACATTGTAAGTGGGACCATGTCTCACTCATTTCACAATCTGTCATCAACAGGGTTAGTGTGTAACAAGGAAAAACATTTGAGTCAAGTCAGAGAAAGAACTGGATGGAGGGATGAAGCTAGCTTGGAAATGATTACAGCAATGGTAGGAGAATGAAGAAGTAAAGAGAGATTATACTAAGACACACAAAACCGCATCAAGCTGCTCATGGCCAAGGCCTATCACTGTGGTCTGAAATGCAAATGATTAGACAGTATGCCTGGTTTTGGCTCTCTGGTAACATCAACACATAGAGCTGATTTTATTCATTAATTTAAAAAAAGTGCCCCAAATCTCACCCTAGAAGTTCTAAATCCACATAAGGACTGCTAAGTGAAGTCTGAAATAACTGGGACTGATAACGATTCGGTGTCATGCACCATGATTAATCCTATTCCAAGTAACTGCAGTCCACACAGAGCCAAACTGTCAGAGGCTGTGCTTCTGCCCCTAACATCTTCTCCTAACAGTAGGAGTGAGGTGCTCACATAAACTTCAAGCACTGATGTAACTCAATGAATAAAAAATCTCTTGAACTGTAGACATTATTCATTGTTTAAAAGATCACAACGAAGTACCCTAAGGCGTCCAGGCACAGAGTTTTTATGCTAAAACTTTTTAACAATTTAGGAATGAGACTCGTACACAGGTCTAAAGTACACACTCTATTTATAAGTTTCAGCAATGCATGGACATAAAAGAAAACTAACTTACTGCTTCCCAGCGTCACTCAGCCACTTCCTGTCAAGCTTTCCTGTGGAAAGCTTGCTGACATTAGTACCCAGTAAGTGGATGTTTAGCTTTTCTGCTGGTAGGCAGCAATCCCATGGCATCTAATGCACTGAACTCAGTGTGATCTAAGCTCATGTAGTTGTTAGAAAGCTACTGGGGCAGTGGGTGGAGCTCAAGTCCATAATGCTGGCACTGGCACTTGGAGAGCTGAGGCAGGAAACTCCAGACTATATAAACTAAGATCCTGTCAAGAAACCCCAGACAGTGGTTTGGAGTTCAGGTTCACATACTGCTTCAAAGTCTGGCATGTGAAACCCAGGCTCAACTTCATGATGCTGTCTGAATCAGAAGCATAACAGAAGGTCTGCACAACTCAGGACAGATGACCACAGCTGGACACCTCTGCTGCTACTTTGTACAGGAAAAATGTTCTGCTGTGGGAAGATGAACCTGTCAAAAAGTGACAGCCCAAAGCAGTCCAAGCCACCTTAGCCCTGCTGTTGCTCCAAGAGACTGACTCGGGGTGAACTCCCCAGACATTCAGTCTGCCCAGAAAGGAAGGAGCAGAAGCGCCACAAACGGAAGACCAACCAGCCCTTTGGCTCCTAATAAAACAGGACTTAAATCTTTCAGAGGAAGCAAGTTATGTGCCTCCTTCAACCTAAAACTTAACATTTGGAACAAGAGGTTTTAGGTTAAAGACCAAGTTTCAAACAAAGTTTTTCCATTGTTATAAATTGGTTCCAATGAAACTGTGCAAGATTACAGCTTAAAGACTGATAGAAACCAAGAAGCACAAAGCCACACTCAAGGATGTCTTATTAACTTAAGCTAAATTTAACCTGCTCCTAAACTATTCTGTGGAGGGAAATTATCAAGCAAGTCTCTCACTGAAATTCCTTACATTAGACTCCAAACCTACATAAGATGCTTAGACTCCACCCAACAGTGTCCAGGTGATAAATCAGCTAATGACTTAATTACAGTTTGAATCATGAAGAACTCCTAAGGCAGAGGGAAACATTTATATCACTTAAAAAAACGCTTTTCAGGTAGCTGTGAGCAACTTAATGCCACTTGCTTATGTACAAACATTTGCTGCACTAATTACAGTCTGGTCTCAGAATAGCAATCCCACTGGGACAGTTTAAACAATAAGCTGGGGTGGAAGCTGTTTTTTCCTCTAGAGCAAAGGTTCTTAAACCCCAAACTCAGGGTAAAAGAAAAGCTTGAATACAAAGGCTTTCCACAACAGTGACTAGCGCTGTTGAATGACTATCTGGAGTACCTGTTGTGAGTATGTGCGGCCCACCGAGGGTAGGGTATGTGTATGTGTGTGTGTCTGTGTATACGCACAGTTTGCACTCTCCCTGGAAGGAAGGTGTCCAGCTGTTTCTGAAGCAATGAACTAAGAATGGTTTTCTCTTCTTTAGTATTTAGGTTTGTTGCCATGAAAATCAAACCAAATTCATTATGTCAGGATTGGCTACCAGAAGTTCAAGGCTATATGTACCATTTTTATATTCTCTGGGATTAACAAGATGAAGCCGTAACTTTTATTTCTGAAGGTATCTGCCTCATAAATATGTGGTCCGGCTCATGGTCTTTTTTTTTTAAACATTTTCATTGATCCAAAAAGCCTTTTAATCCTGTAGAATTACCTGTAAACATGTTTGCACCTCTGTCAATGATTAATGATTCCCTAATCATTAAAGGTAACCTAGGAAGCTGAGTTTTGATGATCTTTCTGAAGTGACTATCACTTGCTGAGGTAGGGTGAGTAGTTTATTAGTGTGTGCTAGGGAAAGAGTACCTTACAGCTTGGGTGGACTTCTTGGGGCAATCAGACCTGACAACTGAATGTTAAGGCCCTATCTGCAAAGTGGGACCCAACTTTTCTCTCGCATGATTGGCTTTTGACTTTTGCTCCTATCACATACCAAGCTGCTCAGCCTTCTTGGTTAACACAGGACTGGTGTCATAAAGGTGGGAAACAGTCTAGGCAAGAGGGGTCAGGAAAGTGTGAGCAGGATGGTCCTCCCAAGTCTCTCCACTCGCCCGCTGCATGGGCGGGCAGCCAGCCTGCTTCACTGGTGGCTTACTCACCAGCGCTCATACTGTCCAGCTGGCAGAGCTGTTTGGGATTAGACCCCTGGTAGAGGCCAGCTTCTATTCCTGGGGACAGATGAAGTGGATAACCACTGCAGGGTAACAAGGGACAGGCTCATTTAGCTATCTGTTGGGTTCTGAAGAGCTTCCAGTGGAACCAGCTGAGGACTTGTCTCCACAGCAGCCACCTCTCCTCCCTGCCCAATTATGCCTGCACTACGTTACACTTTGGACTGTACCACCTGTATGCACTCTGAGGTCAACCAAGAGCTAGCTGCAACCAACTGTCCACCCCAGTTCCTTACTAATGATGGTTTCACTGGCTCAATGTCCCAATTCTACCCTTAGTAGCTCAGCATCAGGACCCAGTAAGTCCTTTCTACTGCCTGATCATTTTTAAGACTATGGTAGAGAGAATTATCTCTCAAGACAACAGTTATTTTGCAAGTGTTTGTGGTGATGATGGAAGCAACACATATGTATATTGTATATTGATGACAAAAGTGTACAGATTTTAACCCAACATTTACCATTCATTACCTAAATGCTGTTAGTAAAAAAAAAAAAAAAAAAAAAAAAAGATTCTAAAATATTTATTACTATTTGTGTGTGTGTGTGTATGGGTGTGCATGTGGAGGTCAGATAAAAGGAACTGGTTTTCTTCTTCCATCATGTCATGTGGGTCCTAGGGACCAAACTCAGGTCATAAGGCTTGGCACCAAGTGCGTTTACTCACTGAGCCATCTCACTGGCCCTATTTACATTATCTGACATTATTACTTCAGAAGAAGTCATACCAGTTATTAACTATCACCAGCTCTGATTACTTTTTCAGTTAACAGATGGCAAAGAGCCACATGAAGGAAATTAATGATAAATGGGTATGGCAGGGTTGTTAACTTGTGTCACGGGGTTCAGCATAGGATTTCTTCAAAAAGTAATGGTATTAAAGGGCACTATGAAGACAGACCCAACAAAATCCAGAATGTAGGGAATTCCTGAAGACAAAGAACCTTAACAGACTTCAACAATCAATTCCAAAGAACAGAGAAGAATATGAAATCACCCTCGCCAATCAGCTTACTCCAGCTGAAGTACAGGCAGATTGTACCCACCTGTCTTTACATGCATTCTGTGAATTAAAAAAATCCAGTTTTCATGCTGGCATGTGCAAGGGCAATCTCCCTGCCTCTGCGCAACCCCTACCCCCCGCCGCCCCCAAGCATCTGTATTTTAATAGACATCAACAAGCAAATGATGAGAAAGAGTATGAGACTAGCTGGAAGGAGACTGGCTAAGCTGGGGAATGTGTATGTTGAGACTTACACATTACAGAGGGGAGACTCTCCCTTCTGTAGCCATGACTAGAGTCTGGTAGGACAGCACAGGGAAAGATAGTACCATAATGCCACATGAAAGTTGTTCCTGGCTGTTGGACCTGTCACAGTGTGGTAGACTCACAACCCTCTGAGGAGTATAGACTAGAACATACACAGAAGAAAGAAGGCCTCTGGAGCCATCAGCACAAAGGTGGCCCCATCTGTGCGCTGACTCAGACAGGAACAGCGAGGCTGGTCGAGGACTACATTTCCGTTATGAGATCATGCGCTGGCCACTGTAGCTTCAACTGAAGCCAGCCCAGGGGTTTTCCCTGAAAGAGTCACAATTCCTCTCCCCAGCAAAACAGGAACTGATCCTAACAGGAATATTATGTAATGCCAGGGAACCAAGAGATTGGGAAAAGCAGGGTTGGGGGAGAAGCACCACAGGATGAAGGCAGAGATGAGGTGGAAAAGCAGAGCCACTCTGAACAGCCTTGGGATATGGGACAGGCCCAGTAGCCACTCAGCCCCTTCCAGCTCACTGGAGATAGTTTCCAGGGGTAATCAGGTATCCTTCAGGCAGTCAGAGCATAAAGGGGAAGTGAGCAAGTGCATCATCTGAGACAGGGACCTGATACAGAGAAGAAAGCTGGCACTGGGGTAGGTGTGCTCTCCTGCTACACCATGTGAGCCTTTCCACCCAGATCCATTGAGGGCAAATATTGTAAATACTTAAGGTGAACAGGACAATTTGCTCTATGTATATGCTGAAATAATGGTACTACCCAGCTGGGTAGTAGCCTCACATAGCAGTGGTCTTTGTGTGTGGTGAGGGCATGGCAAATCTCAGTGCAATACTTTACAGTGATGACTGGCACCAGGATGAACAGAGGCTTCTAGAACCTACTCATCTCATAACTTTGCCCAAGCTACCAAAGCTGCAGTGGGCAAGTGAGGAACATGCTAGGGGTGGAGTGAAAAGAGTATGGAGACCCAAAGAATATGTTTCAGCTCACTGACAGAACCAAACTTCAAGTGCCTAGAGATAGATGTTCAACAGCTTGTCAATGTTGACTCTACTTTTGGACAGACAGGTACCTGTCATCACTGTTACACATGCCTGGTCATGTACCAGCCTTCTTACCATTGTTTCTGGCTATGTGGATCATGAATTTTTTTTTCTTCTTTCTCATGAACAGCTCATAACTTTTCTAGAGTAGACTTTACTGTTTTAATGATACCAGAGTACTTGATATTAAAACACATAGAGAAGGCCCAGCAAGTAATTTGAAACCTGACGACCTGAGCTCACCTCTAGTACGAAAGAACTAACTCCTGCAGGTTGTCGTCTGACTTCCGTGCTTGTGGCATGGTGCTTGAGCACTGTCATACATATGCACACACTCCCACACACAAAATAAATAAAAATACCTGAGTAGGCTGGAGAATTGGCTCAGCAGTTATGAGTGCTTGCTGTTTTTCCAGAGCACCTGAAGTTCCCAGCACCCAGTTGGGTGGTTTAGAATTGCCATTAACTCCAGTCTTACACCCTCTTCTGGACTCCATGGATAACTGCATACAAGTGGCATTCATGCACAAACACACATGCATAAAGTAAAAATAATTAACACATATGCATGCACACATACACAGAGAGACAAAGAGAGCAATACATAAAGCCCTTCAAGCCTAAGAGCCAGTCCTCTTTCCAGTGCATATCTGCCTTTAGGTGTAGACAGTGGCAAGTGCCGGTCCTTGAGTCTGGGCTGGTTAGGGGCAGTCACTCCTTTGTCCTGCAAACAGATACTGCTGGTACTGCACTTTCAGAAGGTTCCAATGCCTCTCTCAAGGTTTTCCCCATTCAGCCCATGTGTTCGGGGGCAACAAAGGTTAAGTGATGTCTTTCAGCATGGCTCAGGACAGATAAACGTTCTCAAGTAAGACAGAGAGAGGTGGCTCACCTGGAAAACACAACACCATAAGAGAGGGAGCTTTGGCAGACACAGCCTTGTACAGAAAAACATTAGGAAAAGCTTCCCCTACCCTATCCTCAGTCAAATGAAACATAAAAATTCAAACTCAACAGCAAAGTCAGCAGTCAACAAATGTAACAGAATGACAGGCAAGCCAAGGTACACCAAGTGCCTGGCAGTATGTTAGCTAGCTGAGGTTTCCCTCCGAGAGAAGCCCCTACCTGTTGTGTAGTCAAAGCTACCAGCTGCTATCACTCATATCTCCCCAGGATCCCCCAATTAGTTCTTTCTCCAACTCAGTGCTACAATCTTGACTCAGGCTTCTACAGCAGATGGGACTACCTTAAGCATTTCCTCTTCCCACTCCTGCAGACAAAAATACCTTCCTTAGATGCAAAACAATCATGCCATTCTGATGCTTGAACCCCTTCATAGCTCCTTTACCTGCAGGCAAAGAAGGCGTCTAAACTTCTTTACATATGTCTTACGTTTCTCTAAAGCACCACCCTCCTCTTGGAGTCTATACTCACCTTGCAACACCCACCCCTATAGACAAAACCAATTGTAACAATTGTAACAACCTTTCTCTCCAGGTCCCAAATGCTATAGTGGATTCTAGTCCTTCTCACAGTGTACGCAAAGTGTATACAGCCTTCTGGATGAATCCAGCAGGTTCTGGTGGTAGTTACAGATGACCAGGCAGGGATACAAGGTGCTCTGGGCTCTAGCCAGCCATTCTGGGGCCTGAGATTGATAGTTCAACACACCTACAATTCAAATCATGCCTGCTGTGCCAGCTGGCAAACTAGACCCAAGAATACAGATGACTGGTGTCAGTCAAGTGACAGGATCCAGGCTTGAGGCTGATGCTGGAAACAACTCTTCTTTTTAAAAAAGCAGTGACTTATTTCTGCTCAGGAGGCTTTACCTTCACTACTGTGGTTGTCTCTGATGGGCTTAGGACCTGCTAGCCCTATACAACTCAAGTGTAGGTTCTGAAACAAGGGAAGGATGGTAGTCACCTCTCTCTGATACTGCCTAGGTAAAGGATCTCTCCTGGCCAGCTCTGCTGCTGACATCTCTGCCTAGGACCTGTATAAGACTTCTAGGCTGACCAGAAAGAAGAACCTAGTCTTTGGAGGCCCATGGCTCTCATGACACAACACCCCTTTCCTCAGTCTCTACCTCAGAGGACTCTGTAAATGCTGTTTTAAGGAGAAACTAGACAATCTACTCTGATAGAACACCTGTCCTTCACTTGGAACAACAGAAGGAGTACAGGCACTGGCTAAATCTTCTCTTGCAGGTTGAGCTTCTGAATTAAGGGCAACTAACTTGGTCACCTAGAAAATTAGACTTGGTAGATGCATACTGACTGGTCTTCCATGCCCTTCCCTAGTTCTCCACACCTTGGGTAGGTAGACCTGGCCACTGCAGCCTCCTCGAGAATCTTCCTACTCTCTGATGCACAGGGCCTGCTTCTGTTGGAAAGCCCTCCCTGACCCTTTGTTCTTTCTAGATTGCCTGGAGCAATGACTGCCTGTTGGAGGAAGGCAGGCCCCTGTGAGGAAGGTACCCACAATCAAGCGCTGTGGTATGTCAGCGTGAGTATGGGCTACTGTCTCATTCCATTTGGCAGCACTATGACTTCTACCTCTTCCTGCTGGGCATCTTACGACATGATCCATGGCACATCCCAGCTTGGAGCATCTAGGCAGCTTTGTCCCAATACAGTTGCCACATGTGTCTCCACCCTCACTTGCATCTTCTGAGTGCCCCCTGCATGCTGACATTTTTCTAGGGGTAAGATAAAAGTGAGGATAATGATAGCAAGGCTTTGCCCTTCAGAAACCTCTTACAAGTACAAGCTTTAGTAGTTCCTGACCTTAGATCTGTATCTCAGAGTATCTGCCTGCACTGTTTTAATGAGCAAGCACATTATTTACACATTCCTCTGTTAGCTGCTCTACAAGAGACTTTCCAATGAATTATTACCATGTCAAGAGCCAAAAGGTGGGGCTCTACGCTCAGTCTGCTTAAAAGTTTTGTCCAGATCATTACCTTTTCTACCCAAAACTTCAAACAAGCTGATGCAAGGGAAAGGACACACATGTCCTTGAGTAAATGCATTTATTTTCACTTGAATTATGAAAGATCATTAATGTTATCTATACCAAAAATGCCAACTTTTAAAGGGGAAAGGAAGAGTAGAGCATTGCCCTCACAGCAGTGCCATGAACACAGTTAACACTGCTACAAGTCACAGGAACATGAGTCATATATGGGCACTTTCCCTGTATTCCTTATTCTCTGGACAGATTTAACTTCAGATAATCTTTAAACAAACATTATTGCAGTAAGTATCTGTAACAGAGTCAAACAAAAACAAGTTCAAAAAAAAGAGGTAAATAATTCACCTGGGATGTGTAAAGCAATACTGCTTGACACAGAGATGATAACTATAGTCAAAGATACAGAAATGGCTTTAAATTTGGGCAACTAAATATAAGCTAAAAATGGAGACTGGATAGTTGCTTAGCAATTATTTTTATTAACAAAGCAATTCTTTATTGATCTTTCTCTTTGAGAATGGGAAAGTTGGGCTGTGGAGATGGCTCAGTCAATAACATGCCTAACATAATCAGAAGAAGCTGGGTTCGAATCTCTGATGGTCGAAGTCATCTAGGAAGGCACACAATGTCAGTCTCTGGCCTCTATACACACAGGCACACACATGTACACACAAACTCAAATTCACACATGCAGTACATACACAAACAAAACTAGAAAGTTATGAGTGGCAAATGAAGAAATGGTTTTTTAAGCAGACCCCTAAGAACTATGAATGCTCAATTCTTGGTTATGCATCACAATTGATGGTTTGCTATTTCTTTTTCTAATAATTTAATTGTAAATATAACAAAATATATAGATTCTGGGCTGGCAAGATGTTCTGTGGCTAAGGGCACTTGCTGCTAAACCTGAGGACCTAAGTATAATTCCCAGGACATGATGGAAGGAGAAAACCAAGTTGTCCTCTGAGCTACATCACACCATAGCACATGCACCCTCACCACAAACAAACAAATGTAATAAAATGAAAAGAGCCTATAACTATCCATACAAACAGTTCCTTTAGCCCAGAAAGAAGAGCTGTGTTAGTCACAAAGTTAGCATTATTCTATGTGAACTTAGGGCTAAAACAATCAGAACATACAAATAACTTCTTCACTTGGTATGACTTTAAATCAGTAATAAGGTGCCTTCAAATTAGACTTGGCATTACAAGCTCTAATCTTAGTGCAAAAACTTTGTAAAGAGGGTGCTTAGTTTTTAATGACACTACATAAAAGGTGCTCTGAATTCTTCCCAGCAACAGAGACTACTGTATTTACTGAGAAGCTTCCTGTCCAAGTCACACTGAGGATTTCAACACCGCTGAGGAGGGATGGTGACAAAGAGGGGAAATAAACATGGAACATGTTTCCAGATAACTCACTGGGAAGACTGGTGTCCATTAAATCAGGAAAATAAAATTCAAGAGTGTGTTGACTTCCTTTTCTTTCTTTCCTTACTTCTTACTTCTTTCTAAGATTTATTGTTTATTTATTTGTTTATTTTAGGCCTATGAACACTCTATTTGCATGTACACATGCATGCCAGAGGAGGGCATTATCATATTACAGATGGTTGTGAGCCACCACATACTTGCTGGGAATTGAACTCAGGACCTCTGGAAGAGCAGCCAGTGCTCTTAACCATTGAGTCATCTCTCCAGCTCATGTGTTGACTTTCTAAATGTAAAACTCTAAGATTATGGGCTGGTGAGATGGCTCAGCGGTTAAGAACACTGGCTGCTCTTCCAGAGGCTCTGAGTTCAATTCCCAGCAACCACACAGTGGCTCACAACTATCTATAAGGGGATCTGATGCCCTCTTCTGGCCTGCAGATGGCAGAGCACTCATATTTTAAATAAATAAATTAAAAAAAAAAGACAAAACACAAAAATTATTTAAAAAACTCTTACGATTTGCTACAAAAAGTCATTTTGGCTAGCTGAAATTTCGATATTAAAAAAAAGTCTATTGGATCTACAAGAGAAAAAAACAAGACAAACAAACAAAAACCCATACCTCAGGCCAGGCCTGGTGGTATACTCAGGAGGCAAAGGACAGCTGCAAGTTCCAGGCCAGCCAGGGCTACCTAGGAGTCCTGGATGTTGTTGATGTTTCTTAAATCTCCAGGGCTAAAGGTTATCGAACCTCCATCTCAGACAAGTAAGTGCATAGAAATTTCTCTAGCTTAGCTACAAAGGCTTGGCTCAGGTCCCACCCCAACACTCCTATAATCAAAGAAGCAAAAGCACCCTTCGGAAGCTATCAACCAAAATCTCCAGCAATTAATGTCACTTTATGGAAAAACTAAGCATTTACCTCAGAACTTCATGACTTACTCACTGCTTATAGGAAAACAAGATGAACTTCCAAGCATTTCAAAACACACTGTGTCACTGAAGTTGGTCAGCGTTAAAAATCAAAGTGACCTCACTTTTAACATAAAGGTCTATGCTAGAGAGATCCGACTATGACAGCCACTGCAAACCAACAGTCACAAAAAGGCTCTCACACGTGAACATCACATGTTGCTCATGGTATCTAAGCTTCCGCCCCATTCATCTGAACAAAGAATTTGTACAGAAAAGCAAAAACAGAACAACTGCTTTAAGTACCTAAAGGAGGCTTATGATTAACTCTTTCAGTCACAGAGGTGTCTCAAGTGCTTTATACAGGGAAGTAGCCAGGGATGCTGGAAGCCCTGTGGTGGCAAAGCTGAAGTATTAGAGTACCAGTAGGATCACACAGGAATGTGATGAAGAAGGGATGGAGCTGAAACTGGTTACAGAAGCACACAGTGATGCACAGGAATGAATGACTCATTTGCTTGGATGAGAGGATTCTCGGCATTCTGGGTAAAACCTGAACAAGGGGCAATCTAGGAAGAAGAGCTTTACCAAGAAGTCAAAGAGCCAAGGACTGAAGGCACAGGTCCCCCTAGGCCATGTAGAGCACAAAGGAATTTTAACAGAGTAGAGATTAATGGGCAAAACTCTGATACGGACACAG
The DNA here is from genome assembly GCA_021653895.1 of Mastomys natalensis. Taxonomy (NCBI): domain Eukaryota; kingdom Metazoa; phylum Chordata; class Mammalia; order Rodentia; family Muridae; genus Mastomys; species Mastomys natalensis. The sequence continues at coordinate 2,581,528 of JAJTUV010000145.1, forward strand.
TGCTGACTGATTACCTTGCATTTCCACCTTTATCTCATATCCACTTGGCATCAGTCTGTGTTCTGGAGGACAGGCTCACAAAAACCATGACAGCAATTCTCTGTTATATGGATAACCCAGCTCACCAGGCATGCTTTCCAGATTGCTATTCTATTTGTTTAGTACTAAAATTTCCCAAACTATATACAACAACCCTCTTTCTTATGGCTTCAGTTTGCTAGGTTTCCAAACTTAACCACAGTCTCAAAATACTAAATTGCAGAAAAATACAATTTCAACTTCACAGTTCTAATAAGTGTGATAACATCTGACATAATCTTGACTGGAATATGGATTGTCTTTTTGTTCAGTGTTCATGATATATATGGTGCTCACCTGTTAGTCATTGGTAATAATGTGTTATCTGATCAACTGCCTCGTGTCACAGGTCTTGTGTTTAAAGAACCCTTATTTTACTTAATAATGACTCCTAAGAATAGGCAGAGGGTTGCAAAAGTTACTCCAGGGCATGGAACCTGGGACAGACTATCTCCAGTACTATTTGGCAATGCTATAGTTCATAGAGTAAGGACATAGTATACATTTCATAGGGCTCAATACTATTCAAGGTTTCTAAAATCCACTGGTGTCTTAGAATACAGTATCCTCAGATATGGGGATGACTGGCCCACACAAGGACATGGAAAGTACTATGAAACAAATCAGCTTACTCCAGACAGTCTTAGTCTGGCAAAGTTGCTCTGCCTTCATTTCTTATTCTTGATCAGTAGTCTCTTCTCTCAGTCATCCAGAACATCTTTCCACAATTAAATCCTAGGAGCCTAAATAAATAAATAAATACATAAATACATAAATAAATAATAGGTTCTACATTCAGATAACTAACTGATGTTTAGAGAAGGGCCATGTTCATTAACATAGAAAAGCTTTAAGAAGGCTGAAATATAGCTTTGTTAATTGACCACATGCTTCCAAATATCTATAATCCATAGGACACCTGGGAGTTGGGTGGGGTGTGACCCTGTCTCATAGCAATGCTGACAGGAAGAACTAGTGTAAGGCACTTGCCACAGCTTCTAGTCCTAATCTTCCTCAACCCCCAAATACGTGCTTTTCTACAGTGTGGTCTGCCTCTACCCCATGGGTGGTGGCAATTACATCCAAGGGTTTCATGCATGCTAGGCAAGTACTCTAATAACTGAGCTACATCTCCAGCTCTACAATGGAAATTATTAATGAAGAAAAAAATAGTTAAGTTATTTTAATTAGCCCAGTTAGTAGCTAGGACTCTTGAGTGCAAACAGTCAAGCAGGCAACTCTGAAGCTACATCATGGATGGGTGTGTGGAACAGCACACTGTAACAAACTGGACAAAGCTAACATCCTTTCAATCACCTGTTGCTTTTGCAACTCTCAAAAGGGGAAACCATATTTTATTTTAAATGGAGGAAAATGAATTATTTTAAATTTGTGCTTCTGCAATCATACATCAGTTTTCTAGAAATTGGTTAAAAATGCCAACCTGTCCACTTAAGGCAGAGACTGAATATTTAAGTGTCTTTAGTCATGAACTGGAGGCCTTGAATGTTACTACGCAGTAGCTCCACCTGGTGCCAGCTTTTCAAAAGACACTCTAAACTGCACAAGGAAGAATGACCTGTAGAAACACAGCCATCACAAGGGCAAAGAGCCATCCTCTTCCTGGCAGGTCCTCCAGGGAAAGAACATTTTACCTCTTACTTAGTAATTATGATCAATGATGTGCAGACATATATTCTGTTTACGTATCATTTTCTGCTATTTGTAAGAAACAGATCACTGGAGAGTTGGCTCAGCGGTTAAGAGCACTTACTGACTACTCTTCCAGAGGTCCTGAGTTCAATTCCCAGCAACAACATGGTGGTTCACAACCATCTGTAATGGGATCTGATGCCTCTTCTAGTGTGTTCAAGACAGTTACAGTGTATTCATATAAATTAAATAAATAAATCTTTTTTAAAAAAGAAAGAAAGAAAATAGACTATTGTAATGGTTTGAATATGCTGGAGGTGTGGCCTTGTCAGAGTAGGTGCGTCACTGTAGATGTGGGCTTTCTACCTCGAAGCCAGCATTCTGCTAGCAGCCTTCAGATGAAGATGTAGAACTCTCAGCTCCTCCTGCACCATGCCTGCCTGAATGCTGCCATGTTCCTGCCTTGATGATAATGGACTGAACCTCTGAACCTGTAAGCCAGCCTCAATTAAATGTTGTCCTTATAAGAGTTGACTTGGTCATGGTGTCTGTTCACAGCAGTAAACTCCTAACTAAGACAACCTTCCATCACATAAATTTAAAAACAAAATTGAGAGTTGGCACCTAAACCTACTTTTACAGAAAGGAATTAGAGATGGTGACCTCTCTAATTTCTTGAAAACTGATAAATTCCAGCTTATTTAAACTATTTCAATAAGCATGGTAGTTGGAGAAAAGTTTCTTAATGTTGCCATCTAAAAAAAAATCTATTTTGTTATACTTAGACTGGAGAAATAGTCACAAAAATGGCAAGGAAAGTCATTAAGTTAAATGTTTTACTATAAGCCTGCAGTTTTGTGCTATTGATTTGAAATTCTCATCCTGATGACTAGTAAAACTGACAAGAGCAAGTGTGTGTGCCTTAGTGTCAGCGCTGTGGCTTTGGTTTCCCAGAAGCCTGAGAGCACTCAGGCAGGTGAAGACTGTCGCCTCCATTTCCTGCTGTGGCTCCACACACAGCTTACTCTGCTACAAGAGAGTCCTATGCAGTTCCCTCAACACCCACTTGGCTTTGACAGGAACAAGATCAGGAAAAAGCCTCCAGAGAAGGCAGAACCAGGTGGCCAAATCCAAGGGAGAGAATTTTGCAGCTGTCATCCTACCTGTCTCTCTCAACTGGTTTATCAGACAGAAGTGTGACCTGTGCATGTGATGAGGCAGAGGCCTGATATCTACAGTCACAGCACACAGTCATTTAAGAGTCTCTTAGCAGGAGGCCAAGGAAAGACACTATTTTCCAAGACAAATGGGAACATGGACCAAAGGAAGATTATTGGGCAAAGGAGTTTTTTTTCTGGTTAGTATGACTTTCTACCAATGCTTTAATGAGGACCTCAGTAGCCAATGCTGGGATTGTGTTTCTGGCTGACCAGTGAAGCTCAGATGGGCTGAATTCCTGCAGGAAGTCATATGACTAGAAGGGTAGAGGACTCCGGTGCAGGTCTGTGAAATGATGACAGCCCTGCTCTTGCTACTTACTACGTGGTCTCATTTCTGTTTGTTATTTCTGGTCTGTAAGACTCATTACCTAGTTTTGATTTGCTCTACATCCTTCTACCTCTGCTGTCACCTCTACAAAGTGAGATCTTATGCAGGACTGTAACCTAGTAAAAGCCTGAAATCTACTCCTTGAGTTTGATGACTGTAGACTACATGACATAGAAACAAAACCTGTACACCTGTAGCATGCCAGTGTGATCCAAAGCCACCACAGGGTGTCACCCAATGCCAGGGAACACTGTTCCATGGTTCTTCTACTGAACCATTTACTTAGTAAATTGGGCTTTTTTGGTCACAGCTAACTAAAACAGAATGGTGTTAGTGTACATGATCTGGCTCGGAACAAGTAGGAATTTTTAGTGCTATGCTAAAACAAAGGGAACCACTCTCATCCCAGCCTTCCTGCAGCCAAGACAATGGACTCTGGTACAGGACCTGCACTACTCAGTGCAGGACCACAGAGACGGCCAAGGCTAAATTTAATAAGGCAACTTTATCTTATAGGAGCCTAAGAAAGGTTTCTGCTCTAGATTTATTATCTTTGCTTAGGAGGATTGAGATAACACATTTATGAAAACACTGCTCCTGAAAAATGGAATCCTAGAATTAAAAACCCTTTGCAAGGACAGGCAGAGGTGTACACTTTTTTTTTTTTTGGTTTTTCGAGACAGGGTTTCTCTGTGTAGCCCTGGCTGTCCTGGAACTCACTCTGTAAACCAGGCTGGCCTTGAACTCAGAAATCAGCCTGCCTCTGCCTCCCGAGTGCTGGGATTAAAGGTGTGCGCCACCACCGCCTGGTAGCACTCAGTAGGGGGAAGCAGGGAGATTTCAAGTTTGAAGACAGTTTAGGTTACATTATGAGCTTAAAGCTGGCATTAACTGCACAGGGAAAACCTGTCTCAAAAATAAACGGACAAATAAGCAACCCAAACTATGCTGGGATGTAGCTCACAGACAGAACCTCTGTCTAACACACAAAATTCCAATGGGTGGAGAAAAGAATGCAAAACCAGAACAACACTAAAGTAAAACCCAAATAACTAAAGGGAAAAAACCCACCAAAACAACAACAGCAACAGCCGCAACAACAACAGTGACTTCTTCCTATCATCACGAAGCAATCATGGCTCACGCTGCAGAGGAAAATAGTGCAGAGGAGGCAAGGAAATCAGACGGTTCACTGAGGGTTTGCTAAGCACAAACCACAACTCACCTTGCCTCTACCAGAGCAACTGATCAAGACCTAGGCACTGGCTGACTAGCTAGCTAAAGGTAACAGTGAATCTTCACATCTGCATAGGCCTTAGGCTCCCCAGGTGAAGAAGCAGAGCGCAGAGCAATTTGTATAATTTTTAGAAGCTATGTTTTTGTGCTTACTACATATTCAGGTAATATTTAATTCCTTCTCAGATTTCTGACGGGTTTAAAGACTAGTTATAGTCTCATAACTGACCTTAAGTTGTTTAGCATTAAAGAAGATGTTCTAAATTTAATAGGATGGTTTTCAGATGGTAACGCAAGGTAAAATCAAAACAACTCAGGTATAGAATTGTGAACTCTTTAAGTTAGGATAGATGATAGAGTAATGTGTCTAAATTGACAAAATTGACAGACTGGACATTATTAAAGTATGACTGTATATCATACTTTATAGTTTATATAATTGTTATAATTATGTTCAATGTATATCTGAGAGAAAAGCCTTTTTAATTGGATAAAAGGGGGGGAAATATAGCTGCTTGTATTCTCATACTAATTATGTTCCCCAAAAACCTGTTTGTATGAAAGATACTGAGGGACCCTGCCCCCAGCTGGTTCTGATTGGTAAATAAAGATGTCAACAGCCAATGGCTGGGCAGGGCAGACACAGGAGGGACTTTTAGGATTCCTGGGCTAGGGACAGGGAGAAAGGAGAAGGAGAAGAGAACTGCTATGCCTGAGGAGAGTGAAGGACAGGGAGGCATAGCTATCAGGAAGAGCTGGGAGAGTTTGGTCCAGCTGGGCATCACTCTGGGTCCAGAGCAGCCAAGAGAGAATGTAGGACTTAGTAAGTAACAACTTGGGATTATCTGTGGTAGGGGTGTGGGGGTGGATTCACCACATGGAGGCCCAGCCACTGAACCAATTTAGGCATATCAAAATATAAAGGCTGTGTGTGCGTCTTTCATTCGGGAACCCAGAATATGGGGTGGTTAGTAAGGACTGCACTGCCGCTGGGGTTTATTTAATTTTTCAAATTCTTCACACGGAAGCACCACCTGCTTCATGGTGGACTAAACAAATATTTTCTCTCTAGACTTCCTTTTTCTGAAGGTGATGTGCAGTTATAAAACTGCCAGTCACTCTGAGGACTAAGTGACATAATGGGGACTTGAGCCCAAGTTCCTGTCTGAAGCCATCTCCACTCAAAAGACACGACTAGACCAAGGTCAGTCAAGGTCTGCCTCTGAGAGAAGCCCTATAGTGAGAAAGAGTTCCTGGTACCACTCTATCTGCTGGGAACTGCATTTCCAAAGGGCAACAAGATTCCTGCCTGCTAAAGAACACAGCTGCCAGAAGACACGGTACCTCAGCACTGGCCATCACTGCTATGCAGACACCAAAGACACTCAGTATGCCACCCCAGGCTTCAGGAATTTTACTTGTATGGAGATAGTAACTCCAATATTCCAGGCAAAGAGAAGCTTTGTACTCCAATCCTAAGTGACACAAGAAAAGCACCCCCTTTAAAAATGCCTCTGATTTGGGGACTTCTGCCTCTGCCAGATCCAAAAGACAGCAAAACCCTTTCAGTTACCGTATAGTCTTAAGTCTGCCTGTTCCTCCCAGCCTTGACCGCTCAGCAATGAGAAGAGGTGACAACGGACCCAGGAGGAACCAAGAACTCCACTTCCTCACCTCACTTCTCTCCTGGTGCTCACATAATGACTGAAAGAAGGGAGTCTTAGATCTCTAGAGATTCAAGAGTGCTCAAAGGAATGGGCATTGGATTCTAGAGAGATCCAAAACATTTACTTTCTGCTAACAGCTTGACTTCTATTATCAGAAAGACTAAGAACATCTTAAGAATGGTGACATTTTAAATTTGTCACACAAAATTATTAAGCTGTCTTTGGTAGAGTGGAAAAAGATAGCAAGGAACACATCATTAAAATCTGTTTAAAAAAAAAAAAGTCAGGCATGGTGGTTCATGTTTTTGGTCCCAGCACCCCAAGAGGCATAGATAGGTGGACTCCTGGATTCGAGAAAAGACTGGTCTACAGAGTTAGCTCGAAGATAGCTAGAGAAAGTCTGTCTCAAAGCAAAAACAAAACAAACAAACAAAAGCCTGTAAAAATTTTTAATTTTCAAATATGTAAAAAATTTAATAAGGTCCCTGTGGTGGTTTGAATGAAAATGGCCCCCATAGCAGGCTCATAGGGAATGGCACTATGAAGAGGTATGGCCTTGTTGGAGAAGGGTGGGGTGAACTTAGAGGTTTCAAATGTTCAAGCTAGGCCTAGTGTCACTCTCTTTTCCTGTTGCCTACCAATCTGGATGTAGACTTCTCAGCCATGTCTCCAGCACTATGTCTGCCTGTGCACCTCTATGCTTCTTGCCATGATAATAATAGACTAAACCTCTGAACCAGACCAACTATGTTTGCCTTTAAAAGAGTTGCCATGGTCATAGTGTCTCTTCACAGTAATAAAAACCTAACTAAGGCATGTCCACATTCTTTCCAACAATTTTTAACGTTTTAAAACACCATTCAAAATTCTGGGTGGAATATATAGCTCAGTGGTTGATCACTTACCTAGCATGCACAAGGCCCTGGGTTTGATGCCAAGCACCATAAAAAATAAGCAAACAATACACCTCAGTAAGAAGCCGAGAAACCTCCTTACACAATCACACCAACAGTACACCAAATTAAGTATTAGCATTTAAGACATATCAAGAACCAGACTTTAGCCATCTTGTGTATGGCCAAGTGAACCTGGACCAAGCTCCATAGACATATGGTTATTATGCTGCATAGGGTCTCTCTATACACAGCACCCTGTTTTGTCCACTACCTCATTTCCCCCCTACACCATGGGCTTGTAGTTGAAACTGTGCCAGTTGTCTTGAGCTATATCCTGTATTTTGGACTTTTGTTTCTTTCTTTATGAGGGTATTAAGCCTCCTCCTCTATACTCTATAGTTTCTAAACTACAGACTACTTTCAGACGTCACAGACTTAAGTTAAGCACATCAACCCTGGTCTGTGAGATAGAAGGCTCTTGATTAGCATCAGAAAATACCTTTCTTTCTGTTGAAATCAGACCTATGATCTAAATTATTTTGAGTAGCTCTTAGTATGCATAGCTGTGATGGTTAATCTTCACTGTCAACCTGACTGGATTTAGAATTACCACAGAAATATACTCTCCTGTTGTCTCTAGGTTCTTCCAGAATGGTTTAACTGAGGAGGACAGACTTGAATGGGAGCAGCACCATCCAATGGGCAACAGTCCAAACTGAATCTATCTTATCTTTATCTCCTCCTGACTATAGATGCAATGTGATTAGCTGCCTCACATTCTTGCTGTTATATAACCCTGGAACTAGAGGCAAAGTTAACCATTCTTTCCTTCCTTAAGCTGCTTTTGCCAGCAATAGGAAAAGAAACCCATATAATAAGCTTAGCATTAAAGTTCAATCTATTGATCAATTTAATTATACAACTATTTAAATGCTACTCAGTGGGCAACTACTAAAGACACTGAGTCAGAACCACCTATGATCAGCTCTGTGCAGGTACCAGCGGATGAGGGGATAACCCGGGCTGTAAGAAAGCAGGCCCTGAACAGGCAATGACGGTACTTGTTCCTTTACCTCCCTCTCCACTGGTGGTCAGAATCTCATGTCTTAGCTATTTTGATTTTTAACTAGGAATGGATTTTCTGGTCTTTATCACAGAATTGAGTGGGTGAGAGGGGTGATACAAGGACCAGCTATGTTCTGGTGAGAGTCAAGGACGGCAAGGTTGAGACTGCAGAGCCTTCCCAGTCCCCAGCATCTCCTCTCACCTTCCATCTCTGGAGGCTGTGGGAATTTCCTGTATCTTTCCAGGGTACTATGAGATATGCTTTGGGAATGGAAGAAATTGACTTGCATTGTGAATAAAATTTTGAGGCAAATTTAAAAAAAAAAAGAAAGAAATGTCAATATAAGATTTCATATTAACATACAAAGGTAAGAGAGCTGAAGGTGCTGTAGGAAGCAGGTGCGAGCTGGAGCAGCGAGGGGTGAGGAAGGAGCTACTCCATGCAGCCTAGCATTTCCACACCTATGGGTATTATTAATTTGCTAAAAAAAAAAAAAAAATAGTAGCAGACATTCAAAGAGTCCATTCTGTGTGCTGGCCACTGCTGCAAATGCCACACGGGTGACCTCCTTCACCCTCACAGCCAAAGCAGGGGAGCTCCTTATTGGCCCCATTTAAAGATGAGAAAATGTGAACTTGGAAAAGATAAGTGCTGTCAACAACCACACCTCAGGCAGTGTGAACCATAGTCTGGAGAGTTTAACTTTGAAGAAAGGCAAGGATAATCTCACAAATTGTTATGTAGAAAGCTGTTGGACTTCACCTATGAATAAGCCCAGACAGGAAAAACCAATCAGGCTAACAGACATGAGTAAATAGAGAGCACTTATTTTCTCATATCTAAAATCCTATACTTTTCTATCAACAACACAAAAATGCTGCCTAAACAGCAAGAACAGCAGAAAAGAAAAAGTTGGGGAAAAAAATTGCAGTCACACAAACTGTAGTTAAAAAATGACTAAGTTTCCTTGATATATGAATTTGTTGGAAAACCATTTATCAACAGCCTGTTTCTCTCTAGCAGAGTCCCTCAAGCCGAGAGCCATGTCATTCCCCTTTGACTGATTAATTAGCCAATCAGGGGACATTTTTCATTGTGAGGCATGATGGTTTATTGCAGCTAATGTTTGGTCTCTAATGGCAACATATTAAAGCCAACTCGGCTATTTTAGCCCCGTGGAGTGACCAAAAGGAAAGGATAGGAGATAAATCAAGAGTGCCCTTCAGTTTCCCTTCAGTCCTTAACAAAACCCCCAAGGAGCAAATGGCTAGAAGTGAGCCCTACCAATAAAGGAAAAACAAATAAAAGAAAGGCACAACTGCCTTCAAGCTAAGGTAGTCCTTCCCATTTCTGAGGAACAATAATTTATCCTCTGTGATTAACAGACCACTGATAGAACAGACACCTAAAAGTCAATAGCTTGCTCTTCGTCCTTTTATCAAAGGCTGGGCTCGATAGGAAAAGTGGCTCAGCAATGCTTCTTGCTCACTGCAATGATTTCTCCTGCACTCTGGATCCAGAGCAAGCAAGTACCCCCATGGCCAATTCCACCCCCACATTCTACTCCTGCCATACAAGCTCCCTCAAGCCACAAGGGCCAGGTGTCTCCTCCATCCTCAGGCCGTTGGCAGGCACTGAAGCACAAGGAAGCAAGTCCAAATGCAAAAGAGTGCAGATAAGAGTTGCTCATATCCAGAAGACAGCATACTTAGTTAGTAACAATGATAGATAGAGGAAGCAGCAGGCTGTGCAATTCCACACACAAGCATGGAAAACTACCAGCCTTTCTAACTTCCAAGGAAAGCCAAAGACACACCTAGCAGTCTATTAGAGCAGACACATAGATGCTTTGCCTGTCTAGAGAGTAGTTATGGCCATTCTCTCAGCATGCATCTTAGCATCTTCATCACAATTTCCTTCAGTCCCTGACTTAAAGACTACTATACTGGCTAGTAGGAACCCCAGTGGCATAGGAATTTTACTTCTCTTGTGTACTAGAAGCACAGATGCCTTCAAAGCCTGCCTCTATTCCTAGTTCCCTGTGGCCTTGCCTGCCATTGGCAAGGTCAAGGGCTCTTCATGTGGGTGCTGGGTTTCTCAGTACAACAGTTCAAGGCAGATGATGGCTCACCTCAAGGCTCCAAGCAAGTGTTCTAGCTCATACGGCCTCCAAAGCTCCACACCATCCCCACAGCCAGTCTATTGGCTACAAGCAAACCAAAGCCACCTGAGGTTGGGGAAGGGCAGCTGGAGGTGGAGAGGTCATAAGGGAAGCTGTAAGAGAATGTGGAATGGGATGCACTGTCTAGGCCCTTGGTGGAAAACAAAACCAGAACACATAATTCAGCACTCTTATTCCATAGGTAAGAAACTGAGTTTACAGATAAACTAGGAATATCCAAGACTACTTTACCCTTGCCATCACTCTCTGGAACAACCATTTCAAGAGCTTCACATCCACCTCTTGGACAAAGAATGTAAGTGGACAAAGCCCAGTTGTCCACTATGAGAAACAAGAAAAATTAAATAATGAATGATGGCTGGTAGCTCAGTAAAACATGGCGTTCCTTGGATACCAGCAGCAAGTCATGCAGGTGATTCTAAGTGCTCATCTTGCAGAATCAAAGCTTAGGATTGAAGGCTCACAGGCCTTTCAGTCACTCTTACCTACACAAGACTTCCTGCTCAAAATGGACCACAGCTGCATCTTTAGCTGCTACCCAGTGGTCAGTCTGAGTTGCTTTACTCCCAGAGCAGCTGTTCCCACAGACTCCCCTTTGAGCTCCTGCTTCCTCCTTTCATGGCTCACCTGTGAACCACACCCAACTTTGCTGCCTGCTCCAGTGCACAGCACACATCTCAGAAACCTTTTGCATGAATATGTCTCTGAACACACTCCTTTAAAATATGGCACCCAGGCCTGAAGGCAACAAGTCAGTCTGCTGGCGGCAAACAAGCAAAAGGCACAACCTTCTACAGAAGCACCTGCCCATATTCAGGTCAAAGCCATGCTACAAGTCTTACCCTTGGTTAATTTGGGATCAGGTTATATGTCCTACCTTCTAATGTAATGATTCAATCAGACTTTACACATCTCATTAATTCACCTGCAAGAGGTAAAGTTTAGACCAAAAGTTCCAACTTAGACTATTTGAATCTGGATTCTGTTATCAATGGCCAGACAAATATGAAAATCATTATCCATGAAGAATCAACTGTAGAATTCAAGTATATCATACCACATGTTTATGAACATGGGCGAGATTTATTCTAACTAAAAGGTGCTTAGGAGATCACAAATGCCTGTCTCTCTGGTGCCTGGCTCTGCAGTGAGGACAGAGATGGAAGGCCACATCCTCTAAATTACTTACCAATTCAACCTAGCTCACCACTCTAGAGTATTAGCATGGAAAGCTGGAATGAATGGACAAAAACAAGCCTCCTAGTCAAAGACATTTTAAGTAAGAAATATTTTAACATTTTGAAGAAAAAAACCTCTTTTTGTAATTGTCTTTCACAAAAGAGATTTAAGGTACTGCATCCAACCAGGAAAAAAAGAAAAAGGCTGATCTAAACTGCCTCATGAATTAATCTATCAAACAGAAAGGGGTCTGCATGGAAGCAGTGCTCAGATGGAACGATGAGCAAGACATGGCAAAGTGGATGTGTTACAAGAGATGAGAAAGGTGCAGACTTAAAGAAGTCATGCAAAGAAAGCCATCGTTAATTTGATATCTTAAGTGTACACAAAACAATGCAGGGTTCTAATTCAGTCAGGTCATATGGTGACGACACAACACTTACTTGCCAGGAGCCTATGCCAGAGGCTTGTTGTTTAAAGAAACAAAGTGAGACTGTTAGTAACACATTTCCAAACCTCAATATGGTTTAGGAGTATTTTCTCTAGTGATAAGGCTGGATCAGGAAATAAGCTGCATGGAGGAAGGAAACTGGGAAGGTGGGGGAGGGAAAAAAAAATGAGAGGGGGTGCAAACTAGAAAGTATCAGGAAGTTCACCCAGATAGGAACTAATGGAATTTGTTTTTCAGTGTCTTCCAACTTCAATCTGCAAACTGTAGGACACACACACACACACACACACATAGACACACACAAATGACACCCTCCAATGCAGTCCCCTCTCCCCTATTGAGAACATATACATAATTCCTAGAAGTAACAAGCTCCTCCTAAGGCCCAAGTAACTTCAATTCAGTATACTGGACCATTTCTTTGTCTCCATAGAGGATGTAGGTAGATCCAATTTAGGAAGCACTGTGCTTCACTGATTTCCAGCTAATACAGAACCAGGTTGGAGAAAGAAAGAACTAAAAAACTAGACAGGTATGGCCATCCATCCTAGCTCAGTGCAGTTGACTAACAGTTCTGAGTAACTGGCAGTTTGTGATGTTCCTTCACTCATTAAGCAAGTTCTTCTGAATAGCCAGATGCAGGCAGGAGCTCTGCTCCTCCCATAGCCTCTCCAGCTGGAAGAAATGCTGAGCACCAATAAAGTGAGCAGAGAAGTCAGAGCAGAGGCCTGTGGTGACAAGTGCAATGAGAAACAGCAACAGCTAGGAAACTACTCTAGCCTGAGACAATGTCTGAAAGCCAATTTCTGACAAACTGTACTCCTCTTTAAAAACATAAAGTAGTACAAGCAAGCATTCATCCAATAATCCCCCTCAAGAATCTACTATCTAGTGCCAGCAGATGGTGCTTGGCACTGAAGGCAGCTTTATGAATACTTCCTAAAGGAGAAGATATTCAAATGCCAGTCTCAAGTTATGCAAGGCATCATTTAAAAAATATTTAAAAACTAAAGTCCAATTTTTATAAGAAGATGTACAATTAAATTTCTATTTACTAAGTGAATCCCCTACCATGTTCCATACTGGATGGTGCACATGTTAGGAACCCAGAACTGGATACAAAGCAAGTCCTTTGTCTTTTAAGATGTTTACTGTCCTGCCAAAAGTACTTGACAGATCAAAATGTCCATATGTACAATAAAGTAGATGGATTTCTTCATTAGATACAATTAAATTATTAGACACAATGTTTGGCAATGCAAAACATAAATTCAAGCCAATGTTGCTATGGGGGTCAAGGGAAGAAACAATAATCCAACTGAGACGAGGAGCCAAACAAAACAAGTATTTTCAAACCAATCTGATCAAAGGCCTTTTGCCCTTGCTGTGCAGACTGTTGTAAGTAACATGGTAAGGTTTCTTAGCAACACTATTTAAGGAAGGTGCATCTGTACCAAGAACTCAAAAGTAAACCCAATGTATTTCCAAGATAGGACTGCATAGGGAGACCTTTGCTTGCTGTCCTCAGCACAATTAGACAGATTGTTTTCTGCATGCATGTGATTGTACATACGGACTCATCTTCTCACTGTGCACCTGGGGTAACAACACCCATATACCCCATAGACAGGCAGACTTAAGAATCTGCAGGCCAGCAGGCTCCCCAGGTGACTGTGTGGCACCTGGAGGTTTGTGAAGCCTAGCCACACAGTGACAGTGATGGAGCAGCTCTCTCTTGGTACAGCTGTGGTCCAGGGCTCCCCTGGCGTTCTCAACACAGGTTCCTTATCACTGCAGTCCTCACCTGGATCAGCTACCGAGACTAAAAACAATTCTTTCTCATATGAATGGCATGTGTTCACACATAGGGACAGATGAATGCAAGCCTGAGGTTGACTTTGGGTGTCTACCTCTACTGCTCTTCACCTTATATATTGAGACAAAGTCTCTCATTCAGTTTGCTATTTCTGCCAGTCTGGCTAGCCAGCTCACTCCAGAGATCCTCTTGGTGTCCCTACCCCCATGAGCCCCTACCTGTAATTACAGATGCACTATCACATCCACCTGGCTTTTTATGTGGGCTCTGCAGATCCCAACTCTACTTTATCTACTGTGCTATTTATTCTGATCTAAAACCAACCAAACGAACAAAACTTAACTATTATCTTCCACTATCAGAACATGTCAGCACTTAGAACAGGCCACCTTCCATGTAACTCAGCAGCCACCAATCTCAGCAGGCCACTGGGAGCCCTAGGAAGCAGCTTCCTCCAGGCTCACCCTGCTAAAGGAGTGAGGCAGAGAGGGGCTAGGCAACATAGGAATCCAGCCTTAATTTGCAAAGGAAATTGCTCAACAAAGTCTCTCTTCATAGACAATTCTCAAGTTTCTAAACATAACACTGAGTAACAAATATCTACTACCCAGGAAGAAAAGACACCAGTCAGTCTGAAAAAATGCTAGAGATAATGAAAGTTGTCTTTTTGTTCTATGGACACCATAGACCTTGGCAAGAACCAACAAAAGAACAAAGGCACAGCATACCAGATTCACGGAGGAATTGAATTGTGGTGACTCCAGATTTTGTTAGCTGGAATTTTGTTAAAAAGAATTTTCATTCTCTCCATAAATCTAGCTAAAGTCTTTAGTTTTCACATCAGGATGACAGTAAGGCTGTCTCTCACATTTGGAAGTAGTGCAAAAGTTCTGTGCAATATACAGCTCAGTGGAATCTAATAAAATATGAATTATGGGTTCACTGGTATCTTCCAGTTTTAAAACAAGCCATTATGTAAAATGGAGGGTGTATCTACTGTCCATCTCATCCCCAGGATCTAGAGGTTTAAGTAGGAGTGGGGTGAGTAGCTGTCTGTGACATTTTCATCCCCAGGGAACAAACAAAATGGGGATACACAGACAGCACACCCACAGCTGGTACCTGAGCAAGCTTCTTGTTCTTCCTTTTCCCAAAAATGCAGTCCAAGTCAGTTTCGCTCCGAGAGGACAGATCCTTCCCTAGAAACAACATAAAGCTTTTCATAAGACCATTCGTTTGAAAGGAGAACAAGTATAAAAATGTGACTCCTGAGAGAAAGGAGACGATGGCAGAGGGTCGGTCCTGACTCTGACCTCACTCTACAACTGTGATCATAACACAGATGACAATTAAAGGTTCAGGGACTGTCCGGTCCCCTCTGAGCTGCAAACAACCTGGCACACAGACTGCACAGAAAGCTCCATTCTGAAGTGTCCTTCCTGCTTGCTATGCCTTCAAGGTGGGACTTAGGGTATCTCTGGGTTCACTATCTGCAAAACAATCCCATTTTCTTCAAAGAGACAAAACGCAGGACCGAAAATACTGATAGGCACATAATCTCAAACCCATTAAATACTCACATGTTCACTATTTTTTGGTACACAAAATCTCAATAATAACTAAGTGAAAATTTAAAAGTATAAAAGCAAATCAAAGCTTAGTTATTCTTTTTAAAATGTTCTTACTTGTAACAGCTCTACCAGTCAAATAGAAGGTTACATGGTGACTACAGGGAAATAAATGGCTCTGGTAAGAGCAGTGTCCAAAGAATCAATGCTTCCTGTTTAAAAGACTAACCTAACTCAATTCCAACCCCCAAACCACTAATTTAAAATTCACTTTGGAACTCCACTTCAACCCAACAGTACCCTGTGAGCAGTCAGCCAAATCCACTGCCATCCATCAACTTCAAGGAAAGTGCATCTGAAAGCTTAACTCTCTGTGTAAAGCCTACTAAACTGGGGAAGGGAGGTCAGGTCACATACAGGAATCTGGGTTTCTAGCTAGAAGCCAAGCTCCATAGTCACCAGCTCAATGATCTCGGTTTTCTGCAGAAAACTGACGTGACAAAGTAATGTCATGACCCAGAAAGTTCTGGTTCACTGATTAGCACTGGGGCATTCAAATATAACACTGCTCAGTGACTCTACAAAATTGAAAAAACAAAACACCCTTCAATTTGATGCAAAACCAGGTGCCAGAACCAGTTTCAGCAGCAGTGGTACCAGAGATGGTACAGTTGGCACAACCTGTTCCTGATGGATGGGAAGGTTCCCAGTGTTGCTCTCCTTCCACCAAAGGCCAACACTAGCACCCCAGACTCAAAAGAACCTCAAGTCAAAAAAACAACCAACCAAAACAAACAGAAACAAGGAGAATCTATATAAGAACAGAGTGATGCCTATCACAAACAGTGCACAGGAAAGAAAACGAGATAGTCGGCAGAGACTACTTGTGTTGCAGCACTGAGAAATGCACAGCTTCTTGGGAGGCAGTGATCTATCCTCAGCTGTCACCAGTGCAATCCATTTCCTAATGCAAAGCACACTCACTGTGGAAGTTGTAACTCAGAAAAGAGTCAGTTTAAGACGGCTCAGAAAGAGCATCAGAAACCAAGTGAGACGATGCATGCTGGAATCCAAGCACCCTGTGAGCTGAGGCAAGAGGACCAGGCAGTCCAAGCCAATGTGTGTCACACAGTGAAAGATACACCAACTCAAAAAGAAACAAGAACCCTTAAACCACTGACCAGCTCCCCTTAACCCAGCCCCTAAAAAGAGGAGGCATCCTGAAAGAAACATAAATTTATACCTCTTTTATAGCAATTTCACTGAGCAAAGGTTCAAAGAAAAGAGAGAACATGGGGCCACAGTTCATAATTAGTATGTGAAGAAATAAACACACTAAAATTCAGAAAAAATCTCGGATTTGATGAAGGTGCTAGGGTTTCTAGAGTTCTAATGGATTCTTGGGTCAGAAATTTCTATCCTCTAGCAAAGTTCACTTAAATGTATAAACCAGGGCTGTACAGGACCTGCTCTGAATTTAATCTGAAGAACAAGAACACAGAGAAGAAATGAGAGCCAGAGTCCATAAGGAAGAAACCTGTAAGTGGGTATTACGGGAAGACGGGTGTGATCTTGATTAGCTAGGAGTCAGCTAATGGTCCTGACTGAATCATTTATATATGTTATGAAATTATGGCCACTCTTGGATAAAATACACATAGTAAAACTCAACTTTGAATGGATGGGAGGTTCAGTTCTGATCTATGGTAAAAATCACAACCAAGACTGATGACAAACTTAGACCTTTGACAAAATGACAAAAGGAAAACTGAACAGGGCAGAAACAGATGTTACCTATTTAGCTGTAGCTGTTCTAGTTCAGCTATAAGTGCATCTGGAGAACCAGGAAGAAAGGCTTCCAGGAGCCACAGACATAAGGAAGTCCATTTGAGGCTGGGTGTAGGTTTTCACAGAGGAATGCTGCACTGAGGACAGCAATCAATCTGTCACTGTTTGGCTATAAATCACCGTTATCACCTTTTCTAGATCATCTCAGTGGTCACTGAGAGGAGGAGTGTGACTCCCAGAGTGACAAATGCCAACTGCACCCACTAGTCTGGCACCAGGGGAGGAAATGGACTATAACACAGGTATAAGATCAACGAGGTATAGATAGTCCTAACTCTAAAGAAATGTTGCCGCAGTAAATATATTTGTTAAATAAAAAAACAGGTTTATCTGGGCTGCTTCAAAATTCATTTACATGATTCAGTCAAGAATAATACATTAAATATAAAACCAATGTCCCTTAAAATCAGGGTATTACTGTGGGATGTAGTGAGAGTTTTTGTTTCTTTAAAAACACAATTATGTTATATGAATATGTTTTTGTTTTAATCCCAGGTGTGGAATGTAGAGCTGCTTCAGTTTGTCCATAGCCATTAGCTACAATTATCTCATGCTCTAGGAGGGGCATGATCTTTGCCATTTGCAGATCGTTTAATTCTGGGGACGCTGGAGAGGATATAAATGAGAGAGCTCTGAGAAGGCCTGTGGCAGCTGCTGTTCCACCTGCTTTGGTATTTACTGGATTGCTGGTTTGCTATTGCTGGATATTCTGATGATGAAAATTAGACTTGCCTCAAGGAACCTGACACCCTAATCAGCAGGAAATAGTCTAAAGAGGTCTAAACTCCCCTTTCCCTCTAACCTTCTTTCTCTCCTACCTAGTGTTGGGGGTTGAGAGGGAGTAGGGTGGAATAAGGGTTGGAGGTAGACATAAGAACCCAATGAAATAGCTAAAGAATACACCAACAATGGGAGGAGCTAGATTTCAAACAAATATAGATGATAGTAACTTAAAATTACATAATTAATTATTCCAAATCAAATCACCAAGCAGAAGCCACAAAAAGAAGTAATTATGCATTAGGACTAAGACTGATGTAGTAGTGGGAATTTAGGCAGTAGCAGATATTACAGTACCACTTGCTCTAGCCAGGCATTTTGTAGTTTTTCTTTGAGATAGGGTCTCACTATGCAGCCCTGACAGGTCAGGAACTCACTATGTAGATTCGGCTGGCTTTGGATGCAGAGATCTGTATGCCTCTATCTCCCACGACTGGGACTAATGGCATGCGTTACCACAAAGGCTGGCTCTGGGAAGGTCTTCAGCAGGCTGTACAGAGGTATCACCTTCCTACATTTTAGTTTTCTGGACTACATAGGGGCTTATGATGTGATTCATCCTCATTAGCAAAGGGAACTAGGAACTTTCATCATGAATATCAAATTCCCTATTTCCACAAGGCTGGAAGATTCCAGTATGAGTTCCATAAAAAAAGGGTCACGTCTCACAAACCACAGAACAGGGCCCAGCTGAGCATCATGTCAGCTTGCAAATATCTCCTCTGTTACAGAAGAGGAAACAGAGTTTGAAGGAAGGGAAATGGTTTGGGATGTGTCTGGGAGAGCACCAACCAGAAGCTAGCTTCCGCAGACCCAGACAGGCTCCTTTAGGATAACGACAGTTCATAGATGTCATTCATACCCAGAGACAAGACCAACTGAAAAGAAACAGCTTTTAGGAAATGAAAAGAACTGTAATACCAACTTTCACTGGATGGTGCAGACAGTGGTTTTCTGCTGTTTCCTGTACTACCTGGATTTCCACTCCTTTTTGTTCTTCCTTTCTTATTCCCAGCCTTTGGGTCCTCTGTTTCCTGACACCTCCTCTCCCTCTAACACAATACACCTTCAGCTCTTTCTTCTCTGCACACCAAGGCCTCCTCTTTTCATGAGCAGGGCTGATAAATATGCAGACCTCACTGTGAGAGAGAAATGAAGGCATAACACGCCAAACAGTTTGACAGGGTCACCAGCAAGGGAGTGGCTGAACCAGAAATAGAAAGCAGATACAGCCAGAATCCATCAGATTGGAGCAACTTAGGGAACTTCAGCAAATGCTTCAGATGAAGTCAGGCATGCAGTCAGGTTCTAAAGAACAATCAGAAGACTACATATATTTAGAGGGAAGGAAGTGGGGGAGGCTGCATGTCATCCAAAAGTGAATTCCATTTGTGTGCTCTGCAACACCCTTCTGCAGTGTCTCTAATCTTCCTATAGTGTCTAATGAAATAAGAAGGGCAGCTTACGGGACCAGGGACTAAGGAGCTACCATTCCTTACCTCCCAAGGACTAGAGGGACAGCAAAATAGTTTTCTGGTCTATAATGGGTTATAGTGTGGTGGAGATAAGTCCTGGTTAGAGGCCTCATGCACCTCCAACAAAAAAATGTTTACAAGTGAAAAAGAAAGGGATAGCACAAAGGAGCCCCTTAAACCGCACGGGAACAAAGGGGATTGCAGCTCTCCTCCCACAGAGCCTGGAAGTCACTCTGTTCCCGGACCCCAGGCTCTGCCATGCCTTTTCACTTCTTTCAAGCCCAGTTCTACCTGTTGGGCCCTGGCCCTGGAGGAGAGCTACTAACAAGTTTCTAGTCAGAAATGTCTCCCACAGCTACAAAGGCAGGTTCTAGGAGTTAAACAACCCCAAAATGCCAAGACCAAGGCAAAGAGATACCTTTTTCCTGGCAGGGACAGGAACAGACATCCAATTTCCCAAAGAACAATCAAATAGTAAATGGATACCACAGAACAGTAACCATCACACCTAGCACACACGAAGTACAGCATGTAATAATAAACAGCTTGTGGCCACTCTGCAGAAACATCTGAGACTTGTTTATAGCAGAGGCTTCTCATCTGTACACGACTGCCATCTAATGGCTGCAGAGAAAAGCTGCACCCATCAATGAGAAGCTACATGGGGAAGATGGGAGTGGCTTAGAAAGGTGGTGATGAGCAAAGGAGGATTTGTTGCCCAATTTCCAACCACCGCATTATCTCAACACCACCCTGGCTACAGCCATGAGATGCCTACTGTGATACTCCATGAAATAGAGAACTTGTGGAGACTATTATAAGGGTCAGCTTGGGACTATGTGTCATTACAGTGTAGATTTTGATATAATTAATGATGCAAACTGCCAAATAACAGGAACTACCTTCCACAGCTATTAAGAACTGAAAAAAAGGTCAAAGCTGTAAAGATGAAGAACAACAAAAATCAAATTTTTTTCTGATCTAGCTACATAGCACTGCCATCTCCTCTAAACGGAACACTGACTTCCACTCTCGGCCTACAGAGGACTTACCTAGTCTGAAGCCTCCCCTGGGCTGTTCTTGGTACCACTGTACCCCAATTTGCACTTTAATAAGATTCCTGGCAAGTCAGCAGGGGGAACTTGCTATTGTACTGAGCCCTTGGCACTTAGGGCTGCTGCAGACCAATCCACCAGGCTGCCTAGACCTCCCATTCAGAACTTCAAATAAGCAGCCAGTGCTCAGTGCTGGACAAGAGTCACAGTGCCTCAGGAAACCCAGTGCCAAAATACATACTCCAACAAGTGAATGCAAGGTCTCACCTTTTGTGAATTTCATATAATGAACCCGGTTTTTGGAGATTTTGGATTTTTCTTCAAGGCTAAAAGATTTCTTTTCCTTGTTTTCTGAGGAATCTTTAAAAAGAAGAAAAATATTAAACATTGTGTAATTCATTCTCTTCATGAAAGATGTTACTTACATAAGCTTCTGTAGGAGTGTCAAAAACTTATTACTGAACTCATTACTGAATTGGAATTTCTTTTAAAAGTGTAGATCAGGCAAGGTTCTCTCTAGCCAATAAAACCCTCAAAGAAGAGAAATGAAACTGTCTTCATATCAGAATCTACACATGACTATTCATGGCCGTATTCACAGCAGTACAATACCGAGGTAAGCCAAAAGCCTTTCAAACATGGCTGAGTTCACTGACACAGCCTGATACTAGAATGTCATTTAATCACTTGCAGTAGAGTGGTGGGTTGATTCCCATATGGGCACTGAGCCACATCTTAGGTATCCATATCTCCCCCAGGAGTTCCTAGTAATTTCAAAACCGAGCATGTAGCAGAGCATGCTAGGAACACCGTGAAGACAGGCACTTCCGCTTTCAAACAGTGCTAAGCACAGGTTACTAAAAGTGTTCCTTAAGCTGCTGCACTGTGTCCCACCAGAGCTACTCTCAGTTTATAAGACGCCTTCTGACCTAAGCCTGGATTGAGCCAGGGGATCACATTGTCCCTGGGAGTTCTCAGGAGTTCCTCTGGGCAGAGGGCCACAACCCACATGGCTCTCCTTTCCCACATGCCTTTATACCGCCTTAGGAGAGGCGGTTCTCTGGGATCAATAGGAACCCAAATATGGGTAACAGGCCCCTATCTTTTTATCAAAACCAGCCTTTCAACTTATCAAGACACAAGGCTAGACCTAACTCAAAACACAAATATATAAAAAAGATAAGAATAAACATATTAACATAAGATACAATGGTGTACATGAGATGGAAATATTATTTTAGAGGAAAGGAATTATGAAATAGAGCCTTTCTGACAATTACAGAAGTATGTATACTTTAAACAGACAGTGGGCATCAAATTTGATGGTCTCTGCCATTCACCACAGGCATCTAGGATTGCTATAAGTGTTAGGGCACACTTTCAAAATTCTTTTCAGGGATAGCTGGGTAAAAATTTTTGAGGATGCTGCTTCAAACCACACCTTTGCATTTAGCAACTTCTCAGTAACCCACTTTCCATCTCAAAATATTTAAAATAATGAATGGCAAAATAACAGAAAGTTAATATGTGGTCACTATGGAAGAAGAAAGTGCCCTCGAAATGCTAATGTGAACTTGTCAAGCTTTATGCTTAAACAAGACAGGATAGCTCTTCCCAGGTGTCCATGTATGTATGTATGTATATATGTATATATGTATGTATGTATGTATGTATGGTTATAGACTTTCTCATGTTGATGTCTGTATGTGTGTGTGTAAAAGCATACACATGCTTGTGGAGGCCAGAGCATGATGTTAGGTGTCTTTTTCTATCTTGCTACACATTCTTATTTTGAAACAGGGTCTTTCACTGAAACTGGAACTCACTGATTGGCTAGGGAGGTTGGCCAATGAGTTCCAGGGATTCTCTCATCTCTTCTTCCCAGTCCTGGGGTTATAGTCACATACTAGTCTTTTTTTGGCATGGCTGCTGAGGACATGAGCTCATGTTCTCACGACTGTGAACAGTACTTTATCGATAGCCCCTGCCCTTTCTGTTTGTGTAACATAGGCGGACCATGTACTGACAATTTACATGAGGCTAACACTGAACTGATCCTCTGCCTCTTTCTCCCAAGTGCTGAGATTGTAAACACACTACCACACACAAGTATGTAAAAAAGGTAACTTTTTAAAATAAAATTTAAAAGAATATTCTGACTCTAGTATTCTACAAGAGAACAACATAAAAGGTCTGCTTAGCTAGAAAACAAACAGTTTGAATTTACTAAGGATCTTAACCACAGAAAAGAATGCTAGGTTCCTATGTCATCTACCATGGAATACAAACAATGTATAACTATGGTAAAAAACAAAACAAAACAAAACAAAAAACCAAAAAAACCCTCACATGGATGAAGACACTGCATTCAAAAAAGATGGCACAGCAGGAAAACAAGCTCTCCAGGTCTGTCCTGGGAACAGGCTTTCCCTAAAAAGAATCTTCTGAAAGCACCTTCCACTTTTGGGTGGCAGTAGAGCCACAGACAAGCTTCTCTAAATGCATAATCCCAACAGCAGGGCTACTGGCCCCCTCTAGTGGCCCAGACAGGGACTATCTAGAAGTTGGTACCTGCATGCAGCTTTGACATCATTTAAAATACATTTACAATAGGTTTGGGCACCAAGGAAAATGAAGCCCATGGAGACTAACCCTGGAGGAGGATGAAAAAAGCCAACTATCATTTGTGAAGTCAATCATAGCCTTCCTTACAGACAGCTCAGTTCCCTGGGTGCTTCAGAACGTCTACTGCCTACCCTTATTTAAACACTCTGGGAGGGGCTGTTACAGGTTCCCTGCCAGCTTTGGCCATCAGTGTGGGACAAGGGAGGCCTGTCCTGAGTGAGCCAGGGTCTCAACAACAGAAATGGCACCTCTCACTTAGCAAATAGTGATTATAACACCATCAGACTGAGGAAAATGGAACTTTCTAGATAACCCCTGAAAATCTGAAAAACAAGCCACCTCTTCTCTATCTGCACAGCCCATCCCAGGTTTCCCTTCTCTGTGGGATCTTAGAGCAGATCAGTTCTTACACTTCTGTGGCCTGACAGTTATGAGCACACTCGGAGGCACTAAGCACTCAGTGACAGTAACAAGGCCAAACCCAGTACAGGACGGTTTGCCCTGATTAAGAACAGGGATGTGGACAACTATGAGAAAAGGATCCCAGGTTCAAAGGTCCATGAGGATAGCAGTGACAAAGGCATCTCATGCCTGAGTGATGTCCTAGTCATGACACTTTGATGTCACCAAATGCTCACCAAGGTGGAATTTCTGATGGCCAAAGGTTTAGCTAACTTTCATTTTAGTCTTTACATAGCATTAATTTCATATGGTGTATTTTACTTTACATCAGAAAGACTCAAGAAATGTTTTTCCTGCAGAACGCTTAGTCATGGTCATTTGCATTATCAAATACAAGTAACATGTCCACAGCTGTGACAACTGAAAATGTTGCTAGGACAAGCACAATGGATCAGTGAGCAAAAGCTCATTCAGTGACAGTGCCATTAAAATATAAAAAGAGTATCAGGTCCATTAGCAACTGAGGTCTGAAAGGCCTACAGCAGGCTGTGACTCTGTTGGGAGGAGCAGCAGTAGTAGTGTCCTTACCTGCTGTTTCCTGGCCATGGCAAGTGTTGAGTGCTGCCAAAAGCTGGTTGAAGTCATCCTGGTGAGCAATCCAGTTGTCCTGGAAGCACCAGAAAGTATAAGAGGCAAGCCTGAAACTTGCTATAATGCTGACACAGACATGTAACAGAAATCTGGAAGTTAATATGAAATTGTACATGTTTCATTAAAATATTATTTAATCAGTTTAGCTGGATTCATAAAAAGTATAAACTTGAAATAAGATTTAAGTAGATCCATATCAAAGGGAGGACATCTAGGGCAAAGCTCAGTTGTAGAGCCCTTGGTTTGCAAGTGTAAAGTCCCAGGTTTGGTTCCCAATCAACAAAATATATATACATATTAAGAAGAAGCTACTTAGAAGCTCAAACCTGTTCTCAAATGTGGATAACCCATCAACAGTTAAGTCAGGGCAAACAGAAAGCAATGGGCAACACTTAGAGTATTATACTAGAGCAATATAAAATTCATGTTTTCTCACACAGAAAGACTACTGGGAGCTGGTTAAATGACTCAGCAGATAAGAGCACTGGCTGCTCATATAGAAGACACAGGTTCAGTTCCTGTTGTGTCCCAACCCCAACATGGCAGCTCACATTTGTCTGTAATTCCAGTCCCAGGTGATCCCACACCCTCTTCTGGCATCCATGAGTACTGTAAGTATGTGGTACCAACACGTATGCACGAGTAAAATACCCACATCCATTAAAATAAACCAAACCCTGGGGTGGGAGGCGGGCACACACTGCGACCATGAAAAACAGGAGCGGTGAGAGCGGAGTCCTCCTTTCTGTTCAACAGCACCTGGACTAGTCTGCTGAATTCTAAACACTGTGTCTGCAGCAATTTCACAGAACTCTCTGGAAGGAGACCCTAAGTCTCTGAAGCAATGAGATTCAACTGCAAGGTGTTCACTAATGATGACCTCCAAACAATGAGAACCAGTTGGCAGCAGGGTTTCCGAGCAGGAATTTCCCCTACGCACTATACATAAGCATTTCTTATTAACAAAGTTTAAGCGGGGTGTGGTGGCACATGCCTTTTATTCCAGTACTTGAAAGGCTGAGGCAGGCAGATATCTGAGTTCGTGACCAGCCTAATCTACAAAGTGAGTTCCGGGACAGCCAGGACTATTATACAGCTGAAAAGTTAAGGTGTGCACACAAATTAGCAGAACACATGCTTCTCCTAAGAATGTACGTACAGCATACTTTGTGTTTCTCAAAACAGCATTCACAGTCAATATTATAAAAACTCTTTTTTTAGTAGCTAAAATTTTAGCTGTTATTCCAGAGAACTTTAAGCTGTTGTAGGCAGAGATATCAAATTATTGAAGCAATTTAGTTTACATAAAGTAATTCTCCCAGTTTTAACTGAGTTCTGTTAGTTACAAGAGTTTAGGAAGAAAGCTCCCAGGCATGCTCTGAATGGGAAGGGGTAGGTGGTGCTGAACTTGACTCTGGCAGCCGTGGTGCTGGTGCAGAGTCTGTGTTCAAGAGAACAAGAAACCAACTGTGGAACACCAACAGTTAGAAACAAGACAGCTTTCTTACATCACTCCCCACTCTCAAAGCCACCCACATTAACAAAACAAACTAATATTGGGATGCAGGTAAAGACAAAAATTGATCTTATCCAGAAATGAACATTTCTTTGAAAAGATTTTTTTTACAAAGTTCAGCTATAAAATAGGAGTGTCTCTTGAGGCCACTGACTAAGTAAAGGATCCAGGAGGACGAGGCAAGGTGGTGGAGGCACTGCACAGGATGAAGATGCTAAGCCATGTGCTCTTTTGTCTTTCTTCACCCAAAGCAAGAACCATACTCTTGACTAAAACCCATCCCATTGCATGAATCCCAATGTTTATGTTGACACAAATCAACTGCAAAACAGACACTCAGAAATTGCTCACTTCATTATTGTTTGTGGCTCCAAGTCCCAGGTGGTTATTTTTAACTTTAACTTTAATATGTTCTGTGGCTCCTTGCTCCTGAGCCCCAAACCCTGTGGAGATTAAACAGAAAGAGATTAAATATAGCTCTATCAGCTATAAAGAGAAATTGCCTTTTTCTTCACGATCTATTCAAAAAGAGCACATCCTTAGGCAGCAGTTCTCAACCTCTGGGTAGTGACCCGAAATCCTTTCACAGGGTCACATATCAGATATGCTGCATCTCAGATATTTATATAAAAATTCATAACAGCAGCAAAATTAGTTATAAATTAGTAATGAAAATAATTTTATGGTTGGGATCACCACAACATGAAGAGCTGTATTAAAGGATCGCAGCGTCAGCAAGGTTGGGAACGAGAACCACTGGTACAGAGGGTTCTGCATTCTTAATGGATGCATTATTAACTGTCAATGCTGATTCCTGAACTCAAGAAGCAATACAGAGCCCATGAAGACACTACACAGAACACATATCTTACACATGTTTTGGAGCAGGCCACTGCTCCAGCAAGTAGCAGATGCCCACAGGAGCACACGGAGCATACGGCATTCTCTGGTACTTACTCTGCACCATGACATCAAGAAAGAAGGCAGAGTACTCCAGGTTCCTGGCCTCACTTAGCTCTTATACCTAAGGTCATACACATACCAAGAGCAACTGCAGAGACTGCAACTGAGAAAGAACCTTAAAGAACTTTGACAGAGTAGGGATGGAGATTTTGATCCTTGGAAACAATGTTCAACAAGGGAGCAACATGAACTAAAGTCTAGTTTGAAAGGTCCTCCTGCTTCTTATATGCTGAAATGGACGGAAGAGGAAAGAAGGGAAATGGAGGCAGTATTGTTTGAATGCAGGGATAAGCACCACTTTAGAAAGTCAGGAAAGCTTGGAAAGGAGAAGACTTGAGGGCATAAGAGGTTTAGAATACAAACTAATCTTGACATGGCCACTGGAGCATCACAGCCAGGAGGTATAATCCGATGCCTGGTAACACGTGAGAGCACCTGAGCAGAGTTTGCAAAAAGTGGCTTCACAGCCACCCTTTAATGCAGCCCATGCTGTGGTGACCCCAACCATAAAATGATTTTCATTGCTCTTTCAAAACTGTAATTTTGCTACTGTTGTAAATTATAATGTAAATATCTGTGCTTTCTGATGGTCTTAGGTGACCCCTGTGAAAGGGGTCATGTGACCCAAAAGGAGTTGAAAACCACTGGTCTAGACAAAGAAGATGGTTGTGAGTTAGAGGTGGCTAATGACATAAAGAACAAGGCAAGATAAAGGGGGTTAAGGCTACCACAAAAGAGTTCAACAAAGCAGCCACTGCTGAGGGGTGAGGTGATTTAAGGATACCATATGCCCACTGGATTCAAACACAAGAGCCCTGCAACCCTGACAGAAGCAGCATGTATAGTTTCACAGTAGAAGCCCCACTGCAGTTAGGAGTAAGCAGAATATAAGAAACTCAAGAAAGCATGTGTCTACGACAAAGGAAAATTAAGTACTACTCTTGGAAACAAAAAACTCTGAGGCTTAAGTATGAATACATGTGTAATGATTTAAAAGGTATCTGAGAAAGATACTAATTACAACAGTTGAATTGATAAATCAGAGGACCTGGTATTTATGTTCGAGTCTAATTTACCACCTGGTCACAATTCATTTCTCCAAAATCAATTAAATTGATCTAAAAGAAAAACAAACAAACAAACAAACAAAAAACCTGATCTAAAGCACAAAGTTCTCCCAGATTCTAAGACGGATGTCTTCTGACTCCTAATCTCCTGACACAGTGTGGTCACTTTAGAGTTTTGATACAATACCTTTCCTTTAGACCATCCCATCTTCTCAAGCATCTTCTGGCCAAACTTGGAATCATCATTACTCCATGCAGTATTTCTGGGATCCACAGCCCATTTCTGCTTCCGCCGACCTACAAATAAAAGGGTATCTCATCAGCACCCTGTCTTCACCTGGAAGAGTACACGCAAATCAAGCACATGCTTCATACAACATGACATATTTAGTGTCCAAGGGGCTAATAGACAGAACCTTTTCCCTGGTATTCTCAGTAACTATATATTCCTGACATAAAAACTGGCCTTGTTAAATTTAAAGTACACTATTCCCTCTAAAAGACAAAGCAAAATAAATTTAATAGAGCACTATTTGAGCCTTCCCTATCCAGTCACTGGCAGTAACCAGAGGCTCTCTAATGAACACCTTCACAGCAGCAGGTGTAGTCACCACGACACTCAGTGGTCC
The DNA here is from genome assembly GCA_021653895.1 of Mastomys natalensis. Classification (NCBI taxonomy): domain Eukaryota; kingdom Metazoa; phylum Chordata; class Mammalia; order Rodentia; family Muridae; genus Mastomys; species Mastomys natalensis. The sequence continues at coordinate 2,609,879 of JAJTUV010000145.1, forward strand.
ATGTTATAGGGCAAATGCTTCCACAGTGTCTCAATGAAGGGAAATAGTCTTACCTTTTTGATAAGAAAACTCAAGTCGGAGAGCAGGCCCTGCATCTCACATAGGCAACATGGTGGAGCTGTTCCTGATGGCAAAGGCATGGGTGAGCCAGCCCTGAGGGTGTGTGAGAGGGAGAGCTGTCCTACCCCCTCATAGGCTGCAGCACTTGGGAGAAAGGGTCCTCACACCTTGACTGGGCAGCACAGTGGAGCTGGCTCTGGGGGTGTGGGTAAGTGAGTCAGGCCTAGAGTTTGAGAACAGAGTTGTCTCTGCCTCTTGCTGATGGCAACATTGGATGGGCTAGCTGGAGCAGTGCTGGAGAGCTCGCCTGCCCTGGAGGTGTGGATAAGTGAAAGCCAGGGGGCTGACCAGCTCAGCTACCACCCTGGCCCAGATCCAGGGCTCTGAGTTGGCCCACCCCAAAATCTATATCATCTGTGAATAGTTGGGACATATGAAGAGACCAGACCTGCTGATTCAAACCTGCAGGATCTCCATGACACAGGGCAACAGCAGGATAACCAGGAGTCCTGATGAGGATCCAATACTGATGGTGTCACAGAAGCCAGAGATCTCGAACAAGACTACTGACTCATTGCAATGAACATTTGCAAGTGAAGATGTGTGGACAACAGGATACACTGGGAACACACTGCGACACACTACAGCTTCAGTGATGAGATGTTTTCTGTGCTTGCTTGTGTGTGTGTGTGTGTGTGTGTGTGTGTGTGTGTGTGTGTGTGTATGTGTGTGTGTGTTTTATTTTGTGGGGGGAGGTTGCATGGGCAAAGGGTAGATATGAGGGACAAGGGGAGGAGTGGAACTGGGGTGCAGGATGTAAAACTCACAAAGAATCAATAAGAAGTTAAAAAAGAAAAAGAAAAACCTGAGTCTCTACCTAAAGTCCCTAAGTAAAGCCCAAACCTTTTATATAAACCAAAGTCCTACAAATTTCAACACTTACTATTTAAGGCACTGGTAAGATGGAGACTTATGTAGCGTCCAAGTTAACCTTAGATTTGCTATGTAGCAGGCTGCAGAGATGGTTCAGCTATTAAGAGCACTGGCTGTTATTCCAGAGGACCAGGGTTCACTTCCCAGTATCCATATGGCAGCTCACAACTGTCTGTTAACTCAGTGTCAGAGGACCTGACACTCATACAGGCAAAACACCAATGCATATGAAATAAAACATTTTTTTTAAAAATTTTTAATTAAAAAGAAATTTGCTATGTAGTAGCTAAGGATGACCTTCAACTTCTGATCCTACTGCCTCTACCTCCCAAGCACTGGCATTATGGGTGTGTACCACCATGCCCAGATCAACTTATGTTTTTAATTCACAGTACACAAATCATTATGACCTTGGAGAGAATCAACTGTACATCACAATTAACAGATGATACGTCTCTTCTTAGTCAACACCATAATGGATTCTCTTAGCCTCCAGAACCATCTACGGTACTTCATACCCCACCGCACTGTGGTATTTGTACCCATTTTTCATGAGTCCTATTACTCCACATCCCTTACGTGTCATATTCAATCCTTCATCCTTACACTTCACTGCAAGGAGGAAGATAAAAAGCACTCTGTCCATAGTGGCAATGGATAAAAATGCATGGACACATGAAGGAGTTAGAAAGGAGAGAACGAAAGGAGGAAAGGAGAAAGGAGTGAATAGCTGATATAAGGGAACTGCCCAGGTGTCCCGAAAAGCTTTCTCTGAAATGAATATAAATAACCGGCCCCTAACAACTCAAGTTTATCCCTGTAGTTTTATTGTTTGTCCGAGACAGTCTAGCTCTGTAGCCTTGGGTGGCCTTGGTGACAATCCTCCACCACTTGGTAGGGATCAGGCATGAGCCACATGTGACTTCACTATCACAAATTTGAGGAAAAACTATGACCCACTAGGTCAACAGAACAAGAATACAAACTCTAAAGGTGTGGCCAAGTAAGAAATCTGGAGGTTGAGCAATAGTGCTGCTTACCCATGGCATTCTAAGCACACTAACATCAATGGTCTCAAAACTGAAAAATAACACAACCTCTAGTCAAAAGAGCTCACTGTGTTGTATGTAAAATCAACAGGGATCCTTATCTATATATACCCCAGCAAAACCAAGAAACCCTTTATAAGCATGCAGGCAGGAAAACAAAAACAGTCAATCAAAAAACCCACCACAAAGCAAACTGAGTTGGACTCAAATTTGCAGTGCTATGCTTGGGGAAAAGCTGATCTAAAACCTTGTTCTACTCAGTTCCACAACCTGGTATATACTCAGCACAACACTGTCTTCTTCCTCATGAGCACAGCAAAGACAGTCATATTAATCCGTGTTCTTCATGTGTGTGTCAGACTCATGTGTGGAGAATGCCTGCCAAGGGTTGCTGACCAAGGTTTGTAAAGGAGCCCACCTTCCCCTAAGAAATGCATCCCTGTTACATACTTACACAAGATGCACTGCCGTGCTGTGTAAGGAACTGGCTGCCAGGTCACTTGTTCAGCCCTGTATACCAGTGACATTCCAAACTGTATTCAGGCAGTCACCTCACTAAGATTTTTAAGCCTGGATGAGGCGGAGAGTAGTTCGTTTTCATAGAAGTAGAGACCAGGTGAACTGCCAGGAAGGGGAATCTACCTAGAAAGGACAGTTTCCAGTCTGTAACCTATTGAGCTGCCGGCAGGATATGCAGTGTGCGCCACTAAAACATGCTTTGTTCTAAAATTCTACAATGACATCTTTTTAAAAAAGAAAATAATCTGTTTATGTTCTTCGATAGCTATACAACTTCCAGGAAAAGTTAAAAGCCAGTTCTTTGTTACCATCACACGACTGCCAACTGGTGGCAAGAATCTGTAGCTACATGTCGTCTTTAGAAGTAAAGTAGCTTCTGGGGAAGGAATTAGTGGACTTCAGGGTCTGACCACGGTGACGCTCTCTCAGTCTCGCTTAGAACCATTCATCAGCCTGCACTCTAGACAGGGTTTTATCACTGCCTGACATTTGTAATCCTGCTTTTCTTCTCTGGGTCCAATTACATTTTGGACAGTTGGGATTCAAGGCCTGAAGCGATGCTACGGGACCTGTCTTTGTGGAACCTCAGGACACTTATTTTGAGCCCGGAGAAGTGAAAGAATCCTCCCAGGTGGCCACGATGGCCAGCGCAAGGGGCGCAAGGGACAACAGTCTGAGACCGGTGTCCTGAATGTCGGAATGCACGCGTGCGCGCACGACCCGAGCCTTTATTACCAAGAAGCGAGTCTGTGGGACATCGCTGTTCTGTCCCTCGCGGGCCCGGCAGTTACTGCTGTCCCCATTTGGGCCCGGACACCCACGACCCCGTCACCCCATCACCCGGTCGTCCAGCTCGGCGGACACTCACGCTCCGCTAGCATCGACATTGTCGCAAGTGTGTCAAGGGCTGCTTCTGGCCTGGCGGACAGCGGTTATGAGGAGCCTGAAGTGCAGATAGGAAAGAAGCCGGCTTGGAGAGCACGCCGGGTCAAAAGTTTCACTGGGGCGCGTACTACTGACGTCACCACGCGCGACTCGCTACCGACCACGTGAAACCGAGAGGCGGGCCCGCCTTGCGGGACTGAGCCTCAGATTCATTCCAAGGCTGGAGTAGAGCTTGTGGGACGCAAGCAGTTCGCAGTTTAACTCTGAAAGCGGTTGTGCATGCAACCTTAGAGTTGTCTGGGGTTCTGTGAACCATGGGTACCTTTAAAGAACTGGAGAATTGGCCGAAGAAGAAGGTATTGGGGCTGTGGAGCGGACCTACGTTCCTCACGCTCTACTTCTACCCATTGAGGATGCTGAGAGGAGGGAGGGAGGGAGAGAAGGCAGAAACACCCATTTAGCTGGCAAAGTCAAACGAAATACCATGTTTTTTATGCTTAACAGTTGAGAAATGTTAACTCTTCCGTGGTCTTCGCTGTGACAGACTTAAATCCCAAAGGTCTTTCCCAATTCCATTGCTCAGTATGCTATGCCTGGCATTTGCTGAATACATCCTGTCACATTCTGTTCCCTCTTTTTGCTGTCCTGTCTCCTCGAGATGTGTGACCTCAACTGTCTCCCAAGTTGTTTATTTGCCATTTTTTCCTCTAGCCTCTCCTTTCAACGTCTCTTTCTTTGTCAAGGCTTCAGTTTCCAATCTAGACCTTAGCTTTTCTCAAATCTTCTTTGTTATAGCCATGCCTTCAGCACTGGCCAGTGCCCTGAACTTTCAGAGGTTCTTCTTCCTCATTAGGTCTTTTTTTGGAAGGTCACTTTTCATCAGACCCAACAAGGTTCCATATAGACCCCCATGGCAGTCAGTGCAACCCTTCTAGGATGCAGTGTGCTGGAGAAACATGGCTGTGTTGGAGGAAGAGCTCAGGACTGGGAGTCGACAGACCTGAGAATCAGGCTTGACTCAGTCACTTTTACCTACCTGTAAGAGAGAGGAGGTTGATAGCACCCAGCCAAGGATCTTGTTCTTAACCATGGATTAGTAGCAAGAAAGAAGAGACAGTAAATGTGCCCATGTGTCAATGAGGCTAGGTCTGACCAAATCACCCACTTAGGATATCTGGACTCTGCCCCAAATCCTTTCCAGCTTTCCCTGGGCTAGGGTTCCTGATCTGGATCACCAAACCCAAGCCCAGGTAAATGGTGGGCTTTAAAGCAGGAGGGCACACAGTAGCATTTCCTTGCATTCAGTGAGGATACCAGCTTTGATGTGTGGCCCCTCATTCCTCTCTGTAAGATGTTTACAGGACAAGGAGGATTGGCCAATGAGTAGCATTCCCAGTGAGTGTTCTTGGATCACAGCATCAGCTACCTTTGAAAGTCTTCGTCCTTTGTTTGAAGACATCTTTGGGAAGCATCATAAACTTCTGTTGTCCATTAACCCCAGTTTAAGAAGAATTGGAGGAGTGTGGAGAGGACAGAAAAGAGTGTAATCCATGCAGCCTTGAAGTCTGAAGCAAGTTTATTAGGGCACTGTAGGCATCTTGTTTCTATCCTGGCTTTGCCTAGAGTATTGGTGATTTAAAAAAAAAAAAAGTAAGCTAGTAAATTAATCATTTTAGAAATAAGAGGCAACCGGAAAAGTTCCTGAGACTGTCAGTGTGGAGATTAGCATGCATTATGTAAAAATATTCTGTAGCTGTAAGAGTGAAACCCCTGCTTGCTGCTAAATCCTGTCTGATTCTCCAGGAAGAGAGCAGGTTGACATGATTCATTTGTGCCTTACATTATCATTCCTCTTTCATTATTGATATTGGCTAATGAGAACTCATTCATGTGTAGCCTGAACCTGACTGAGCGAGGGGTTGCCATATCCTTTCCTCTAACTAGCCTTTGTGTGCTGTTCCGAGGAAGAAAGACTGCTGAATGGTATTCCCCATTCGAGGTGACTTTTTTTTTTTTTTGAAACATCAGAGGTTAAAAAGTAAAGTCGTCACAGTTCAAAACAGAAAAAGAAAGATGGATGAAAGGAGAGGGAGGACAGAAAAGGGAATGGCTCAGTTTCTGCTTGTCTTGCCACCAGAAAATATGTTTATGCTTGCTTCTTCATTACACCAAAATGGCCAGGGCTGATAAGAGCTCAGTAACCTCCTAGGGTGGGGTGTGTGGCAGCAGTTTGTCCTGATAGCTGCAGGGATTGTAGCAATAGTCCCTACCACAACTTTAACTGGCAGGGACAAGGAAGCTCAGAGAGAAGAGCAGACCCACTATAACGATATTAATTCATGTGCTGAAACCTTCACCCCAAGGAGACGGATGAGGAGGCAGTGCCTTTAAAAGGGGAGGGGTTGTGCATGATCATGAATGAGGAGCCTCAGGATGGGATTGGTGCTTTTCAGAGAGAGAATCCAGATGTCCCCTTCTCTCACATGCTCTGAGATTGCAGCAACATGACAGCCTCTGGGAACCAGGAATCAGCCCTCATAGAAACCAAATCAGGCAGCCATTTGACCTTGGACTCAGCCTCCAGGACTTTGAAGGATAATTTTCTGTTATTTCTAAGCCACTTTAAGTATTTTGTTACAACGGCTCAAATGGACTAAGACAGGCAAAATTACACATTGGCACAAAGTAACAATCTTAAATTCCAGACCATCTTTCCAAAGAGCACTCACTGAGGAAAGTGTCTCCTGTCATTTCCTTGGATGCAGATACTTAGGTAGGTGAATGCACCCACACTTGGAGGAGGAATTTTAGTTAACGAACACCAATATAAGCCTCCCACATCTTTTTTCAGATTCTAGCCCTTCTTTAAACAGAAGAAAATGCTGTGAGTCAAAAATTGCCACCAGTGCAGAAGAATTACAGAAAAGTGTATCAGAGGGAATTCCTGTCATTTTTCTGGTACATATGTCTTCAAATTTGCCCCTTCACAGGACTAATGTGTATTTTATATTATTGACAACTGATTTGTTTCTAAATTATTGACTTGAACCATAAAACAGTTTAGTCATCAGCTCCCCTGGACTAGGGTCATATGTTTTTTTAAAGAAAAACAGAAGATGGGTGAGAGATTCAAAAGCAAAAGCAGGCTGCTTCTTTTAGTGTTCCTTCTGGGAAAGACAGATAGGGTATGTGGGAAGGGGAACATAGAAAGACACAAGGATAGGGCTGGAGCTGGCTCAGTAGTTAAGAACAATCCTTGCTCCTGCAGAAGACCCAGTTTCAATTCCCTGCATTCATGTAAGGCAGCTCACAACTGCCTGTAACTCCAGCTCCAGAGAACCCAGTGCCCTCTCCTGACTTATATAAGCACCTGCACTCAATTTTACATACTATCTCCACATAATTAAAAATGATCAAAAATAAAGCTTTTAAAAAAGGTTATATGTGTAGAAAGCTGCGGGTACCTGGGAAAATAGGACATCAAGAGATAGGACCAGTTGTTGAGACTTGTGTACTGCTCTAAGAGTCCTGGACTGCTGAGTCTGATCAAAACACTCATTTTACACCTTTCTCTGTGTCTCTTGCTCATCTCTAAGTGAGAACCCAAGGACAGGAAGACACCCTGACTTTGATGTGGATTTCTCTCAAATTATGTGCTTCCCCCTTTCGTCCAGACTGCACAGTTTGAAAATGAACCATGTTCAGACATGCAAGGGAGAGCAGAGAATTACATCCATAATTCCTGTTACTACCACTTTTTGCTGCACATGCTTTAAAAACAGATGCAGTCCAGTAGACACATCTCTTCTCTCCACTGGCCTGCTTCCTTGCTTGTTCCACCCATCTTCAGTCCACCTTCCAGCAAAAGACATAAAAATGGAGTATGATTATATCCCATTTTGTGTTTCACTGACATCACATAAATGCTAGATTAGGGATTGGGAGATGGCTCAGACGGTAAAGTATTTGCCTTGCAAATCTGAGGATCTGAGTTCAAACCCCCAGAACCCACATAAAAAGGTGGGTATACTTGTACATGCTTGTGACCCCATCTACAGCAAGATGGAAGGTGGAGACAGCCAGGTCCCTAGAGTTTTCTAGCCATTAGATTAGCATACTTGGTGAGAGTCTAGGTCAGTGACAGACCCTCCCTCAAACAAAAGGTAGAAGACACCAGAGGAACAAAACTGAGGTTGTCACCTGAGGAACAACAGCCAAGGTTGTTCTCCAAAGTCAATCAACATGAATATGGGCATGCATTCAACAAAGCATCCTAACAGAAGCATAAGAGCCCTTTTTGCTGCATTTCCTGGGTTAGTCCAAAGGCATTTTACTTCAATGAGTCATCTGCAGGATTTTTAACATTAAGAAGGAAAGTTATGTCCAGAAAACACAACCCCCATCCCTACCCCTTACCCTTATTTTGAATACGGAGTCTTCCTCTCCAACTTCTCAGTTTAGTGTCTCTGGGCTTCCCTTGCAAGGCCAGAGTGGGCAGGCCAGATGGGAAGCCAATACAAAGTAGAGCACAGTCAGGGTCAGGAGGCCACCACTTACCTCCATATTTCCTTGCTTCAGCATCTTTTCCTCTCCCAAAGGCACCAGCTGCTTCCAGCTCCTAACCCAGAAGCTTTTTGTTGCAGGGGAGGTCTCCCTCTGCTCACACTAAGGCCAGTTAACACTTAGTTCTTCCACCCCCAGAGTGTTTATCCCACCCCAACTATACACAAAAGGAAAAGGCACACACACATGTTATTAAAATGAACTGTTTATATTATCTCAGTTGAGTCAATACATTATAATGTATTAAAATGGAAAGGTACAAAATTGAAATAAATACTTTCTGATTCATGTATAAATCTTTTTTGTCAAGATGACTTTGATCGTCAGTACATGTCACAAGAAAACATTTAAAACGACACCAAAACAATCTTTGAAATCATGGTGCATGGAGGAAAAGGGTGAAGAAAACAACTGTTGGCTTATTTTGGCATGAGACCTTGATACAATTTGGGTTCCCCAAAACCACGTGATGGGTGATAAAATAGAAATGCTCAAAACTGACTTAAAAAAATAAACAGGCTTTACAAAAACCCTCTTTTTTTTTTTTTTCTCTGAACCCAGCCACTTCTCTACATGGTCTGCACTTACAGTAGATACATTCATTATTGTCCAAGGGAAGACAGCCACTGCCTTTCACTTAAAGAGCTTGGTGGAGAGGCTGAAGGGATACGCTGCAGCTGAAGGTGAGTAGAATGTTCCAGAGAACAGAAAAGTCTACATGGTCTTCAGGAACAGCACTGAGCGTGATGGGGCAAAGGGTCTGTGGGCGGGAGGTGGAGGATAGGGAGGAGTCCAGATCTGAAGCAATGGAGACCGAAGGATGGAGTAGGGTCAGTGGTGGCCGCCATGGGCACTGGGCGTCATCTCTCAGCCTGAGCAGTCCTGGGTTTGCCTTAGCCTAGGAACACTGCTCTGTCAGTGAGAGGTGGGCCCTGGATTTTGGAGAGGGAATGTGGTCTCCTTTCAGGCACAGCAGCATGGAGGGGACAGGCAGGCTTCCAAGATATGCCATGGGAGGAACTTCTCTCCTGGTTCTGACTGTTTGGTAGGTGGTCATTAAGGCAATAAGGACTTTAGCAAACTAGAGGTTAAGGGCAGCTAAATTCAGCCAGGTCAAAGGTGAACAAAAGGTGAGAAGGGGGCCCTTTCTCCTCAGCTACTTTCCCCAAGCTCAGCAAACCTCAGCTCCTGGAGCACGGTTTACAGTACACAATAGCAGAGGGCTTGCCCTTTGGGAGGCTCCATGGAAAGAAGGCTCATCCAAGACTTGGGGCAACCTAACCAGTTTCTATTCTCCAGTCTGTTTCCTGTGGTCACTTTCTAGTGAGTGGCAGGTGGAAGCACCAAGGTTCATGCAGAAGTTAGGTCAAGACCCCAGCTCTCGTCTTGCTGGTCTGTCTCAGTGGCCTTGAACACCGTACATCCTGGAAAACCAGGCCAGATGCTTGCATGTACCCTAAGACCTACACGGCTGGAGAGTGGGCACCCTCCCCTGAGCAGATGGAAGGATAGCTATAAGGGCTATGGAACTGTGAGGTCCCACATGGCCTCTGGGGAGTAGAAAAAAGCTCTTGTGGTTTAAATCTACTCAGAAGGAGACATGCAGAAGATAATGGAGAGCAGAACTATTCTCTTTTTCCATGCTCTGGACAAAGGAGATAAACCTTATAATGCTATGGGAAGGGTGACCTCACACAGCTACCTGTTCTTCTGGGCTAACTTCTGGCAAGAGACTTGGGGGTCTGACTGCTAAGGCTCTGGAGTAGAAGAAGGGGACCTGGGACAGTTTCTGCCAAAGGACACAGCTACCTATTCCTGCATAGGAACCAAGTATGACCTGGGTAAATCAGGCCATCCCCCATCCTCCAGCATGTGATAGCAGGCCAGAAAAGGCTCTTTATGAGATGCCTGGGGCCTGCAGCTATAGCAGCTTGGAGGTGCTAGATGCAAATTATTCAGGAACTCCTTAAGGGACCTTGGTGGGGAATAAGACATGTGCAAGAGAAAATACCATAATGGTCAGCTCTCTGGGGCTAGATCCATGCCTGGTCCCTCTGTGGTAGAAGTTGTCTTATTTGGACCCTAAGAAAGTGGGTAACAGGACTTTAAGGACTACAGCAATAAACATCCACAAAAACATATGACAGGCATGCTGTAGAAATGTGGACAAAACAAGATTGGCAGCAAGTTAACTGATCCTTGCTAAGGAGGACTGGTGGATGACTTCCTTGTCTAATCCTACTTTAGTGCATGATTAAACCTATCTTGTAAGTGATACACAGTACAAGCCAAATCCTCTAAGAAGCCATCTAGCTTATTCATTCCTTTCCCTGACAGAACACTCAAAGCCACTTGGGAAGGGGCTACAGAGAACGAACTACAGCCCAGCCATTTTTCTACAGCCACTGGGACATTGCAGTCACCTCTCTCTGGCTCTGGTCATACCATGTTGGGAAGCAAGCAACACTCTTCAGAACTCCTGCCCATGAGCCTCGGGAACATGGAAGTTATAGGAGACACCTTGTTGCTTTGCTAGCCCTGCAGGTATCCTTCTGAGGAACCTGCAGAGCTCAATGGAGCAGCATCTCTGGGCTGGAGGATTACTGTGAACAGGGGCCGGTGTGTGGCATCAGTTGCTGACCGAGTAGTGTGCTTGCTCACCAGCCCTGCCTATTCTTGGAAGAGTTTAAGAATATGGGAATAGAGAAAACAAATTGTAACAGACAAATAGAAAAGTGTTCTAAGAATGCAGAGACTGCCTATACACAAGGATGATACCTGAAGGTGGACAGAGAAGTCATTTTAAGATAGTGAGATTATGAACGAACATTTGCAAATTTGATTGTTTCCTAGCTTTTTAAAAGTAGAAAATAATGATAATTGTTATTGCCAAGATCAAGCATATTAGTTTTAGGTCTTATGCTCCTATGGGAGTAGTGGCAACTCCATTTCTTGATGGAACAAGTTGGCTGTGTGGCTTACTCGACATATAAATTCACCCCTTTCCCATAGAGCCACAAGAGGGCTTTCTGTGACCATAGAATTCAAGAAAGAGCCTTGAACCTTAACATTTGACCCATCCTTTGCAGGGGGTTAGAAAGAAATATCAAAGAACACTACCAAGGATTCCCAGGATCCTTCCTGGGCCTCTGGCGAGGGCACAGGCTTCTCTTCAGCTGACTGAAGGGAGTCGGGGGTACTTGACTGGGGACAGGAAGTAGCCCCTTGAAAGTATACTGTAAAGGGCTGGAACAGCAGTTCTTTGAAGGTATAAAGCCCTTTAAAAATCTCCAACTCAGGAATTTGATCTCTTTCAAGAAACAGCCTCCAGTCTAACTGGAATAAAAAACATTTCTCTATGTAGTATGACAAAGGAAAAAAAAGACTTTTAAGATCTGGAGGCTGGGGCCAACAAGACAAGCTTTCTGAGAAAGACTGTTTTCTAAAAAAACAAAAAAAAACTGTAGAATGTTCTTCCTGGGATGAATGGAGAAACCTTGAAGGAAGCCATCAAAGCAAGGGGTGGGGTCTCAGGAATGGGGAGATATATGGATAGTTAGACTACTGTGATCATTAAGGAAAACCCAAAACCCATTCAGCAGGAGAGCTTGGAGGGAAAGGCAAAGATGGAGAATCTGCTGTTATTCTCATTCAGGCCTTTCAAAAGCACAGATAAATAGGATACCAGTTCATTCCTTGTCCTAGCCTTCCTCACTTGGCTCATGCAGGCTGGGAAGTGGAATGTGACCTGTGTGTTCCCGTGAACCATGATCATGGAATATACTTAGGAAAGTCAAGCACGGTGGATGGGAATAGTCCACACAGATTTCATAAATTAAAGGAGCTCTGTGAGCTGGTGGCCCTACATCAGAGAGGGGCAAAACAGCTCCATCAGTTCTGCCAAGATCCCTTGCACATTTTTTTCTTTCTGGGTGTGGCTTGCCTCAGCTATAAAGAGGATCCAGGTACTCAGGGTTCTCAGGACTTCTCTGGCATTCAGGTCTGAGATTCCAGATGCTGTTAGCTGGAACAGACAAGAGTTAGGGCTGAATTCTACAGCCCAGAATTCTGTACCCAGAGAGTGCGCTTGCTCCTGGGAAGTAGCAAGTCAGTGTCCTCGCAGCCTCCTAGAGACTGGAGACCAACATCAGCACACTGGCTCTGCTCCTCATGAACCCTGGCCACAGAGGGCCTGCAGGAGAGAAACAGTGCTGACTTGTTTCTCTGCAGCCAGCCTTAGCCTTGAAGGAAAAGAGGAAATGTACTCACTATATTCTGAAAAATGGCCACCAGCAACTGACAACAATGGGACAAACACTCACAGTCATGTGCACTGACTGCCCACGAAGGGGAAGATGCCTGGGAAGTGTGTTCTGAGCCCTTAACTCTGATTTAGCTGGCCATTAGACAGATAGTTTTCTGTAAAACCAGTAAGCCCTAGGACCGTGGGAACCTAACTGCCATCAGCTTGAGAAGGAGGAAGCAGCCTGTTTGCAAAGGGGTGAAGCATCTGCCCAAGTCAAGCAAGTGAGAGTCCTGAAACCAAACATCACAACACAGCAAATACCAATGGTACATGCTGGATCCATCAAGGGTTGCCTGTCAGAGTCTGGGATGGAGAAAGATGGGGTGGCAAGCTGCTAGCACACCTAGAGAATAAACACGCCCACAGATGCAGCCTTGGCAAAGAGAATATAAGATTCTAAAGCAAGACTCAACTCCGTAACTGGAGATACCGCCCTATTTCCCTCCATCTGTTCTGAGGGAACCATCTTGCTGAAGAGATTTCCTGCGAAATCTTGACATCAATAATCAATTTAATGCATGTCTTTCCCCTGAGCAAGTCCAGGTGTCCTGAGGAGGAGGAGGGGAGAAATTGCAGACATTGTCTCCATACAGCAGTTCAGTCTCACAAGTATTTCAGGACCCATTTTTGCATTAAGTGCACTGAAGACCCAGGAAGGGTAACTGTCTCCCTTTCTGTCACCTCCCTTCTTGATCTCACAGATAAAGAAACTGAGGCACAACAAGGCCATCAATTTTTCTTCAGTCTTCCATGAGGATCTGGTGCCATTCCAGGCAAGGAAAGCTCTGCATCTCTTTCTGAATCCTTGAACATCTCCCATGTGTGCCTAACTCAACATTTGCCTTCTGTCTGCCTTTCTATCTACAATATATTATATGTACTCTTGTGTATAAAATATAAATAATTCTTAGACTCTCACTTACCTTCTTATCCTTTCTTCTCCTTTATATAACTAGGACTGAAAAAATAATGTTCCATGACAAGGGGAAACCACAGTACTGCTCAGAGGGAGAGATTGAGGGAAGGAGAAATGCCCGCCCTTGGCTCCAGGGCCTGGTGCTTTAGAGCTGGACTGCTCAGCTGTTCGGTGGAATGTAATTCAACAGAAATCAGCAATGGAGACAGCTGTACCTGATGAGTGAACTTCCACAACCTGGTTCTAAGGAACAGTAAATACAATAGAGATAGATAGATATGCTATGTTGAACCTTGAGTACCAAACACAAGTTATAAATAGAATTATGCTAAAGGAAAGCAGACAGACATCATTGGGACTAAGTCTGGTTGACAACCAGTCACCATTACGATTAAAACGTAAACTGGCCTGTTCACTGTGCACCTCCACGACACTTCTTAATGCACTAAGTACATTTTAACCATGCAAAAATACACAACATCTTAACTAGGTTTTTTTGTAAAAAAAAAAAAAAAAAAATCAAACACCAACATTATGCATTTTTGTTAATTATATTGGTTAAAGTAACAGCCAGTGGCTGCCAGATATCAGATACATCATATACATATTTTTATACAGAATCTGGACAACACAACATTACACAGTAGAGAGAGAGAGAGAGAGAGAGAGAGAGAGAGAGAGAGAGAGAGAGAGAGAATTGTTCCTTTGTGGGTTTGTTGCTGTTCAGTAAAAAAATAAAGTAAAATATGAGAAGCAATGCTAAGAAGGAGAACTCATCAACAGTTAGGAATACACGGGGAGAATTGCTAACTGGAAATACAGGAGGCAAAGAGTTCGTATTTAGGTCTGTGTCTATAATGTTCTTCACTAAGAAATAAAAGAGCACAACAGGTGTATCAGTTTGGAGAGGCAGAGGGGCGGTAACATCACACTGTCTTTTGCCCAGCACATTTCCAGCGGGAAGGGAAAAAAATCATAATCACAAATCAACTCCAAAAGTTTAGTGTTTTTAAGAACGTCCTCCCTTGCCCAGGACGCTGAGCGATGCAGGGGTGCTGGCCACTCAGTCGAGAGAGTCCCTGGCAAAGGTTGGACCCAAACCGTTGGCCTTGAATTAGTTGGAGATGTGAGCTGTTATGGGAACTCACAGCGCAATGGGCACGCGGCGAGGCTTGCTCTTCTAGGAAAGGTCTCCCTGGCGCCAGGGCAGGGACGTCTCCATGACAAGTGCCACTAGTCAGGTCCCAATCCTGCCCCCTTAAACTTTCGGTGTCAACACAATCTTAAGACTTCAACCTGGAAAGAAAACAAGGCCTTGAACACAAGCTATGGAAGCTCTGCTGTGGTTATGGTTAAATACAAAAATGTGAAAATCCGGATGTAATCAAAAATACAAAATCAGTTTCAATAGGATTTGCCTTTGTTGTTTTTGTTTAAATACCATTACAGTGCAAGGGTTTTCAAATTACAGTAGAAGGTATGTGTCTGCTTACAGTAACTAGAATAAGTAGCTGATTTTGTTCTAGAATCAGAGGTCCCTGATAAGTGAGAACGCACCAATCGAAATCAACTCAGAAAAACAGATGGCGGTCTTAACAGAGACAGGGCGCTTAGTGGGTCGCACCTTCCAACGCTAGAAATGAGAGAGGGTGGTGTTTTGCACAATTCGCCAGCACAAGGTGTCTATTCCTTCAAAACTGATAACAATTTCAACAAGAAAATAACTAGAAAACTGAAGTTGAAAAATAGAGGATCCCGAGGGAGTCCCGCATCACTGAGCTTTCCCCATTATACTTAGAAAACAATGCCCAAGCCTTCTGGCCACAATGCATTGTGCTTCAGTTATTCTTCCAGGCTGTTGGGAGAGAGGGTGGCGCCACCTACTGCGCAGAAAAAAAACAAAACAAAACAAAAAAAACAACAGAAGCAAGCAGGGAGGATGAGGGCAGAGGCCCAGAAACTTGACCCATTGCCAAGGAGACAAAACTCAGAGTCTCATGTACTGGAAAGAAAAGAAATCAAGAATCTAGAAGGACATCTGAGAATGGGTGGCCCACCTCCGAGCCTCACCTAGGGATAAGAGGCTGGAAAAGAGGACGCTATCTTAAAGAATTGACTAGGTCCATGAGTGGGACATGAGGAGAACAAGGGGGCCTGTGGAAGACTTGCCTCTTGAGACCTGTAGCAACAGGGGTGTTTTAGAAGGTTCATGAGGTACTGGAGAGGCATTTGATCACCCTTTCTGTGACCAAAGGGGGGTAAACATTTGGTACTGGACACAGACAACAGCAGACCAGAAGCTTGGAGAAGCCACAAACCCTGCCTGTTGGTCTTTGGCCTTCTTCATGAAGCTCTCAAGAGTTTAAGTCCAAGAAAGCCATACTCTACCCTATTTGATGGTGAACCTTGTGGCTTTGGGTGCAGGATTAGCTAGAGCCTGTGTAGGATGTGGAAAGCAGTGTGTCCCATCTCTGAGCTGTGGCTGGTAGCAGGATCCATTGGCTTCCTCCTAGTGACCTGTATAAGTGGGTAGATCATCTACTCACATCTCCAGCCTAGAAAGAAGCTCTGACTCCTCTGCATCATCAGGATGTCTCCCTGCCTTTGACACTGGGTAGGAAGTGGTGGTACGAGTCCAGGAAGTGCTCTGTGATTTGTTAAAATCTGGCCACTGGAGGAAGTATGGGCTACCTCTAAAATGAAGTACATTCCTGAAGTTTGGCTAAAAGGGGCTTCCACTGCTCTCTTTGGCCAGAAGAGACCCTACCTTCAAATCTCTCTGACTAAGCTTCCCCAGAATTAGTCACCAGGCCACAGCCCACTCTCCTAATCACCTTGGAAATGCTCTTTGCTCCCAGCCCAGTCTGACCCACAGGATAGCCCACAGTGTGGTCCTTTACACATCGCTCTGGCACCTCTAAAGTGACCAGCCCCTCCCAAACAGCCTGATGTCAACAGGCTTTGCTGACTATGGATCTTCCTGCCAGTGGAGGACTTTAAAAAGCTGGTCCTCCTTAATAGCCTTTACAAATGCTATAGTCTTCAAATAAATCCCCAGAGTTCTGCATAGACAGCCAGACTCCCTCTCTCCAAATGATGCATCATTTAAAGATTTGTGATAACAGATGTGTTCATGTGGAGAAAGGGACAGAATGAGTTAGGGGATACGATGACAGGAAAAGCTAAAAGTCATTCTCCAGGACAAGTATGTATGGATCATTCTTGGTACCTTGAAGTACTTGGTACCATTATGGAGCTGCCCCTGGATGAAAGGCATTCTCATTGTTGATGCTTCAACTGACACTGCTGGCACTGGCATGGTAGCAAGGTGGTTTCTCTTTTGCTAACGCTTGGTGTGGTTTGCATGTCACCAAACTGACACTGGAGTCTAGGGTGGTTTCTTACTCCATTGTAGTTATGTGAGCTCAGCAGGTCAGCTTCTCTGCCCTCCAGCCTCTTCACATTGGCTGTGAAACCACTTAATTCATAGTGAAGGGGGGGGCGACAAAGCACACAGTAAGCATTCAGGAAATGCCATGGCAAGCCTCATTTGTTTCTCTTAAGCTCATCTCGCCTTCCTATTCTGTGGAGCATCATGACTTTCTCTATCCAGACACAGGATTAGTGACACATTCATCTGTTGTAGGTGGCTTCTCAAAGTCAAGAGCATGTGTGGGGTTCTTTTGTACTTGGCATTATTTGGTTCGCTGGCTAATTTCTGAACCTCTAAGATGGCTAGCTCCCAGCTTAGCCCCTTGTCTCCAAACACTCAGATCTTCCCCTTTCACACTGTGAGTGTTTACCATCAGCAGAACAGGGCTCCAGAGCAGCAATGCTGGGGTGTTTGTTTTTAAAGCAAAATAAGTGTTTTGGGCATGTTTATCAGAGCAATGAGCAGTTGGCTTCACTTTTTTCTTTTAAATTAAGAAAAATATAATTGATTTTGGAGATGTTTGTCTTTGTTTTGTTTGTTTTGTTTGACTTTGTTTTGAGACAGGCTCTTTCTATGTGAACCACCACTATCTTCTTGGACTCTTAAACTTAAAAATATTAGTGTGAGTTACAAAAGGGGGAACTGAAGTGTGTTCCTTTGATGGATGAGTAAGTGTGCTAACAACAGAATTCTAGGCTAGCAAAGGACTTTAAAGAGTGTTGTCTGTATTTGCTGAAGAGGAAACTGCATTAGGGCTAGTGTGTTAGGCTGACATTACATCCAATGCACCACCTGCCTTATTTGGCTTGTGGTGAAACTAGATTCTCCTTAGACATAAGCTGTGCTTAGGATGTCCCAGCATAGCTTCTTCAATTCCAGATTTCTCTCTTATAGAAGTTATACTCAACCTACATGGAAAAAAAATCCATGTATTGGCTACAATACCCGGCTGACTTGTATGCTCCAGTTTGCCAAGTCAAACTAGGAAATTACGGTGGAAACAGTAACTCTTTCTGGAAGGTTTCAAGAAAGAACAATGCTATGTCTCATCACTGTTAAGCAGTGAGAACTTTAAAATACCACCTGCAATTGCCATGATGGACTCACTAGGAGATAAATACATACTGCTTTGGAAATAGGCATCTGGTAAGTATTTAATGTAATGACGATGATGCACACTGGCTTCAGAACGCTTTTGAAATAGTACTCCAGCAGAGATCTCAGAATTGCCATGACAATAGGCCAGAACAGTGGCAAAGAAAAGACAACTTTTAGGAGGAATTGGTGACAATCAGTTTAGGCCCAAAAGGATGCTGGGGAACTGGCATATGTGGCTTCTGAGCTCACGGGGAGCTTTTGAAAGTTAGCCAAGTATTGCAAGGCCTCTTTCTTTATCTGATCCTCAGAGAATATTTTTCTCCCTTATTCTCAGTAACCATAACCCTATCATAGAATATAGATTCACATGACCTCTGTAAGTCCCATGGCTCAGGACAGAGCCCTATGGTCTGTGGTCATGAAGACATGATGGTCATGAATGATAACTAACAAGGTATAATGACAGTCTCATATCTCCTCGAGGCAAGGGAATAGAGAGGCTCATTCTTCCAGCTTGAGATCAATATTAGCACAATTTGGGTGCAAGCAACCATCCTGTATTTTGGAGAAGCTAGTTCAGAGAAAGAGGAACGTGTTATCACTCTCCACTCTCTTTGTCTCTTTTCTTGGTTGAGACATTTTTCCTAAGTGAGTATTGCTTTGGAGAAGGGCTCTTTGGGCCTTTGCAATCCTCTATAAATGGTCTACAGAAACAAGCATTGGCTTTCAGTACTGGGGCCTTTCAGGGAATGGTGCAGGGAAGCGGATGAAGTACACCATGTTTGTTTCCTCATTGATGTTCATAATTCCTGAATTCAGGTGGTACCATAACCTGTGGGGAATGCTCACCAAACAGGGGAGGCATACAGTTCATGAAAGCCATGTCATCACCCCTGTTTTTGAAACTCAGTGGTGTTAGAACAACTTCTTGTCTTTTGAACCCCAGAGAGCACCACTTTGCTCAATCTTTTTGAACTGGATTTCCCCCCAACAGACTGTGCATGACTTGGGAATGGGTCTAGTCAAGTGCTTGAGATGTCTCCCAGGCATTAGTGAGTGGCAAGACTGAGTTGAATGTGTTTACTGGTCAGGGATTTAGGAATCTGGTGGAGCCCTTACTCTAAGGAAAAGAAATCTCTTCCTTTAGCCTCATAAGAAATGGCTGTTGGTTCTGATAGGAGGTCTGAGACAAAGGCAGCTGTGCCTGAAGCAAAGCAAGAATCCAGCCCTTCAGACCAGCAGAAGCTGCCCAGTTTCTGGTTAGCAGTTTGGGTTTTCCCAAAACAATGATGTTGCTCAATGCTCTGATCCCTTCTCTGCTGAGTGGGGTGATCCTTGAAAATTGGCCTTCTGGGAGAGGTCTAAAAAGAAACTGATCAATGAAGTAGGTTCTCATAGATTCTGTGTTGGCATTCTATCAAGGGAAAAATCTTTGGAAGTGAGGGAAATAGGTTTGTTGCTATCTGTTAGGCCCAAAAGAATGTTATTCTACCTCTTCTCTTGATCATTTTAGCATTTCATCAGTAAAGCCATTGTGGCTGTTGCAGGGATGTTTATCTGAGTAATGAACCTTTACAGTTCCTTTAGGCAACAGAAGGAAACAGAAGGCAAAGAACCCATTGATCAAGAAGGGTGTGTGTAATCAGAGGTGAGGTGGGAAGGTGAGGAGGTTTTGCCCAAGACATCTAACCATATGCCATGGTTTTCTCTCCTATTAATTGAGGAAAGCAGGGAAGGTTATTCAACCACCCATACCTCATTTTCCTCTGTAAAATAAAGCTGTGGCTTATACTATTAGGTACTAAGGTTAATCTGAAGACAAGAGTTTGTGTCCACTAAAAAAAAAAAAAAAAAAAAATAGGGGCTCACTTAGCAAACCAAAAGGAAGCAAAATCTCAGTCAGCATGAGTGAAATCTAAGTGGGGAACACTTTGGGCCACATACTCTGCAGAGGACAACATGTGCATGACATATGATGCTTGTAGGGGTAAGCACAGGTCTAATGCCACTTAGCAGGGGCAGAGTAACAGGGATACTCAACTTTAATATCCCAAAGCTTAAAACACTCATATGAAGTTGCAGCCTATCCTTTCTGGATGGAAGCTAGGCCGATAAGGCTGGGTTCTTATCTGCTGAAAAAACTCTGCATTGTAGTAAATTGGTAACAATTGTTATTTTAAGAAGATTAAAGAGAGAATAGCCACAATAAATAAGACTAAGGGAAACTGAGGGAATCTGATAGCTGTTGCTCTAGTTCAAGTGCTAGAAGTGCCACCCTCTGCATCTCACAGGCTATGTTCAGGCCAAGGTCTATCCTCAAGACTAGGCTACACTTGGAATTGCCAATCCCAGTACTGAGAAGAAAGCCACACCTTGTGCATGCTGGAGGACAGAACACTTTCTCATCAGAAAGAAAACAGTCAACACATGATACCTGACTGAGGTCATAGTCATCCCTAGTGGTTCATCTCCATGCATCCCGTAAACTCTTCAAAATCTGATCTAGAGGTTAGCATCTCCAAAGTCTTTGCATATACTTCCACTTGAAAATGCCATCTTTCCCCAGAGGCCCACTGAACTGTTCTCTTCTCTTGTGCTCTGTTTCCTATGGTGTGATAGGGTTTGTGTGCAATTCTTACCCCTTCTATTAAATGCCTTGAAATATGTTTTACATTTTGATCTCCTATGGTTCTAGCTCTATGCTTGGTATAGAACATACTCTTGGTGGTCAATTGGCTGAATTTTCAATGGGAATATTGTTTTTGCAGGGGAGTCCTTTGAGGTAAAATAGATTCATTGTCTGACAACCAGCCCTTGCAAGGAATGTCAGAGCATGGCAGACACAGCGGTCTGAGTAGCCCAAAGTGTAAAGTTTCTACCGTGGCTGTACAGGACCTTGAATTTGAGGTAAAGAAACACTGAGCATCATTTGTCACTGGCATTGAAGTGTACTACTGCTCATGGTCCAGTGATCTACAAGTCCCTCAGGTCTAGACATTATTCTTATCCAGAAGTAGAACACACAGAAATCAGCAATGGATGGAGGAATTGGGAGTGAATTCTAGAGGGAGCTATATCAAGAGCAAGTAACAGCTAGGATGAAAAGCCTCTTTCTAGAATGGTTTCTCTTTGGAACAGTGTCTTCTCCCTTCCCAGGGATCAATGAGTGTCTAACTTAGAAATAATGAGAAGACATCATCAGAAATAACTCCTCACAAACAAACCTAACAGTGAACAGACCAGAGAAGGACCAGCCCATCCTGTAGAAGTGAGCTGTTTCACAGAGAGCTGAAGTTGGCTATTCTTCCTCACTCCCATGCCACCCTCGCTTGCCTGGGGTCTCTCTCTCTAAGAAGCATGCACATAAGCAAGCAAAGAGGTCACTGCATGAGCAAAACTGACTTTTCTGTTCATAAGTCCCACCCATGTCTTCTCCTTGGTCTATTAGCATCACCCAAGCCCCTTGAAACTTCCTCTAAAAAAAACCAAAAACCAAAAAACAACAAACAAAAAACCCCACACATTCTACATCTTGTGCTCTTTGCTACATTAGACAGATGCTGTCTCTAACAAATGAAGGGAGGACAGCTCCAATGGTGGGTGTGGCCTAGAACCTGCATGGAAAGAAAAGGGAGACTGGTATTCAAACTCTGGCAGGTTCTCCTGGAATGGAGGCTTAACCATGGAAAACCTTGGGGAACAGAGCACATGTATAGGTGATTTAGCATGGGCAGGCATTTCTGCTTTCCCTTGGTGTTGGGTGAAATGAAGGGCAGGAGGCAGAGGCAAGGAAGGAATTCCAGTTCCCTCCTTGAACTATACTGTAGCTATGGAACCAAAGGGTAAGTAATAATGGGAATTGTGCTTTCTAGTGCTGAAGGAAGGAAGAGAAGAAGGCAAGGAGGAAGTAATGGGAATTTTTTTTAAAGCAAACACTTTTCAATCATTTAATTATTTCCAATGAAATCTTATAATTATAGAAAGCTCAGTGAGGTGGAAAATTCCTAAGAATCGAAATCCAACTTTGGAAGTGCATGGCTATTGTACTTGTGTGTGCATGTGTGCGTGTGCATGTGTGCGTATCGTGTATTCCCACTCACCTAGTTACACATACACACACACACACACACACACATATATATATATATAAATATATTTATCATTATGCTTTCCCTCCAACTCAACACCAGTGTGTTCCATCTTCAGTATACATGTTCTCTACGTTTTAACTCATGGACAGACCATCATACCATAAAAAGAGAAACAGCCAGGGACAAGTGGAGTGTAACATAGCCATGGTTGTTTTCAGTGCTAACCCAGCATGGTTAAAGAACAAAATAAACCTCCTTTAAATACAAGTTGAAATATCAACCATTGATATACACCAAGCAATTCCTTATGATCATTAGAAGAAAAGAGAGACACACAACCTAATATGAAATTGAATCAAAGGTGTTTGCATTTCCTGTAGCATTGTAGCATTTAGAGGGAGATCACCACTTGCCCCCATTGAACTACTTTTCCTCCCTCGCTCCTCAGAGCTAGGGACAGGTCTAGAGTTTGGCAGAAGTGTCATTTATAAGGATATTTTCCCCTAAGTTTGAAACCTTTCTTCATCCCACTTCAAGCACATTTAATTACCTTAAGAAAAGACATACATAGTTTTTGGCCCAAGACACAGGAAAAAACAAAGACTGTTGAAACGTACAAATTATACAGGGCTTGCAACATGGATGTGCTTAGTGAAATGAAGGTAATTTCGTCCAAACACATGGCTAAACAGGATAAATTGAAGACAGTCCACCTTCTGTTCGGGATCTCACGAACCTGTCCTGTTATCCATGTGGACTCTCTAGGGAACCATGAGTTATTAGGTGCCTCTGGCTTGTGCACTGTGAACGGTTCCAAAACACCATTCCTCTTAACACATGGGTATGGAAGAGAGTTCCAGAAGATTTAGAGAAGAAGTGGAGGCTAAGTACGGTAGTTCACCTCCAAGTAGTACAACATGATATCAACCTAGAAAAAATAGCAATCAATGTGAATAAAGAAAGTAGCTGTGTCAGACCACACAGCTAGGCAGTCAGCGCAGCCTGTCCTCCATGCCGCAAAGTTGAGATTACAAAAGGAAATTATATTGGACCCAAATAAACAGAAAAGGTTTCGAAACAAAACCAAACCAAAGCCAAACCAGTGTGTCCTTTTCCCCCCTATGCACAAACCTTTAGTTCTAAACCCAAAGAGCAATGGCATCAAGATCAATCCTATTACCTAGAAGATTCAGTCTGCAGAGATATTTCCATCCAGTCACTTGCATCCACAGAAATAAAGCACCTTTGAAACCAAGAGTTGTTCAAGAATCCTAGTGTCTTATTCAATGTGTCAAAAAATACAATGAAAATAAACAGAATAACTCATCAAATGGCCAACATAACAATATTGACTCTAGTGAATAG
Source organism: Mastomys natalensis (assembly GCA_021653895.1). NCBI lineage: Eukaryota > Metazoa > Chordata > Mammalia > Rodentia > Muridae > Mastomys > Mastomys natalensis. The sequence goes on from JAJTUV010000145.1 coordinate 2,633,097, forward strand.
GCAAAGGGCTCCCGAGGACAGTTCACAACCAAGAGGACAAGAAAAGGCTATGACATTTCATGAATATTCTGTGTTATAGCTTTGAACTTTATTGCAAAGCAAAAATATATATTTTATATATATATATTTTTATCTACATTTCACCTCTGACATCGTACACAACACGAAAGCACAGGAAACCAAAAGAATCATAATGAGGTAGATACAGAACACTTACAGATGGAGGCGACTAAAGATTGTAAATTTGGCTTAATACTGTGGCCACCAATGTCAGCCTTCTCACCAGGCCAGCAGCGGCCCAGTGATCTCTGACCTTAAAGTAAGTCCCAGTGAGAACACCTGCTTCAAGATGAAACAAACAACAACAACAACATTCTTTTAAAGTCAGGGTAACAGATGTGTTCAATTGCAAACCCTGGTAAAAATTAAGCGGGAAAAGAGGGTTTTCCTTTGTTGTTGTTATTAGTTTGCTTTTGTGCTCTCTATGCTCACCCTGGAAGGAGTTTTAACTTATCTAATGAGGAGTAACCTGTCCTGTAGGGTTATTCTCTGCCTTCTTGCCTCGTGGGACCTGGGGGTCCCAGGAGCTTGCGAGTTAGGGGTCAGTGGTAAGCATGTCGTGGGGTTTTAACTTCCTGGAGCATCTTTACAGTGGTAGCTCCTAAGAAGAGGGCTGCTGGCCTTTGGGACCCTTAATACACCAACTGTAACAAACCCAGCTTCTTCCTGGGATGAGTTGCTCTCAGAAGCAAGAGGTGCCTGCCAGTTGGCATCTCAAGGCATCCCTTTCTCCTTATCATCTCAATTAACAATCCTTCCAATGGGGGAAGTTAATGGGCTACCCAGAAGGCCATCTTCAGCCTTGACTCTATGCATGCTTTGTCACTGTCTGGAGCGGTGGTGACTACTACAGAGGCCAGTTTCTCTGTGTCCTTATGTCTTGAAATGATAGGAACATGGACAGAAGGAAGGAGCAGGAGAGGAGGACTATGTGAATCATGAAAACAGCTTACTAGGGAAGGTCAGCTCAGACACATGCGTATGGCAAAGAAACAGCTGGCCATGTTGTATTTATGAACGAGACTTCAGTGGCTGGTTTAATACATGAGCTACAGTTATACACGTTTCCACTTGTGACTAGATCCTGCTTTGGATGAAATTTGCTCTATTGAGAAATACTGGAAACAACTAAAGGACTGGACAGCCTTGGGTCAGAGGGAAGGCTGAGAGGTCCTGGTGGAATGCCTAGTTTCTTTGTTGGGGGACAATGGAAAAGGGATAGAAGGGAACCTGATGTGTTCAGGGAGGACCTTGGGAACGTGTGAGAATGAGAAGCCAGAGTTTGACTGGTTTGACCCTCATGTTTGTGCTTCATTGACCTGGGGATTGGAAGCACCCCAGGAGACCCTCTTTTTTTCTCCAAAGCTAAGTACAGTCCCTGGTCCATGGACAACATAGTCCAGATGGAGCTGTGTGTTTAGGAAGTGCAACAAGGGGATTGGTTTGCCATAAGGGAAGATCTCAGGGTTCTCAAAGCTTTGGAGGTGATATGAATATTAATCTATATCCAGGTGGCTCCAGGGTATCTCCTGCCCTTCTGGGCCCATACCAGGGAAGGCAGAGCTTTAAACTTTGATCATCAAACATCAGGATAGGTAAGAGAAGAACTAAAATCAATTCACCTGTAAATAGAAGCCACTGTGAGGCCAGACAATTTCTCCAGCCTGGCTTTGGTTGTGGGGCTTTCTGTCAGATCATTTCCTTCTCAGAGAATATGGCCAGGTGAGTTTGGGATTCCCAATGTTGTCTTCAGGAGTTCCTGGACCAGGCAAGACCAAGAGCATTCCAAGGATCCCAAATACTGGATCTCTGTCCCCTGGGGACTTAAAGCAAGGAAAGCAGCTGGGACTATCGTAGGCAACATTAGAACAGTTCTGAAGGAAGACTATGTGATTTCATGGTATCCTACGGGGAACAAAGGAGAGAGTGACTTTTGTCTTTGGAGATCTGTGACATGAACAAAACCTAGGTGACAGTGTCTTCTTGACACTGTGAGATCCTATCTTGTCCTGTTCAGTGATACTCAGCTCTGTACATGGGATGGAAGGGCTTTCATGGTGGACAACCTCTAGGGTTAGTGCAGAGTCAGGACTGTGTGCACTGAGTCAGAGTGCTAGTAGACAGTGAGCTGAGAGAGATGCTGTCACAAACATACAGGGACTGATAGGGCCAGCAGAGTACATCCGTCTTATCTTCCCCACCTTCATACCCCTCTCAGTTACCCACATGCCCACTTCTCTGGCTCCCTCTCTGCTCCCTATGCATTCCTCCATTGCTCCTTCCTGCCTCCAGTGCTGGAGGCTGTGACTCTTACTTGGTTCCATCTTGTCATCATGCCTTCCCTTCCCTGGTTTAGGTTTGGCGCACAGTTGGCCTTCCTGGGTCTGCACACATCAGCTCTTATATGAGATTCTCCATCACTGCACTTGCTCATCCTGCTGTCTAGTGTTCTCTGGTTGCGTGGTTCATAGAGGCTGAAGCCTCCACCTCTGCATTTTAGAGATAGGGAAACAGAAACTCAAGGGAGGCAAGTAACCTGCCTAGAAATGTAGGAACATGAGAAGCCGTGGTTCCCAGCCCTATGCTCATCCCCACCTCAGGCTGACACCTTCTGAGATTCTTGCCATTCTTGGTATCCATCTCAGTCTCTACCAGGCTATGTGGGTCACCTGATCATTGTGAGCGTTGGCAAGAAAAAACTGATGCGGGAAGAGCCTGAAAAGGCGTGAACTCCTGAGGCAGACCAGAATCCACTATACAGACCCTCAGCTGTACCTCTGACTGACCACAGAACCCTGCCCAAGGCATTATGGGCCTCTGTTTCTTGGCCTGTAACATACTGTGAGATTTCTAGCCTTTCAAGATTTTGGTGGATGGAGCTAGGCGAGGGAGCAGCCTTGGTCTCCTGCTTTGCTTGCTCTTAGTCAAGTCAACATCCCATGGATGGGAGTTCCCTGTTCTTCTAAAAGTATCCTGCTGCAGTTGGCTAACATGCCCCAAGGTCCTGATGGGGCTTACTCTAACAGTGTGATTCCTGGTACTACAGGGAACTTGAGAACTTGGTTGTCCCCTGATTGTCTTCCTTCCCCTGATAAGTCATCCTGAGAACACTCTGGGCTTCACATGCTTATCCAGCCTGGGCATTCTTGGCATATACATGAGTGCTGAACTGTCTCAAGTGGGAACTAATAGTAGGCACTTCTACTATAGGTCAACCCACAAGCTACAGCAGGGCATGCCCATTCTGACGGGCGCTTCCTCAGCACGGGTACAGTCATGAACAATTGGTACCCACAGACACAGTCCCCGAGAATCACTACCATCACAGACCTTAGAGGCAGGAATGTGTCCCTTCCCAGAGTTGGGAGTTGACACAGCCCTCATACTTTTCCCTGTGGCTTCTCTTCATTTTGCCCTAAACCTGAGTCTCTTGGAAGACCTGGAAATATTGGATCTGAGTGGCCATATCTGGGCCTGAACATCCATAGCATTGGTCCAAAGAGGAAGGGGTCACAGGTCAGGACCTCAGCAACCACAGAGAGAGCCCTAGCTCCTTAACCACTTTTCAGGGAGCCAGGTGTTGGGGAAGTTTGTGTGTTTTAAATGCTGCCAGGATTTTCTAAACCTTGTAGATGGCTTAGATTCTGGCAAAGATTTCTGGGAGGGGGTACTTATATAGGTGGGCTTCAAAGTCTCCAGAAAACAACATTCAAAGAGGTACTTACTGCTTTTAGAAGAAAGAAAGAGAAAGAAGTTTCTGGGATGTGTCTCAAGCATCTCCTGATAGCTAAGGGAGATTGGGGGTGGGGGGGTGATGCTAAAGACTATGCTACTCTCATGCAAGCAATGATCTCCTTCTTTATCTCAAGGAAATTCCATCTATGTTCCTATCAATTAGGGTGAAGGAGCAGCTTGTGCTACAGAAGTTAGGCAGTGTCTGAATTTGTCTATTAAAAACTGTCTTGGATGGCTAAGCCACCTTGTGCAAGATTTGTAAACCACAAACAAAAGTCAGACTTGTGCATTCTCAGCCTAAATAAGGGAGGAGCTGCCTTCTGCCTGCAGGGCTTTCCCTGCCTAGGTTGTGCTTTATAGAACCCTAGGGTTCTCTTCTTCTCCATAACTACGTCTCAAGACCTTGCAAAGCTGTACCAGTTCACTTGAATTAGCCTCACAGGACATGTCCATGAGCTGGAAGCTGATATACTCGTAATGTCACTCCACCATATACAGTGTGTAGGTACAGGACTGGCTTCCTGAGCATTTATGCTTTTAGGCCCTTGAAGAGTCCCCTTGTACTTACATTAGCTTCAAAGGGAAAACAGGCAAGTTGATGTTCATGTTGACAGGGGACTGGAAAGGATAGAAAAGTGAGGTTTGTCAGTGGGTATGACGTGACATCTGGGAAAGATGAAACTGGCTGAAAGCTGAGGTGGAAGGTTCGACTTGGCCCTCTGGGGACAGGTTACTCCATATAGATGACCACAAATAAAAAAAGAGAAACAACCAACAGGTCAGATCCTTCCCAGAGCACACCAGCTCCCAGCTACTGTCTGATTCAGGACCAGGTTGGAAGGTCTACAGTTATAGCTCCAGGTGCATACTACCCACCACCCAAGCCTCAGCCACAGAGATCACAGGCTCATTGTTCCACTTAAGCCAAATTTGTTTTCTTGCATTAAGTCAACATATCCCCAAAACAAATACCATGAACAGTAGAATCTAAAGGAAATTAAACATTTCGAAGCAAAATGAGCATGAAAACAAACTGTAAACACAGAAACACAAAATACACATCAGATCGCTTACAGAACCAAACAGGATTAGTACATCGAATCATTTCAAATGAAAGCAAAGAAAGCTTTTGTTGTGGTTGTTAGCTCTTAAATTCAGGCAAAGAATCACTGTAGCATGCTCACCTTGAACCAGAGATTGGTCATTGTGGTTCTTGGATAAAGGAAAAAAACAATCTGTGAGGGATATGGAAAAACGGCTTGGAATCTGAGGTGAAGGGGGTGGAGGGAAACTGGAAGATTGCATAGCTGTGAGACAGTGGCTTCTCACCAAGGCGAGCGAGTACATCATCTGAGAAATAGCATCTGATAGATTGATTTGATTTTCTGTTCATTTCTGTTTGCAGTATTTTGTTCTCTGTCCATCAGACACATCATACACAGAAACACATATACAGTACACACACACACACACACACACCAGCAATAAGACCAAAACCACACAAGCCAACCCCAACCTTTGAAAGACCCCTTGCTGCCTGTTCCAACAAAGTTTGGATTCACCAGTACACCGTGCCTGAAGCCCCACACTACTTCTTACACAAAGTAAGATCTCAGATTTTTGCTTACAGTAGCAGTTAAAAGAGAGGATTGGGGACGAGGCATGAAGAAAAGCACCAGAAATGATTTGATTCTCTTATTGATCTCTCTGTGGCAATGCCCCACATTTTAGTTAGGGGAGTCACTACTCTTTAAGAAATGAGAGAGAGAGAGAAACTGCCTTTTTAAGCTTTCTTGAGGTAAATGTTATGTGTGAATGCCTTAGGCAGTCATCAATACAAATAGAGAATGAACAACAGCCAAATGTAACATCCACGTGCAGAACATGAGAAAGCATATTCACATCTTGCTCTATGTCTCTCTCCTCTCATTCAGCCTGCCTTCTATAAGATATGGAACAGAACAGAAGATGAAGGATTTCCTGTTTCACATTCACAGCACCTATCATCCAACCCTCACCAGACTCTCTTCCACACACATGTACCCAAAGTCACAAACCAAGGGAAAACTGAAAATAGAGCTTAGAATACTGTACACATTTCCACTCTTGCTATATGCCTTCAGCATATATAGACATATATGCACACACATGTGTGTATACATATATAGTAGTTTATATTATATAGGAAACAACAAAGGTCTTTTAGTTATGGTTTATGCAAAGTCTCTGCATCTTATTTGTGTTTTTCTGTTCCTTCTCAATTTTTGGATAAATGACCAATCTATAACAATCTATTATAAGGCCTCACAGAAAGAATTCTGCATGTTTTTTCTCTAAGAACCAAAGTGTATAAAATGAGGTTTGATTCTAGCACCTTAAACAGCATTAGTGATGTTCCCTTGGGAGAAATTAGCTCCCTAACGCCCTCGAGACTCTCCATCCATCACACACCATCCACAGGTATTACTGGAAGGAGGACATGAAACCGTGATGGTAGCTGCAGAGAGGGAGCAAACCAAGCCTCAAGGTGAAAGTCCTCAATGACATACACACAGAATCTCAAAGTCAGGTCAAGCTGCTGTCTCCAAATTAAATTTATTGACTGTGCTCCTAACAGCCAATCCAATGAATAGTCTTCCCCATGAGGTATGGAAATAGTATGGAAACCATTTTAGATGGGGAAACTGAGTCTGAGAGATCTAAGAAGGTTACAGAGGAAACTGTCTTGAGTCTGGACACAAATCAAGAATGCCAGACCTCTCACCTCTTATTCTCAAACCATCCGTTGTCAACTTTGATGGGTGAGTTGAGATTTTTCTTTTTTCTTTTTCTTTTACTTTTTCTTTTTTGGAAAAGCAGCTTCTGGCCATGAGCAAGGAAGCAAAATGAACAAAGAATTTTTTTTTTTTTTTAATATCAGCACCAAAGGAAGTTTAAAAGAAGCTGCCTTGTGCTCCTTTATCAAGTGTTCTGTGTCATGGAGACAGCAACTTTCACAAAAGAAGAGAGCTCATCCCAGGGACAGGAGGACAGGTAGCTCACCTTGCCTGTCAGTGTCCATCCCCAAGGTCATTACTCTCCCGAGAGCCAGTAGGTCTAGTGGAGCATTATAGTTTTGTAGAGGAATGATCAACCCCCACCAAAGCTGCATCAGAACCTCAAATATATAATTACAGAACCACAGTGGTACATCTATATCCATGTTGACTGACATGTGTATACACTCACACCTCTGACTACACTGGCACGGAAGACTCAGGAGAAGTCCTGGTACTGTTGTTTGCTGTAAGTGGCCACCTTGAGTGGAATTACATGACAGAAAAGCACCACGAGAAAAGGCACCACGGGTTTCAAGGAGTTAAATCTTGTGTTGTTACGGCTCTGACCTCACCATGGTGGGGGCACAGATAGGTTGTTTAAATTTAGCAAGGACCTTAAAGCCTTTGAGTCAAAAGATCTCATCCCATGTACATCTGCCAATCCCAGCTCATCAAGAGAGAGGTGCCAAGAACCTGGCAGCCTGACATTGTCCTTTCTAGTGACTAATAGAAAAGAAAAGCATTAAATTAAAAAATACAGAAATTAAAAATGGGAGGTCCTCAGACACTGGAAGCCAGCCCCTGTTTAAAAGGGGAGCATGGAAATTTATGTCATGATGGTTACTTGGTTTTAATGGGTTAAGAAGGAAGGGAAGGAGGCAGGAAGGGAGCGAGGGAAAGAGAAGGAGTGGGGAAGAAGGGAGGGCCTATTACATCCACATCCAGTTAGCCGCAAATAGCACCAAATGGAGATCACCAAAGATGGATAGACATTCATGAATGTCTACACAACTAAGAACCATGTGTATTAACTTAGAATCCACATTACTCCATCCTGAGTGTTAGGCTATGAAAATAATAAATAAGAAAATAGAAATCACTGGCCATCTGGAATAGCAAGGATTCCATAGGCCATTGGAAAGCCAGGAAGGTGTTGCTGAGTGGACACAGTGACCTTTTAATTTCCCTCAATAAACTTGCAGGCCTTGAAAACCCCTTCTGTTTGTGACTCCAGGTGGAAGTGACACTCCTGGTTGGCATGAGTACTTACTCACATTGTAACAGGAAAGTGGATGCAGAGGCAGAGTGCAGAGCCCTCATGGATGACTGCCTTTGCCTGGATCTAAATATATGCTGGAATAGAAGAGTCCGTTGGCCATGCTGGTGGGTCCTGCAGGCTTCAAGTCTTTTTTTCTACTGTCTAAGCCCATGGTGATGAGCTAGAGAGACCTGGGACCAAAACTTTGATGGCTATCTGCACAGGGACCTCTCAGCTGGCTGGTGACAGTGGGGAGTGTGGCATGGCAGCCCGTCTCTGAAGTTCACTGATACAAATGTGGTTCTTGATTTATCTTCTGCTTCCTCAAGCTGCAGGGTTAGCCTTCATGGTTTGCAAATCCCAATGCTTAGCTGAGCCTCAAGTGGCACTTTGATTTCTGTAGGTTAGTAAGTTAATGGTTACTACTGCTTTCTGTGTTACCAGCTGTATAGCCAAACCTATCTTGGGGCACAAGCAGCAAAGGACAAACTAGAGGCTTCTGCAGAAATGTCCTCTGTTTACAAGGGAAATCTCCAATAGCCTCCTGGGATGAAAAAAAAAAGCCACCTGCTCACTCTTCACCCAAGACACCTCCCACATCACTTGCCCCCATCATAGCTGACTGGAAGTCTGTCTGTCTGCCATGTCTGACATGATCTCTGTTCCCTTTTCTTCTCCCTAGGGTTTCTAGAACTTCTTTCTGGGTGGGAACTAACCTCAAGCTTTTCCTCTTGCCATTCCTCTGCTTTATGGCCCCAGGTACTCCTGATTATGGCAGTGAGTGTCTGAAAGCTCATATCTGCACCACTGTCTCTGCTGTTGCTACTTGCTCTTTGCCAATGGGGGTAGCAGCAAGAAAGAGGAATCCAACTTAGTCATTACTGTCTTCCAGATGACACTGGGTGAAAGGTGAAATCCATGGCACCAAGAGGCTGTAGGCCAGGGTACTGTGATGGAAACCAGTGACAGGCTTAGCTGGGAAGCTGCCTCTTCTAAGTCTCCATCTCCAAGGTCATGTGCTCCCTCCCGTGGAACTGGCCAGATCCTGGCCATGCTTCTGTGTAATTGTCAGATTCTACCCTGCTCTACAGGATGTTCAGTTTCCGAGTCAGGTGTCTTGAGTATTTTAAAGTTGAAACAAACCTTTTTGGAAGCAAGAAAAATTGATAAGTAGGAAGACTAATAATTGGCCAAAGGTCACAGAGCTCACATTTAATGATTTCCCACTGGGAGTCTGTATGCTGGCTTATGGTGACAAGTTGAAATTTATTTCCAGCCTCTAGGCCTGGATTATCATTTTATATCTTCCCTCTCCCTGATTTAACCACATGGCAGGTGGGTATGTTTGGCATACATTAGCATCAACAAATAATGGCTTCTTTAGTCTCCCTCCAAAGGGGATACATTAATTCCATAATGCACAACCCTGGTGTGCTTTTCCCAACCTCCTCTCAAGGTACACATGAGCAACATGTGTGTACAACCCATGTGATCAAAGGCAGGATTATTGCTAAGCCTTTCCTGATGCCTAGGCCAAGCTGCTTCTAGGCCAGGCATGTTTCACTGAAATGCAGGCTAGAAATTGGCTCCTTCACACTGTCTCAGGTACAGGATTTGGTTATCAGAGGTGGCTATAAAGCTGAATGTTTAGAAAGTTCAGCTGACTGGTTCTGCTTACTGGAGATCATGGTTAATGTTGGCAGAGTCAAGGGTGAGGGAGGCATGTGCTGAGCTTAGAGTGCTACAGTTCACTCACATCCTCTCTTGGGGAAGAACTGACCATGACCATCAGGAATAGGGAAGGACTGGGGAGAGGAAAGAATCCCTTTGGACATATGGGGTGTTTGTGCCTCTGGCCTCATATAATCAGGAAGGGATGGTCCAAGACATCACTAGCAGCTTGGAAACACTGTTCTAGGTCTTTGCCTTTCATGGACAGGAGATGTCTGCTCATTCGTCTGTGGGGTAAACCCCTGGAATCTCAAGATTAATTACAACTTTGCTCCTCTGAAATCCAAGAGAATAACTATAGCCCATTTCTCAGACCACCAGTGCCCATAGTGACATAAGGTCAATGGGGCAGGATACCTTGAGGTTAGCCCCTCATGAAAATTAAAAATGGCATACACTCAAGTCTCTAAACTACCAGAGGAGTTTGACTTCTTTAGCTCTGTAAAGAGCCAGCTAGAAACACATGGACCATTACTGAGTAGGAAGAAAAGCCTCCGAAAGGAAAGCTTGCACAAATATAAGAAAATGACCCCAGCTTGCCACCATTATGAGGAAAGTGGATTCTAGTCTTCTGGTGGAGGGGTTGAGTTCTGAAGGCTCAAGAAAAGCCAGAACATAACAGAATGAGTTAGTGAGGGAGGAAGCCTATAGCAGAGCTTGCTATCACAAAGACACTGAGCCAGAAAATACTGGAACTTGGGGCTGAGGGTCAGATATGCATTTGCTTTGAACAAAAAAACCACAGCAACAACCTGATGACACCAAGAGATGACAGGAAGAGCTCAGTGGGGTCATTTCCTGTTTTCCCCTCTCTGTCTCTCAATTTTTCCCTCCCTCCCATTCTCCCCATCCCTTCCTGCCTACTCCTCTCCCTCTTCTTGTCTTCTGTTTTTCCTTCCTTTTCTTAATATATTATTTTCTGTAACACATCCATCATTTTCTTAACAGCCAAAGCTCAAGGCTGAGTAGGAAAAAGTGGCTCTTGCTGCCTCTCTGTGACTGAACTCTCCTCTTTCATGACCCAACTTCTAACTTCTTTACTCACACCCCAAGGAGCAGCTTCTCCATAACACTTATTGGAATGTGGTTTTCTTTAAAGTTTGTTTTTCCAGAAAATAGTCCATGGATGTGAAGAGATAATGGAAATATTACTCATATTTGGGGTTGGCAACAAAAGTCTTGAAGATGGACTGACTACACTTGGATGTAATAAGTCCCATGTGACTCTGAGGTTATGAGGACAACAAGGGTGAGGGAAAGGAAGAGAGATGGCTGGAAGGAGGCACACATAAGGACTGGCAGCACAGGAGGAATCTTCTTGAATCAATAACATGGAGTAAGAAGTGCTCGTCCACACTGGGAAAGGACAATGAAGCAGCTGAAGTTCAGAAGGCTCAACACTGGAGCCACCCCTGCACAGGCTCTGGATTGTGAGCACAAGGATATGCCTTCTAGCACCCCTCCCTTCCTAGGGAAACCTACTCCAAACCTCTGTGGTCCCCCTCCAAGACAAATAACCTCCCCTTTCTCTTTGTCACTTCTCCCTTCTCAAAGGAAAACTCAGAAATTCTTTCCTTTCTTTGAAGACTGGTGTCATAGGACAATTTTCAAAATAATAGGTGATTTCACTTTGGTTCTAAAACAAAGAGGATGCTCCCACTGGGTTCTGAGGAAACTCTAATGGCAGGAGAGTTTCTGGGGACTCAGGAACACCCATTGCGGACATTGGGAGCTCCAAAGCTAACAGGCCAGGCAGTGTTTCTAGAAGGCCTGGATTGGGGCTAGAACCTCTACTTGCTCAGCTCAGAAGATGTGGGTTCTCTGCAGAAACCAGTGAACCCGTGGCACAGTACTCCCTGAACAACGTGAGATGTGCTATTTGTTAGAAGACACATTTGGCCCATATCATGTGCTGGGAAAGGAAGAGCTCAATGCACATGGGAAAGCAAAGGAGAAATTTAAACAGGCTTTGTTTTATGCGAGATTTGAAAATCTTCCCCCACCACCAAAATGCAAAAGCAAACAAGACAGTCGAACATTTTGTTTTCAGGCCAAGATCCTCGTCTTTGGAAGCCAAGACTTTCCAGCAAACAGAGTACCAGACTTTCCAAGGAAACAAGCCAAAAAATACCAAGCTATTCCAGGACGGCCACAGGGACTCTCTGGATCTAAAGAGAGAAGATGGCTGCCGCCACACTGAGCCTGGGAGGAATACTTGCAACAACAGAACCGAAGTAGTAAGCAGTGGTCCCAGGGCGCGAGAGCTCCCACCTGCCGTCATCTCTCCACAAAGGGAGGAGAGAGCTTCTGAGGAACACATTCTCTGACAGAAGCCAGGGCGTGGAAAGGCCCACTTTTCAACTCTGAAAGGAGAGTGGCCTTTCTGGGAGCAGATGATAATATAGCCCCACACTGAGACAGCTCCGTAATTCTATTCTGTTATCGTTGTAAAATATACTTAAATGAAAGAGGAGAAGGACTTAGCCTGGGATCCTTTTTCCTGCATATATCATGGCACCTCGTATCCAGTCAGTGCTCAACTAGTGCTGAAAGGGCATTAAGTAGAAAGCAAACTTGGTAATCATAACACTGTTATCCTCAAGTGCTTTACCAGACCTTAAACTGCTTTATCCTCACAACACCCCTGTGAGGTAGGTAAGCAATATTCTCATGGCACAGAAAGAGAAATTGGCTTCAGAGTGACTCGACTTGGGTACATCTCCAAAAGGGCAGTCTTGCAATTCCCAATGATGTAATCTATCTGTCCGTGAGAAAGCACCATGCTTTTATTTACATGCTTTCTCCAACCCTTTTGTTAAAACAAAGAAAATGCTTAAAGACGTCACTCTGTAAAATCAATTTCCTGTGTTCGAAAAGAATACACTCTGCTGTTTCTGCCCCAGGGAATTGGAAGCACTGACTGGCTGGACACAGTTTCCTTCAGCACACTTCCGGAATCCTGCCTCATCCTTATCTTTTGCCTACCATCCATCCATTGAGGCTCTCCGTGGCTCCAAGCATCCATCTTCTGAGTCCCTGTTCACAAATGCTGCAGGATCCTTTCTTGAGTCAGAACGAGCACAGATGAGGGCAGAGGCGCAGCTGGGGTCTCTGTATTCCTTCCTTTCAGTTGCCATCTGAAATACCTTGTGGGAACAGATAAGGCCAGCAGGGTTGGCCTCGCTACACACAAGCAGACACAAACTCAAAGGAGCTATTACTGACTTTCAGAGTGTGGCCAGTTGATCCTTTGCATCAAATAGCATCAACCTCACAGAGCAGAGTCAGAGCAGGTGTGAAGAGAGTCAGGCCAGGGCTCCATGGTCAAGGGCAGAAGAATTTGGCAGCAGTACCCAAGACCTGCCCTTGAGAGCACTCTGTTCCTCTGGGGCAGTCTCACAAAGCGACTTTTCTTTCTTTTTGTAATTTTTGGTGAGAATTTCTATACCAGAACGGACCTAGCCCAGGACCAACTTGACTGATCCATGGGCACCCGGACTTCTATAGTTCTCTTTTTGCAAGATGGTTCTCAGAACCAGTTTAGAATTGGTATCATGGCTGCACCCCTGAGTGCTAATATCCTCCATGGCTCCCACCTGCTCTCACTCTGGGTTAGGTCCTAAGAACAGTGAAGTTCTTAGGATGGGTCTGTTTTCTTGTTCCAAGTGTATCTTGGTATTTGAAATGATAACAGTCAAACCATAGTTTAAAAAGGAGGCAGGGATCAAGGAGAAGGAAAGAAATTGAACTTAACTTTTTCAATTCAAATTGTGAGGAGGGAAATATTCCAATTTGGTAAAAAAAAAAAAAGAAAAAAGAAAAAAGAAAAAAGAAAGAAAGAAAAGAAAAGAAAGAAAAAACAACAACAACTGCATGTTACTCCCTGGTCCCACATATCTCTGAAGCTTTGACTGCAGGCTCCATGCAGAGCACACCAGGGAGTGGTGAAGGACCCATGATGTGCATGAGCACTTGTAGCTAACAATATAGGTGTTGGAAAACCACATTCCAGGCTTTCTGTACTCTGCGTGGGTCCTGGGGGCAATGAGTCCATTTGGGAAGAGAAACCTCAAGGATTTGAGCAAAGACAAGAGACCCTTCCCAAAGAGTTCTGGCCACCTCCCACGCCATCCCAGAGCCACTTTGCTGACCCTACCTCATGTCTATCAGATGCTCTGTGAGTAGCCATTTCCAGAAGCACACTCCCCTGTATTTTCTCTGGTCATTCAGGAAAAACTAACATCATGGGACTTAAGAATTGATAGATGCCCAGCAGGTGCCAGATGACCAGATGTCCCTGGCCAGATGCTACTGTACTGAGTTAACAGTGCTGTGACATATCTGACAATCCATGGCTCTCTCCCTGTCTACATGTCCTTCCTGCTCACCTCCTAGGCTTCTAGGTGTCAAGTGGGTCTGAAACCTCCTCACTTTCCATACTTCTAGTTCCCAAGGAATAGGGTCACCTTTTCCTCTGAGATTCCTTCAATGCAAGCAGCATTGATCAAATCATTGGTGCATCCCTGAGCAGGAGGGAAAGCAAAGGTGATCTGCTTACCATCCACTTTACTGATGGAGAAACCAAGGCACCAAGAGGTGAAGTGAGTTATCCATGATCACAGTGGAGCCCTGCACCAGCCTGTGGCCCTTCCTGGTCTTTCTGGCTTTAGGCAGAGCACCTAGGAAGTGTGAACCTAAAACAAGCCTCCCAGCCTGAGGACCCCAGGTCTACACTGAGGATGGACTAGAGTCAGATGGCTGACTGCTCATCTGTATCTGCAATGACAGATGACCAAAGGTTACTTAGAGACAGGTACTTTCCCAGTTACCAAGAGGAAAGTCATAAAGATCTTTCCCCCTTGACTTGAGGGTGATGTTCTAAAAGCCATCCTCCCTGAAGGCAGGAACAGAGATTGCTGACTGACTTTAGTTTGAGGAGGGGGCTAGGGATTCTTGCTGGAAACCAGCCAGGACAGCATCTCCTACTTGGGCATACACATTTTCTCCATACAACGGGGGCACCCCAGGGCAACTGTCTCTAGATCCTTGCCTGCTCCTGCTCCTGTGGTCTATTCTTAGCCCTTGACACAGGTGCTGGCTTGAAGAAGGGGAATCTCCTGCAGAGACAGTCTGCTGCTCTCTGGAGCCATCATTAATAGCACTCATGACCTTTGGCTCCAGAACACTCCCGCTGTGTCCTGCCAGTCACCGCAGAGAAAGCTACAGAGAGAAAGAAGCAGATGATGCCTAGGAGTTGAGTAAAGCAGAAAGATCCATGTGGGCAGAGGAGAAAGCTGGGACTAGGTCAAGTTAGTATCTTTTGATATTTAGCCAGTAGCAACAGATGCAGTGTTTGGAGTGAGAAACCTAAACCCAGACAAGGATGGGGAGAGTAAGGGAAACTTTGTCACAACATCTTCCTTTTCCTTGGGGAAAGGCTTCGAGAAAACCTATAAGTAAACAGACTTGCCTTTTACATCATTATACATTTCAAAGTTGAGACAGGCACATGTTGACTTAGGGTGATCTTAAGAGTGGAGAAGACTGTTGGCTGCTGTTGGATAACCATTACCAATGCCACATCCTAGAGACTGAGCTGTAGATGAGAAAGGAAGGCTGCCCAAACAAGCTCAGGGCTCAGTTTGAGAAAAGGAGATAGGGTAAGGACATACTTGAACCTAGAGGAGGCTCCCGTAATGTCTACCCCATGTCCAGCTAGACCTTTATGAAAGGAGCAAGAGCTGAGCTTAGCTTAATTCCTGCAGGAGGCTATGTTGTGTCTCGAAAAGAGGGGAGCCTAGGAATCAGCAGGTGTTTGAGACCACAATGCCTGGAACTCCTCTCTGGCAGGGTGATCAGTACCTGAGGGGGTTGACTACCCAGAGTCCTCTCTTTCTCCTTTGTATTGTCTTTACCATGATTCCCTGAGGCATACTCAGATTTCCCTGGCAGTTTGCCAAGCAGCTCTAGAAGTGCCACTAGGATCCATGGAATTACACTGACCTCTCTTCCCTTTTCATGTTAAATTTGTATGCCATGCTCCTAGCCAAATCTGGTGGGGTTATTTTAGTATTTGCCAGTTACTGGGCAAATGGATGCTAGATGACCATCCACAGACTACCTGACCTGAGACTTAGCACTGCAGGGTGTTGGGATTCTCAATACACTCCAGCTTCATTCTCCTCTAGATTCCTTCTATACACCAGGGCCCAAATCTACATACAGAAGCTCTGTTTTCAGGCAATGGGTAGAGAAAAACATTTTCTAAGGTCTAGAAGCATCAAGGCTTGGGGATCATGAGAGACCCATGTAGCGAGGCACAGAATAGATGGGGTAAGAGCAATCGTGAGTCCTTTCTCAGGCACGAGGAACTGCAAAGGGTGCTCAGATGCATGTGAGGAAGGGTCATCTGACTTTCCCAGAGCTTCTCAGATGGAGACATACATCTAGGTGGCAACAACAGATCAGGCTGGAGAAAGAATGGAGAAAGTTACATGACTTGGTGCTTTTTAAAAAAAAAAAAAGCACCATGTGTCTCTCTGAAAATTGGGTCTAAAGCCTGTATCATGAAAGGCCATATGACCCTGACAGTTGTCCTTGGAACCAGACAAAATCTGCCCTCTTTTTGCCATCTTGGGGTCATAGGGGCCACTGCTGTTCAGAGGCCACAGGGACCACAAAGAATTGGGTGATTCTGTATCTATGGAGTAGGATACAAGGGTCCTCCAGGCTATGGGGAGATGTGTCTTCCCTTGATTAGGACAGTTAGGAAAGATGGAGCCCACTGTCTCTTGGCTCCCAATCTACCTGGGCTTTGTGTATTCCTCCTAACATCCCTGGTTCCAAATACAGGACAAGGCTTATCTTAAAGAGCAGGGAGACATTTTGTTTGAAATATCAGAAACTTTAGGGCAAATAAAGTCCAAAGGAGCAGATCTGATGGATTTAGATCCTTTTAACTTCCTCTGTCATGTCCTTGAGAGACCTGAAGATTCCCAAGGCAGATCAACCCAGTATGTGGAGTGAGGAGGCTTTTAGAAACAATATCAACAAAACTAATCTCATCGCACGGATAGGACTATATTTCTTAGAATACAAGAGTCGATCGTTCTATGGGGTTGGGGGAATGAAATATGAGCGTCTATAAGCATATTGTATGGTGGGGGACAGTATGAAAAGAAAGAACAAGGTACCAACAGTCTTATCTAGCAAAGCTAAATATTAGGAGTTGGTTATTTGATCCAGGGAAAGAAATACATGCAGAAATTTCAGTTGCAAGCACTGTAGGTTCCAGCTGAGGAAAACTTAGATGGATCTTATTAACTCATGAAACAAAAGGTTATCAGGGGCCCAGGGTCAGAGTGAAAGCAGATGGCCAGGGGGTGATGACACTGTGCCTCAGTGCAGTGGTCCTGCTGTGGCGTACCCAGGTCATCAGGGAGGAAGACACTGAGAATGTGTGAAGTCCTTTAGTGACCCTTGAGTTACCAATGGCCTCTGAAGAATAGAAGACCTCATGGGAAGGAATGTTTAAGAGCAATGGAGTCTGGAGATGGGTCTCTCTTCAAGATGAGAGCGATGCTACCAGAGGAGACAGATCTAGTCTCTCTTGGACCTTGCTTCTTCCTGTCCTGTCTCTGCTGTTTGGCTCACTCTTCTTCCTTTTTCTTGTCTCTCTAGTCTTCCCTGATACTGCTCACAGATTTCCAACTGCATTATTGGGAAAGGTAAGTCATGATGGAGGAGCTCTGGAGAAGGACAGAAATGCTACTAAGGAAGGAAGGGAGCCCAAGCCCACCAAGGCTGAAGCCAAGGGCTGGTGAGACGTCCATGGCCGCACCTCTTCCTCCTTCACCATCCATGGCTCAGGCTTCCATAAGCTGGAAGCTGTTTTTCCCACTCTGGATGTTCTCAACCAACATCCACAATTTCTAAGTTTCGTATAAATATGGACACACGTGCTTGTGCATGCATTCCAAAGACAGAGCGGTCACACAGACGTGGCAGACCAAGCCAGTGGTGGGGTCAAAGAGCAAGAGATAAAATGGAAAGGTGTCTAAAACTAGACATACAAGAGGAGTGTCAGAGGTCCAGAAGGGACACGTGGCACTGAACAGCTTCAAAGAAGCTATTCACTGGCACACAGAGCTCCAGACCTGAGAAAGAATGGACCTGGGACCAAAGCTAGCCAAAGGGATGCCCAGCCACCCTGCAAATGGACTCACCTTGCCCAGCCTGAGCAGAATATTGGGTGGAGCTTGGGGGTGGAGCCCCAGCAGCTAAACGTGAACAGGTCATGCAGGGAGCTCCCTTTGTTCACCGCTCTCACACACAGCTCCAAGCAGTCCCTCTCTCCCTGACTTGTCCCTGCCAGGCAGACAGTCCAGCTGGTCCTCACCTCAGCCCAAGTGTGCTCTGTTGTGTCCTGCTTCCCAGAGCAGGGACCAGGTAAGACCCCCATAGACCCCATCTAAGGGAGGTCCTGCAAAGTTGTGGTGACACATGAGATAAGGTGGTGGAACAAAGGAGGGTTTCACAATGAATACAATGTTTTAAAGGTTTAAGAAAAGAAAAAGAAGATTCGGGTAAACCATGAAGGGGTGGCAAGGAGGGACTTGTTTTTTTTTTTTTTTAATAGTTATTTAAAATAAAATTTAAAAATCCCTCAAACATAAACAGAAAAATTTCCTCAGTTTTTGACTTCTCTTAAGAATAGCTCAGTGTGAGGTCTCGCACCCTGAACAGTTAATCCAGAATTAAAAACCAATTGCAACCACAGACAACAAAGACTAACAGTATGTACTTAAAAATACTGTGTATGTATATATATAGATATATATATATTTACACATATATATCTTTTGTGGAGATATTTTTCTTTTTATGATTAAATTTCTTTTTCTTTTTCTTTTTCTTTTTTCTTTTTTTTCTTTTTTTTTTTTTTTTTTTTTTTTTTTTGTGCCCAAGTAGAGATAGAATGGTATCGAAATAATACCCTAAAACAGAAATACTGTTTAAAGGAACAGTACCTTCCAAACACAAATTAAAAATTTTACAAATGGTCAAGCATACTTGTGACACCTCCAGAAATTCACCTTGGTATAGTGAGAAAATAAACAGTCGACTCTGATCCTCATCAAAGCCACAGGGCCTGGATGATCAGCCTCTGCTGCTGCGATGGGACTTGTTCTCCAGGGACATGGCCACACACGGTTGCCACCTATCCCACCTTCCCATCCAGCCCTCTGGCTTCCCTCCCCCAGCTACCACAGTATTCACCTCACTTCAGTTCTGTGTATTTCTGGCAAGACCTTGCAGCAGGTGTACACACATACACACACACACACACGCACACACACAAGCACATGCGCGTGCGCGCGCACACACACACCACACACACACACCACACACACACACACACTGTCCACTCACCCCAAATGCACCAGGCTGAATGAGTCTCAGCCAACCACATTGACAGAAGCACCAGTCTGTGAAATGGGTTGGTTAATATGGTTTGACTTTTTTATATGTGGATAGATATTCTAGTGTTCCTCTTTATGTTATTTTTTTTTTAAGCACAGATGAAAAATGAAAAATTCTTTCCAGATCAATTTAAGGCTTCCCACCAAATGAAAAGAGAAGAGGCCTTACTCACTGTCACACATCACACACACACACATACACACACACACACCCTTCTCAGCCTTAAAATGACGGAAGAGATCATTGTAGTATTGTGCCTTTAAATTGATGTCGTCCCTTTGCTACCATGCTGAGTTTGATCACTGTTGATTCTCTGTGATGGCATTTATGAACATCTCCTTTGATCTGCTTTTAGAATTTATCAGATTGGGTGTTTGGGAGTTTCATTCTCGTTTGTGTTTTGGTTTGGTTTTTTGCACGGGAAAAGAATGCAATTGTTGCTAGGCAAATGTTAAAATGGCACATAGTCAGCCTTCAAGGAGCTTTTCTGGCCAGTGGAGATCCAAGTAGCCCTTTAGCTTCTAGAAGGCTTTACAAAACGGGGAAGGGGCAGGAGAAACCAAATAGAGAGAGGGACTTCTATGCCTTTACTTTTGGTCAATTTGATTGTTTGCTTGTTTTTCAATACAATTCATCAGATAGGAAAGATTGTTTTGATATGGTATCTGTTTGCTGTTTTAGTTTATTTGCTTTGTTGGTAGATTTTGTTTCATTTGATTATTTAATTTTTTTTTTCCTCTCCTGGTACAAAAGTTACCAGAGAGTTTTCTGTGAGGAAACGTGACAGTACCTAAAGAAACTCAGCACCTAAGGGCATAAGGCAGTTGAAGGTTTTTGTTTGTTTTGTTTTGTTTTGTTTTGTTCTCTCAATCAGCACCAATCCCATAAATGATCTACACTTGGTGTAAAGTATAAAACTTTTGTTTGTTTGTTTTTGTTTGTTTGTTTTGGAGAGGAGATTAGCTTTTCCTTCTCCATCCTAGGAACTGTAGTGTGGGATTATTTCATTTTTTTCAATACTGTTTCTTATGTGTAAAAAACAAAAGAAAGGTTTTCTTTTTGTTTTTACTTACAAAACATAGAGAATATCTTTGTATACATATAGTGACTGGAAAGAAAGCTTATCTGAAGGGGATGTGACTTATTGATCTTTTTTGTAGTGTTGGTGTTGTTGGTGTGGCGGTGGTGGTGGTTCTGTGTATTGGGGGAAGGGAGGGTTATATTTCTTGCAGGTGGCGTTGACCGCAACCAAACTTAAGGTCCCCTTCTCAATCTGGGTCAAGGTGTTCTAGAGTGAAGACTCATACTGCAGCAGCTCATAGAGCAGAGGCCCATCTCGGTAGCGAATGCCCACTGCGGTGGGGGTGACGTACTGCAGGATGTTAATAGTCCTCCGCAGCCTCCTGTCTACAAAGTGCGCATCCCAGGCCGGGTACCGCTTTCTTGGCATGTCAATCTTAATCAGGGGCCCTTCTGGGTGGTAAGGACGCCCTGACGGGGTAGAGGGCCCCATGGGTCTCACTTGGAATACGGGCAGGCAAGTATCAGCCGTGAGGTCCTCCTGCTGTTCCGTCACGGCTCTGGTGGGCGTGACCTGGGTCCCCCGGTACCCAGGGGTCTGAGGTGCCATAGGCTCAACATCAGGGGGCAAAGGGATGCCCCAGAGCAGCTCGGCACAACAGGAGCTGGCAAAGACCTTAGCCCGCGGCCCCATGGGATGCAACACGCCATAGTATAAGAGCATGAGCGTAATCCCAGCCACAAAGCTAACGAAGACACAACACAGTGCTGGCACGGCATAGGAGTCAGTGCTCTCCGGATTTCTGTAAAAATACCAAAGGAACGTCAAGGCAGCATTCTCGGTCAAGACTATCGTATAGTATGCGAACATTCGGTATCGAGTCCGCCCTTCCTTGACGTTAAACCAGCAGAAAATGTACACGATCCCTACCACCATGTTGAAGAGGATCTCCTCCCACTTGGACATGCAGAAGTCTGTCCCACCATGGATGATCCAGAAGGCCATGGCGCACCAGTGCACCACCACGAAGATCCCGAAATACAGCTGGAAGATGGAAGCAAAGAGGGCGAAAGAGATAACTCGGGATGAGATGGTGAAGAGGCGCCAGAAGAGGTGGATGAGGGCCCCTCTGTAACTCATGCTCTTCTTGTCGTCCCTGGAGTCCCGCAGCAGCTTGTGATAGGAAGCTAGCACCCAAGCCAGGGACATCAGGGAAGTCACAGAGGAGACACCTGCCAAAAAGACACAAACCCACACAGTTAAAACCTTGGATATCTACTGTTGGTGCAGCGGGACTGCTGGCTGAGGAGATGACCCCCCACACCTGCAATCTAAGGAGGGAGAGACATACAAAATCAGGTACTGGACCGGAGTCCCAGCTGCTTCTTACAGTTTACCCCTTCCATGCACTTGCTTTCTCTACAGCCCTTGCCCAAGTCCTCTTCGGTGTTCCCTTGCGGGGTTGTGCTCTGGTCTCCCTCCCAGGCTCACAACCACCTCCTGCTTTGGGAGTACTCCTTCTCCTAATGGGTTTGGTTCCCCTCTGGGCCTTTGTGATTCATCTCCAGCAAATCACCCAACACCCAAAGATCCTGGGAGCTTGGATGCCTCTGACACTTGGAAGCACTTGAGTTTCTCTAAAGTAAGTTTCTTTCTTTCTTTTTTTTTTTTTTTTTTTTTGGTATTTTTCGAGACAGGGTTTCTCTGTGTAGTCCTGGCTGTCCTGGAACTCACTCTGTAGACCAGGCTGGCCTCGAACTCAGAAATCCACCTGCCTCTGCCTCCCAAGTGCTGGGATTAAAGGCGTGCGCCACCACCGCCGGCTGTAAGTTTCTTTCTAATGCTGCTGAATTGATGTTGTAAACGAATCAGATGAAATGATAGTGATAGCTATCGGCTATGGTCATTGCTGCATCCACTCAAAACAAGTAGTCACCTACCAAGCACTGTTGTACTATCTCTTCTCACATAGGATCCTCCCAGCATCCCTGAATTCTCATGCATAACCTGAGTTAGCATCCAGTGCCCCCTTGTGTAGTCCTTCCTAAAATTCAGAACTAAATGCAACTGAGGACTGGCTGTCTTCTTGTTGACAGTCTCCTTAACAAACTGTCTGTTTTCATAAGCATGACTCTACTATTCTGTCTTCCAAGCTAAAATCAGTGCTATACTGCCTATTATCATTAAGGTCAGATCCAGGCACTCAAGGTTCTAAGAAAGATAGCTTGGACCCTTCATTTGGGTCCCAGCACACCACTTTACAACGATCCAAGCTTCAAGGGGGAGCCAAAGTCCCTCTGCTTTCTGGTCCAGGATTCTGATCCTGTCCATCTCACAAGTCTCCCTCTTCCCCTTCTCTCTTGGTCTCATACTGTAAAATAGTATGGCAGGAGCCACAGCAACTCCAGCATGTGGCAACACACAAAGAACATTGAACATCTGGATAGTTGGCAGCCACCAGGAACATGTGCTGCTGTTGTCCTATCAATAAAGATAAAAATAAACAGGAGCGATGAGGCATGAACCCAACTTCTCCATGGAAACCAATCAAATAAGATCCGAGAGCAGTGATGGTAGATTTTCCTCCAACTTCTCTGGAAAGTTCTAGAATGGATACTTACATGCCCTCCCTGCTTGTTTATCCTACCACACAGGGCATCTGGTCTGCATCCTAGAGAGCATGCATGATTTGTGGACCAAACATTCAGAGGAAGGTTGTGTTCTGGCTGCTAGGTTGGAGTAGGAAGAGCAGGTCCCCGTAAGAGTCGCTTGACTTGGGTGTGGGTTTCCAGTGGGGAGGAGCAGGAAGTCTCACCATTGTAGCTTCTATCAGACTTAGTCCCCTGGGACACTCTGAGGAAGTTTCCTTCCAACATCCTATGGCTCCACTGCCACCTGACTAGCCTGCTTACCTATCCTTCCTTCCTTCCTTTCTTCCTTCCTTCTTCTTTCCTTCCTTCCTTTTCCTTCCTTTCTTTCTTCTTCCCTTCTTCCTTCTTACTTGAATTGAGGTGTTTCTAAATAGTCTAGGCTGGTCTCAAACTCTACTATAGCTCAGACTAGCCTGGGACTCTGAATCATCTACCTCAATCTCTAGAGTTCTAACAACTGAACTTATTTACTTTTCTTTGTGTGCATGCACAGATGTGGGGTGTTGTGTGTGTGTCTCTGTGTGTGTGCATGTATTCATGTCTCTGTGTATAGGTGTGCACAGGCATGTACATGAGTGTGGAGAGATCAGAGGCAGCTTTGAGTCATATTCCTGAGGAGGAGTACACTTTGTTTTGAAAAACAGGGTCTGTCATTGGGACCTGGAATTACCAAGAAGGCTAGTCTGGCTGGCAGCTAGGGATCCACTTGTCTCTATAACAACTCTGGGATCACGAGGCTTTTTATGTGGTGCTGAGGATCAAATCAAAGTCAGAATGTTTGCATGATAAACACTTATTGACTGAACCATCTTCCTAGTCCCTGAATTCATTCATTCCTTCCTTCTTCTCTCTCTCTCTCTCTCTCTCTCTCTCTTTTTTTCTTTCTTCTTTCTTCTTTCTTTCTTTCTTCTTTCTCTTTCTTTCTTTCTTTCTTTCTTTCTTTCTTTCTTTCTTTCTTGTTTTTTAAGACAGTTCTCTGTGTAACAGCCCTAACTGTCCTTGAACTCATTTTGTAGACCAGACTGGCCTCAAACTTGGAGAGCTGCCTGCTTCCACCACCCCAAATCCTAGGATTAAAGGAATGCACCAGATTGAACTCATTTCTTGATACTGTTGGGAATTGTCAAGACCTGGCTGTCAAAAGGAGTGTTTATGAAATCTAGGTAGGAGGAAGGCCTGGTTTTGGTGTTCCTTCTAACACCATGAGAACTACTATAGCCTCTATTATTTTCCACCCAGAAGAGCATGGGTGCTGAGTTTATAGAGAATGAAAACCCAGCTCAGCTTTTGCCAGAACACAGGACTCAATTTGTTAAATCCTAAGCATGACTTTGAATAGAGTTGGGGTGTCAGAGCAGGGTAGCTTTTGGCCTTCACAGTTTTAATTTTACCATTTGAGTGTGTACATTACCCCCATTCAGGGCTTTCCATGTGCACTGATCACCAGCAACAAGCATAGTTCACACTCCACCTGTCTGGCTCCTGGCTATCCGCGGCTCTTCCCCACCCACTGCTCGGGTTCTGAGGCTCTGTTCTTGTCTCACCCTTTGTGGCCTCAAAGCTGACTGTCTCCGTGACCAGGCATAGCCTACCTCTTAGAGGGGGATTCTGGGTTTTCTCTGATGATCATGGTGCATATGTTTTTGCATGTTGCCGCATCATCACTGGCTTAAAGGAAGACTCAGGAAATGGTCATGTGGGGCGATGAAGAAGGAGAGCTCATGGGGAGTGCTGAATGATGTTGAGCAGCCCTGGTCTCAACTCACAGCCACAGTCATTTCTGACTAAGCAAAGTCTGGAATTGCCACACGGCTTATAGACGGGGAGTTTAAATGCTCTCAACCCTCTCACTGCAAGGCTGCAGGAAATTAGAGCCTTGCCCCAGATTATCCTGAGGACCAGTGTTCTGCCTGCTACCTGGTGCTGCTTGCTGACTATCTCCTCTCCATATTGTTCTTCTGGCAGCTGCTTTTGATTTTTTTGTTTGTTTTGTTTTGTTTTGTTTTGTTTGTTCTCAAGGTCATTTATAATGAAGGTCATTGGCCTGCTTCAATGGCAGAACCTGTTCTACTTCCTAGCTATTGGCTCCTTGGGCCCTGGAATGACCTGCTTTGTCTTTGGAAGTACAAATAGGCCTCCATGTCAAAAGGCATGCATCTGGCTAGAACCTGGGAATGGGACTGGCAAGGAGGTGTGGGGTGTAAAGATAGCCTTTTACCCACACAGCACAGGGATTGTAGAGAAGGGAGGGTGGCCTGAAGATGTCCAAACTCTCATCCCACCACTTTGTGAGCACATCACCAAAAGTTTTCCAGCTCTACCCAAGGCTATAGCATATCTCTTTCATCCAAAATTGGTGGAGGGGCAAATGCCTTATTCCATCTCATGGAAGAGCTAAGAAAAGCCAGGCTCATAAGACTCCAGGCAGAAAATAGTTTTCTCTCTGGAAGTTCACCAGACAGTGACCTTTATCCTCAGTGGGCTCAAGAGCCAACAGTACAGGTATCAGATAAGACCTGTTTTCAACCCATGAAACTCATCTAAATTCAGTTGTAACACTGGACATATCATTGTTAGTTGGTGGATGGTTTGGCTAGGCCACACTATATCTTTTCTTTGGATAAAGCTTGTGGACTCTCCAACACATGGAATCATTACTTCAACTGTTTGATGGCAAGCCATTAGCTGAGGGCAGCTGGATGATGGAGGGGACGCAGATAGAGATGACAAACCAGGACAGAAGGGACACACAAACACAGAGAAGGATCATATGAGGATTTGACAAAGGTACCACCTGAATTCTAAGGAGATAGGCCTCAGGAGAAGCCATCCATTGGCATCTTGATTCAGAATTCCAGTCTCTCAAACTGTGAAGAGGTCATCTGTGCTATGGAAGCTGTTCAGCCTGTGGCACTCTGTGACAGGGATCCTGGGAAACTAGTGTAGTTTTCTATTGACTTCATTTTTCAAAAGTTATTTTTAATTTATTTGAGTGTGTGTGCCTGCATGTGTACCATATGTGTACAGATACCTAGAGTGGCCAAAAGAGGGCAGCAGGACCCCTGGAATGCAGTTACAGGTAGTCATGAACAATTCAGTATGGGTGTTGGGAACCCAGCCCTGGTCATCTCCAAGTGCTTCCCCAGCCCCTTATGTCATTTAAAAAAAAAAAAGAAAAAGAAATTTAAGAAAATGTTCCAAACCATGCATCTAGCAGAAGCCTAGACACAGGACAGGATCTTGACAATGACCCATCCCCTAAAGCTCCAGACACTGCTGGTCTTTATCAGGGGCTCAGTGAGTGGTGGAAAAGTAGGTTCAAAGATTTGAATCTTTCTGGAGTGGAAGACAATGTAAGCTCTGTAGGAACCCTTTGGGGGGGCTCCTGAAGTCCCTTCAGCTTTCTCAGGAGATGAATACCCAGATGACAAAGAAAGCAGCAACCCTTCCAGAATCCTCTGTGGCCATTGTCCATTCAGGAGATTAATCTGAGGCTACAGTGGGTTCTATTACGGTCATCATTCTGCAGTAGCTACTTGGGAAGATTTTCATTCCTGAGGTCAACCCAAAGGTTATGTTCCCTGAGCAACAAAAGTTCATGGAAGGGTTGAGAGACCCCAGGAAACGGCCTTGCTAGGCCTGGGAACATCAGAGGTTTCTTCTCACTCAGAGCTTGGCCACTTGGTACATGTCTGAGGTCAGGCTGGTGACTGTTAAATGCTTTATGTTTAGCTATGACAAGTTCCATGCAGTGAGCTTCACGGTTCACTCACTACCCTGATACAGAGCAGGAAGTGAGCTTGTGGCTCCCACAAGGAACTGGCCAAATTGCAGCCAAATGAGCTGGAGAGTGTTTAAGCTGGAGCCTCCTGGGGGTAACTGCCCCAGCAGAGGCTTAGAGAGAAGGCTTTTGGGCACTGACATCATGGTTCCATACTTGTCACAACTAGTCCTACAGTGCAGTAAGTGACACATGAGGACAACCATCGGGGAAGATCCAGCTTGGTGTTCTCAGGACCATAGAGCTTTTTGAGAGCAGCTGAGAGAGAAGGTGTCTAGGGTAGGACGGACTGAAGTCCAGATGGGATGGGTGGTTTGAAAGAAGAGGGGGTGTGGAGAGTTGCCTGGCAGCAGCAGGGAGCTGCGCCATCAGGGGAAGCTGAGCTCTGACAGGCAGAGAGGGAGGGCAGGACTGATGCCCATTACGGGCCAATCAGTCAGTGATTGGATACCCATCATGCCTCTGGACAGGGAGCCCAGGACACAAGGGAGTCCTTAGAAGAAAAACTTGGTATATGGTGGAAGGAATGTTCTGGTAGTCTCTGTCAGTACTCAGTGAGGAAAGCACATTTGGAAATAAACTCTTATATTGAGACACCTTCAAAATACCCTCTCCCCCCTTTTCGTTAAATCCAGTTAAAATCCTTTGGGGGAAAAATAGAATCCTTAAAGGCATTCCTGTTTCTTCTGTGATGAAACTTAAGCATGCCCAGAGGGGCTCCTGAATACCATCTTCACACACAAACTACACGTGCCTCAAATATTCCTATTTGCCACTTTCCAATGTGTACTCCATGACTTTGAACTAAGCATGCAAAAAAAAAAAAAAAAGAAAAAAAGAAAAGAAAGAAAGAGAGAAAAGTCTGCCATCTTTTTCCTTAAAATAAGATTTAAGCCAACTCAAGAATGTGCTTCCTAACAGAGAATGCTCAAGAATGTGCCCACCCTTTAACACAGTGACTCTCAACCTGTGGGTCGTGACCCCTTGAGGGGAGGGGGGGTCAACTGACCCTTTCACAGGGTCACATAACATATATAAGTTGTGTATCAGATATTTACATCATGAGTCATAATAGTAGCAAAATTACAGTTATACAGTAGCAGCGAGAATGATTTTATGGTTGAAGGGGTCACTACAGCATGAAGAACTGTATTAGAGGGTTGAAAGAGCATTAGGAAGAGTAGGAACCAATCTTTAATGTTTTTCCTAAGGATGTGTATAGACTGTAAATAAAATCCCGTACCTCCCTTTGGCTGAAGAGGGCATTGCTTTGCACATGCTCCACCTCCCTCTACCTGCTGCAGTCATGAGACTCTCTCCACTCTTATCTTGGCTTTGCTTGGCTTTGGCTTGTGGTCACTAGCATGGGGACCCATCTGCATCCCCGGGAACACCTGAGGACAGCCAACTGGAGCTTCGGAATGGGTGAGAGGGGCACACTGCAGAGCTTCAGCCCACCACCAGCTTCCGTCCTCCACTCTTTGCTGAGTGGCTTAGCCTGACCCCACATGGAACCACATACTAGAAAATCATTCTGAGATGAGGTGAAGCAGTATTGAGGGCAGAGCAAGGACCATGGTTGGAGAAGGGCCTCTACACACATACTCCACTTTTCTCCTCTTTCTCTAGCTCCTTCCTGATAACATAGAGCCATGATCAAGACACAGTAGCTCACAATGGTCAGCTCCCTGGACCCCAGATGCTAGTCTATCAGTGTCTCTTGCCCTTTGCCCTTGTGATAGATATCCTTACTTCTCATCTTGTCCCCAGCATGAGATCTCTCTCAGGTGATCTCTCAGCATGGCTCTCCTGCCAATGAAGAGTCTCTGCAAGCACCCACCGCCGACTCAGCCAGCCTTGTTTGTACTTCCCTTACACCAAATTTCTTCCCTTGCAATTTCACCTCATCTATCGAAATTCCTTCATTTTCCTACATTTTTAAAAAGCTTAGTGTCTTTTGGGGAATGGTCCAGAAAAAGACAAGGTGGTTGTGCCCACCAAGTCACCAAGACCCCTCACTAACCCCTTCCTCACCCCACCCAGGTGACAGAGGTAAGAGAGCTCCAACCCATCTCCTCTTCAGGCATCTGAGGTGGGGGAATCAAGCATCATGGGTACCAGCTATGGGGTAGGTTCAGATGGGAAGTGACTCAGCCAGAGAACAACACTGAAGGCAGGAGCTGTGTCTCTCCACTGAGTCAGGATCAGTGCAGATACAGCAATTCTGAATGGTGGCTGTGAGGCCCAAAGCTTAAAATTACCACATGGAAACACATACAGCACAGACACTGGTAAATGCTACTAACCAGGGATCTCCCAGACGTGCAGAGGGCTAGTCAGGCGCCACCGATCATGACCCACAATCCCAGCCAGCACCCCTGCCATCGGGACCTACCATCCTTCTTGGAAATCTTGGTAGACATACACATAAATAAGGACAGTTCCACTTGGGGACAAGCCAGATCTATCTCTAGAAGCACTGCACTCCCTGGTCACTAGACAAACTCTGTCTCACCAGCCAAATGTGAAAGCCACTTCCTTTGTAACTTCTCAAAGTACATTCCCAGGAAATCATTCTAGGTTGAACAGTGTCCCATGAACACCATCTTTCATAAGCAATAAGCTCCTTTTTAGCTATGAATGTGTGCATGTCATATGTTATTTCCTAATAGATTCATGATGATGATGAATGTGATGTGATGGTGGTGATGGTGCTGTGGTGATGATGATGATACTCCCAGACCCTGTGAGGCAATCGATTTAATTAACTTCATTGACTCTTCCCTACAAGGCTGCTAGAGGCATGGGATGGTTTTAAGATGACCAGACTGAGGCATTACACTATGACTTTCTCATGTCAAACAGTCGGGAAGTTGTGGGTATAGAATTTGAACACAGAATTGCTAAAATCCCAAACTTAGATTGTTTTTTAATTACTGGGAAAATGCTCTCTCTCCCATGAAATAATGATACCTCACCCATGAAATAATGATCTAACGTTCCTGTTTACGGTGTCTTTTAGTTTGGCTATCCCACTTCAGCTGCCTGGTCATCTCTGTGAACACTGGCTGTTGGCCTGCAGAGGTGGACACCCACCCCTGTGAGGTTCTCTCTGAGAGTTCCACTTAGAGAATCCAACACTTCTGCTCCATCTTTCTTGCCTGGACTTTGAGAATGCACCTCCCCACAGCTGGTCTCCCTAAGTCTGTTCTTACTTCCACAAACACTCCAGAATAGTCAGCTCTGCTCCCTGGAGACCCACAGCTCACAAGCAGCCAGGAGAAGTTAATCATAGGCCCTCAAATCCACAGAAGTGCCCAAGCCTCCAAACCACTGCATGGCAGCCTGCTGTGACTGGGGGCCACCTCCCTCTACTACAGCTGTGATCTTCAGATGGACGGGACTTCAAGGCTCCACTCAGTGAGGGCTGCCTCAAAGTTATGCATGCCACTAGCTCCCAGCATGCACATCTCAGCGGTCTATCTCCAGGGGGCCCAGATTCCTGGCGTATGGAAGCCTCCATAAGTCCCCTTGTCCCCTCTGGAGTCCACCCATGCCAACTCCTCCAGGACCCCTGCACCCCAAGGCACTGTCTCTACTTGAGGTTCTTCTCCCCAGTCTTTACACATTTGTGGCCAAATGTCACCTCGCTGAGACCTTTACTCAAAGATCAGCTTCTTGGTCCCCAAACAACACACTCAAAACTATGACCTTTCTTTCTCCCCACCTACACCCCTTCCCCAACGCTTTCCTCTTCCCCCCATTTATTTCCACCTTGTCACACAAAAATAATAAATCTTTTTTGTGCTTTGCTTGTGCGTAAAGGTTAGCTCCCAAGGGCAGAACCCAACCTTGAGGATTTCTCTAGAATTATGTGCAAATCTGCCTCTGCCTGAGTGCTTTAAAAACAACATGTAAGTTCATCAGCCAGTTTCAGATTCTGCTGTGTGTACCCCAGGGAAGGGGTTTGATCCACTCAGCCTTCACAATATCCGTCTTGTCTTAACTGTGGGAAGGGGTGCTCCCAGGAAGCGCCCGCCTGTGCCTTTGTATTTCAAGGAAGACCCTCTTAGAAGAAAGAGAAAGAAGGGTGCTGCCTGTAATGAAGGCTTCCAAAGCATCGGGTGCTATGCCAAACCCTGCGTTATTTCACTCATTCTGAGCGATAATCTCTAAGTGCTTATTCGTGTCTCCACATCACAAATCTCAGGCTCAGAGAGGTAAAGGAACTGCCGGTGCTTTCTGGGCTCAGCAGGTCTTTGATCTGATGCTTTAACACTTCTGGCCTCACTGTCTCTGAAGATAGCAGACTTTGCCTGTAAGCAATGCTTCCAGGTACAAATCAGCAGAGAAAGTCCACCTCTTCCAGGAGCTCTTATCCTTTGGTCCACTAGCCTCCTGCCCCCCCACACCCCCCCCCCGATGCCCCAGGCCAGGGACAGAGACATTACCTTTAACTAGGGGAGCGCATGGTTCCGTCAGCTAACTCTGAGCTGTCCCACCCACCTATCTCCTGCTGTTCCTGTGGAAGGCACTATAAGGGCTCTTGGCAACCTTCTCCTTTCCTGCCCCCGTTGCTGCCTCCCGGTCAGAACAAAGCTCCTTGTACTTCAAGCCCCTCGGCACAATGAGCTTCTCTTTCTGGGTCTGTGAATTACACGCTCTTTCTTTTCCGCGTGTATGTGTGTTCATGTATGTTCATGCGTTTACACATGTGTGTACCAGGGATTGCTTTCAGGTGTCTCCCTCAATCACTTACTATTAATCATTTCTTTAAAAGACAGTCTCTCACTGAGCCTGGAGCACACCAATTGGTCTGGTTGGTTGACCAGCAAGCCGCAGAGATCCTCCCATCTGTTTCCCCAACACTGGGAGCACAGGCATGAACCAACATGTATGATTTTTTACATGAGTGCCAGGTAAACTCAAGTCCTCAGGCTTAAACGGGAAGCATTTTACCAACCGAGTCATCCCTGCCCTCTGAACAGTCTTTAGAGGCAGGTTGCCTTTAAGTGCTGCCTCCATGTTGGATCATAATAAAAGT
The DNA here is from genome assembly GCA_021653895.1 of Mastomys natalensis. Classification (NCBI taxonomy): domain Eukaryota; kingdom Metazoa; phylum Chordata; class Mammalia; order Rodentia; family Muridae; genus Mastomys; species Mastomys natalensis. Next base: position 2,664,680 of record JAJTUV010000145.1, read on the forward strand.
ATTCCTTAAAACAGTTAACGGAGCATGGGTAGAGGATACAAGCCAGGCACCACTCCAAGTCTATTTGCTGAGCTAAATCCAAGGCATTCTTATTTCCTTCCCCAGTGGGACAGACTCAGGACTTGGTGAGCCAACCTGTTGCTCTCTAAGGCAGGAAGGCAGCATGCTTGCTTCTGACGTAAGCCAGCCCAGAGCCAGCCCAGAGCTGCCTCTCCCCTCAAAGAGATGCTAGGCTTATGCCTGTAGAGTTGGACCTGATTCTTCCTCTGAACCCCATGCTCCCAGAAATAAGACTCAGACTCAAAATATCTAATTACAAATACCTTGGCCATATACCTAGGCTCTTCTCTGACTAGAACATAACTTAAAATAACCCATTTATTATAGTCTACACTCTACCTTGTGGTTGGTTACCTATCTCAGGTACCAGGCATCCGTCTGGCCACATCTTCCTGGGCAAATCTCTGGCCCTCACACTCTCCCAGAATCCTTTCTGCCTCCTGGATATCCCACCTTCTATTCTACTCTTTCCTATAGGCCATAGGTTTTTAAATTGACAGGTGATGCATCCATACAATATGCAAGATATTTTTCTACACATGCCCACCTCCTCAACTATAAGAAGTCCCTGGTGATTGACAGCTTTCCTTGAGGATACTGTTGTTAGTAGTAGACGGAAAATGGCAGGACCGGTTAGCTTAGCATAGAGGAAAGCTGGACGCCCACATGAGGCATGTAAACAGAGACATAAGTCACATGTGTGTGCCATGCTGTCTTAAGGTCTTGCTGCTGCCTCAGCCTATATACATTTCCTCTGCTTTCTCTGCTTACCCACTTCCTACCCATCCTAAAAGCTCAACCTGGTCATTGACTCCTCCTTGGACACCCCTCACATACTCTGGGATACACAGTAGAAACCACTTCTGGCCTTGTCTCAGCACCCTAAACATTACTTCTCCATTGCTTCTACTTCAAAACCACTTTCTGGAGACAGTCTGCCCCACTCCATCCCTGAACTATGACTCTCCTTTGAACAGAATTGGTTTTAGATCTCCATGTGTGTGTTCGAGTGTGTGCATTTATGTGTGTGTTTGCGTGTGTGTGTACATGTTCACATCTATAAATGCACACACATGGATGTATACACACATGGAGGCTAGGAGTTGATGTAGGGCATCTTTCAATCATTTTCCACCTTGGGTTTTACCACAGGCTCTTTCACTGAGCCTGGAGTTCCTATTTAGCCAGACAGGCTAGCCAGTGAGCTCCAGGGATCTTCCCAATTCTGCCTCCCCAGTGCTGAGATTACAGGTATGCACTGTCAGGCCTGGCTTATTTTTCTTTAATATAAGTGCCGGAAATCAAACTTGACTTGCTACACCATTCCCCCAACACTTGGCTTTTACTTCTGAGAAAGAAAAAAGCTGTCTTATCCACTTCTATAGGCACTGTGCCAGCTGAGTAGTTGCCCAACTGATTCCTGAGCAAATGCCTCACACACACTGTTTCATAAGCAATGCCAGAAATGCAGGCTCTGATAAGAAAGCAGCTGATTCCCTGGCCAAGGGGTGCCATGAACGACACCTGGAAGTTTCCAAGGCTAGTGGGCACGGTTGTTGTAATTGCTCACTTAAATCTACCCTCCCCACTATTTCAGTTTCCAGTGGCTGCTGGAACAAAGGACCACATGTGTACTGGCAGAGAACAACCACATTCATCATGGCTCAGTTCTGGAGGTCAGGGTCTGATTTCTGAAGGTTGGCAGGACTGAGTGCCAGCTGGAGGCTCCAGGGAGAATCTGCTTCCTTGCCTCTCAGCTTCTGGAGCTGCCCACATCCCTTGGCTGCCGTCCCCTTTTTCTGTTTTCAAATTCAGCATTGTGGCATCTTTATGACTTTCTTTCAGCTTCCACTGATGCATCCTCTGCCCTCTGACCTGCCTCCTTCCTATCTGGGACAACCAGATGATCAGATTCATCTTCTTAATCAAAACTCTTCACAGCACCGCAAAGCCCATTTTGCATAGAATATGTCAGCTGTAGGTTCAGGGTTAGGAGGCAGACACCTTGACAAACCATATTCAGCCAGCATTTACTATCACTCACTAATAGCCAGACAGTTATCCCCAAATGGGGTGATTTTGACCCACATCGGGTGTCAGGTAATGTCTGGGGGACATTTTTGGTTTTTACAGCTCAGGGTACAGGTATTGCTGGTACTCAATAGGTGGAGAATGGGAGGTCACCAAGCATCCTGCACTGAACAAGGCAGCCCCTAGAGATGAATCATCTGCCCCTAGACCTAATCATACCAAGGTTACAATCTGATGCTAGCACTTTCCCATACCTTTCCATGTTCTGTAAAAGTCAAACAAATGGCACCTGGCACCAGAGATGGGTGGCTACCCTTGAAAGGGATCCATGGGTGTGGATGCAGAGACACTGGGGCAGAACAGATTGTCTCTTGGCTCTGATGAAGAGTGGCAGTTTCCTCTGATGATAATTTTGTTTGTTTGGTTTTGGGACAAAGTGTATACATAGTCCTGGAACTCACAATGCACACCACTTGCTTCGCCTCCCAAGTGCTGAGATTAAAGGCATACACCACCAATTCAAGGAATCTTTCCTTCTTTTGTCTTTTCTTTTTTATCCTGGTAGTCATCTTGATTATCAACTTGATGAGACTCACAATCACCAAGGAAGCAGGCCAGTGCACATGTCTGTGAGAGAGTTTCTAATTATAGTTAACTGACATGGGAAGGCCCATGCTAAGTGTGAGCAGCGCCATTTTATGGGCTGGGGTCCCAGACTGAACAAAAAGGAGAAAGTGAGTTGATCATCAGTACTCATCTCTACTTCCTGATAGCAGATGCAGTACCCACACACTTCTGCCTCTGTGCCTTCCCCACTGCGACAGCCTGTGTGTCCTCAAACTGTAGCAGAACAAACCCTTCCATCTTCAAGCTGTCTCAAGCCAAAAAGGCAAAAACCAATAAAGCTCCTGGGAGAGAGCCATGGCCCTGTCTTAGCCACACATCCTCCATTTCGTTTCTCCTCTGGATACCACAAAGCTGGAAGGGGTGGGAAACACCCATGGAGCTCTTCTGGAAGCACGGTGCAACTCAGGGAGGGAGCACTCTCCCCACAAGAAGCTTGAAGGTCAAATAACAGCATTTAAAGGACTCGCAGAAGAGCCAGATGCACATTTCCCTGGATCCTTCCTCCTAAAATGTCATCAGGAATATCAAAACACCATCTCTGCAGCCAGCTGGATAAAGGCAAGCCTCTGCCTCAGAGACTCTAAAACAAAGGTCAGTCACTCAGCTGCAGGCACAGAGCTTGCAGGTGCCCAGCTCTGGCTGGCTGGAACACATGAAGCAAGCCCCCTTCATTTGCAGGCCCTCCCTGCCCAGTCTAATAAACCCCTTCTCCCTGAGCAAAGAATTAGGCTGCCCAATACCCCGTGACTCCCAAACATTTGAATGGAACATAAGAGATGTCCTGGAAGGAACATGGGCTCTGCCACAGACATCTAGCTTGGGAATAGCCTTATAATCTTGGACAATGAAGCTACTAAGACTCAATTTATCATTTGTGAGCCAGGGATAAAAATACAGGCTTTGAATATGCAATGAATAATGAATCTTTGCTTTTATATAGCTGTGTGTATATATATATAATTTCTATATACACACACACATATATAGCATGCATAAATATACAAACTAAATATAGATAGAATGCTTATAAAGAGTGTAAGCATATGTTATATATATATGTATATATTCCTTATGTTCTTGAAATTATATTCATGTCCCTATTTATTTTTGCCTGCATCCACTAGAATGTGAGCCCTCAGAGAGCAGAGTCCTCCCTGCTTTGCCCATTATGGTACCCTGAATCCAGTACGGGGAAGTCTTTATCCCCTTGGCATCCTCCATGAGCAGATAACTGCAGAGAACATTATTCCTGATCCAGAAAGGTGGGAATACAGCCTGGAAAGAGGCTAGGAATTATTTTTGCTCTGGGACCTAAGTCCTTGACACCAGGAGTTCTGGAATAATCAGGTATGCCTTTGATGGCATAGTGTTAACATCAGCCATTTCAGTGGGAACTTCATTGGTATCAGGGGCTTAAGTGTCACCCACTCCTCTCCAAACTCCTGGGGGTAGGAGGGGTTGGCTGCAAAGAACCACTGAGAGGGAGTGATGGAAGGACTCCCCACCCCTGCTGAGGGCCACGGCTCCATGAGGATAGGTGCTAAGCAACATTAGTGCTCACAGGGGACAGAACCTTTCTTCTGGGTGACAGCCTCCAGCCCACCCAGGAGACAAGTAGGAACCAGCTCAGAGTGCTTGGCAGCTGGAAGCACTGGTCCCAGGACATTGAGATGCTTCCTGGGACTCTTCCCCCAGGAAAACTCTTCAGAAGCTCATGGTGCTGCAGTTCTCCCCAGGACTATGTTGCACGGCTCAGAATTCCTGCACCTGATGTGTGCATCTCACCTCACAGCATAGTAGTGCCACTGCCTCACCCTTGAAGACTCCACCTCTTCCTTTTCCTCAGCATCAGAGATGGCCAAGTGCAGAGATACTTTGGGAGTCCCTGCTGCCTTCCTCCCCATAGCTGATGCCCAAAGGACTACTGAGAGTCTACCAGGCACCCCTCCCAGTGGCCAGTCCAGCGGACTTCAGCAGGAGTATTTCTTGCCTTCTCTCTGCAGATTGCCATCACAGAGCTGATCTGTGCAAGCACAGCTTCTCACTTGCCCCATGAGGACACTGTGGTGCTAGGGACGTAGACTGAGGTGACCCCATTTTTTTGGGTCTTTGCTGTTAAGGTCTCAACTTCATTAAAGATACTGGAAGCCCACTTGACCTCAGGCCTCGGCTCCAGATTCTCCTAAATTCAGCAACACATTTTCCCATATTTGCTGAGGTTCTCTCCTTTGTACTTCTGAGCTCCAAGGTGGCCTACTGACCTCATGAAGCATCCTTCACAACTCCACTAAAAACTGCAATAAGCTTTGCTCCCTTTCCCATCCCTTCCTGGCTTCATTGCTCCCAACACTCTCTAGGAGAGAAAATTAAATATTTGCTTATCACTTGTTTATATGACACTCAGACTTCATGAGGGAATGGGGTGGGAAGAGTCTGTTTTGATTCTTAATGTATCTACCTCTAGGTCTCACATCATGCAAGGTATACAGTGGATTATTAAGAGTTACTTCCCAAGGGGAGGAATGGAGGTTCAGTTGTAGTTGATGCTCATGTTTCTGAACTTGCTGCCCTCTGCACCTTCTCCCAGAAGTCACCTTGACTCCTGGGCTGGATCAGGAAGCCTAGGCTGGTGAGTCTTCATGGTGTCTTACACACGAACACTTTGAAATAGTCAAAGACCAGTTTACAGACACTTATTTTCACAAGACAGATTTGGTTTGCTTTTCTTGTGAGTTTTCTTTAAGTCCCCTCCCTTTTCCTCAGTTGTCAAGGGTAACCAGAGCTGAAAGGGCTACAATGAGGTAGGGGACACAGGAGATCTCAGTTTCTAATTGCTGCACATTCTGTGTAACAGCACAGAAAGAGACTTCATTGTGACTTTAGACAAAAAGGAGCTTGAAAGGTGGAGAGCTGGGGTTTTAGGGCCAGGGGATCCGGCGTGTGGACACCAAGCAGAAGCCTCATGGAATGTCTTCCAGAGAGAATGGGAAAGGTGTGGGAGAGAGGCCATCCTGGGGACACAACAGTGGCCATCTCTCTTTCCTTTACATCTCTCCCTTTCCTTAGCAGAGACCAAGACAGGATGCAATGGGCAGCTGGGGATTTGAGATTCTCCATGGCAGACTTCTGTGCCACTTTTCTGTGATACTGCTGTGTTTCCTGGGAATCGCAGATCGGTACTGAGGAGTTAGAGAAGAGGACTTCACTCCTGTCAGGCAGTGCTGGTACAGACACAATCATGACTCAGCATGGCAAGTTATGGCCCAATGCAATGAGATGGTTGTTTCAATAACAAATTATATGTATTGCTTCCAAGGAGCCAAAGGAGAAATTTTATAGATCTGATCTATAGCTTAGATCTGTGACCTTCAGCTCCCATGGCCAAGTCACTGTCACTTTCCAGCATCACTCTATGCTAATCAAGTGGTGAACAAATGGTTTGAATTCATATTGAAAACTCCATCTTCAATTTTATGTTTTAATAGCCTTGGGAAGTACAGACTTTAGGGGGTCATTTGGGTTGGGTGAAGTCATGAGGCTACAGAAGCCCCTATGAGATCATGGGAGGATGTATAATGAGGAGAGACCCAACCTATCCTACATCGTAATCCCCTCACCTATATGATGTCACAAGAAGACCTTCACTATGTGTTAGCACCATGTTCCTAGACACCAAGCCTCCCAAAACAAATCTCTATTGTGAATTTTCTGCCTCTGGTGTTTTATTACACCAACACATTTTCCTTTCTTGGTCCTGGACTTAAAGAGGGTTTAAGCCAGTGCCTGCATGAACCAGATGAGACAGAATCTGAAGAACACTTCTTATACAGGAAAGAACTCCAGGAGAAAAGAAATGCAGTGTTTGTTTCATGGATGCAGTAGCTAAGAGCTGGGCCCCTACCTTTTTCCTCCTGTAGACCAGCACAAAGGAGCCTCAACCTTCACTAAGGAGAAGTTCATTCAGGGAGACAGAGAAGAGGAAACTGAGGCTACTTGTGTGTCCCCATCAAGTGAGGAAAGGCTAACTCACCGGGCTGCCAGCTGAAGAGGAAGGCTGGGCATCTCAGCCTAACAGGACAGAACAGAGGGAGTGAGCGCTTGCCTTTCTGGGTGGGTCGGATGAGAGCAGTGCGTGTGCTGTATGTTAAGCCAAGGTGAAGCTAAGAGTCATGTTTCTGCAGTTTGTACACATGTGTTACCACAAGACCAGGGGAGGACATCGGGTATCCTGCTCCATTTATGCTCCATTTCATTCACTTGGGACAGGGTCTCTCATTGAGCCTGGAGCTAGGCTGGAGGTCAGTGATCTTCTTGTCTCCACCCCATCCCCACCTCCACCCCATAGCCCTGATATTACAGGTGCATGGGCCATGCTGAGCTAGAGATGGAGTTCGGGTTCTCATGCCTGCACAGCAAGCTCTCTTGCCCACTGAGTCATCTGCCCAGGGTTTTGATGTAAGCAGAGCCCATGACTTAAAATTGGAAGAACAAGCTAGTAGGGAGGTTGATAGTTAAGACAGAAAGACACTGAAATGTATGTGAGATCAAATGTCTGCTTAAAGGAAATGTCAATGCTTCGGTGTGTGGTTTCATCTTTTCTTAGAGTCTTTTGTCTTTCTTGTCTCATTCTGTTATATATTGGTCTGGAGTTACCTGTGTTTATTTGTAAGTGAGTGTGTGTGTGTTTATGTGTGTTTGTGTGTGTGCGCATGTGCATGTGCATGCCTGACACAGCACACATATGTAGAACAAAGGACAGCTTCTAGAGTCCCTTTAGGTGGGGCCTCTGTGATGGAACATAGGTCACTAGGCTTGCACATCAAGTACCTTTACCTGCTCAACCATCCTCCTGATTACTGTCTGTGGGATGGTGTGTGTGTGTGTATGTGTGTGTGTATGTGTGTGTGTATGTGTGTGTGTATGTGTGTGTGTATGTGTGTATATATGTGTGTGTGTGTATGTTTGTGTATATGTGTGTGTATGTGTGTGTGTGTGTGTATGTGTGTGTGTTTGTGTGTGTGTGTGTGTGTGTGTGTGATAACTTCCTGGGCAAGGCACAGTGTTTGGAGGGTACCCTATATGCCACAACAGTTGTTTGAGGACAGCAAGAAGCATGAAAGTCCTTTGTTTACATGCTCTTTGTTACGTGACCTTGGGCAACTTCTTTTTCTGTGCTCGATACTCCCATGTATAAAGCAAGGGGAGTGGACTCAATCACCTCAGTGGTTGGCGTCGCTCACGTCTGTGCAGAGTCCCAGTGCTCCTACCAAGTGTTACAGCGTGCCACTTATGATAGCAAAGTCTAGATGGGCATGCCACATGCTTGCTATGCCAGAACTAAGGCCGAGTAGAAATAGGAGGATCACAGCAAGCTGACAGTCAGACTGATCCACCTAGTAAGTACCAGGTTAGCCAGTGCTACACAGAGAGACCCTGACTCAACAAAACAAAAATTAAAATAAGCAAAAAGCAAAATCTGTCTGGGTTTTCTTGGTAAATACCTTTCCTGGGAAAAAGCAAGCCTCTGGGGTGTTCCCTGAGCAGGACAGTCCATGTCATGCCATCTAGTACCATTCTGGGGTCATAGGTCATTCTACCTTATGCTATAACCCCATTTCACACACCTTCCCCACCCAAAGACTTCCAGTCTTTCCTACTAGCAGACTGAGAGGGTGGACGGGCACACACAGCTCAGACTTAAGGGGTTTGCACCATACTGGACATGTGCAACAGGCAACTTCTAGTTGGTGGGACTCCTAGGAAGGTTCTTTCTTCCTTATCTCTACCTGGAAATGTTCAACTATGTAATTGCTGAAATCACAATTTCTGGCACAGGATGACTGTGTGTTTCTGGGGGGCCTACTAGGCTCTTCCTCTAGATGCTGCCTTCCATCCTGCCTCCCTTGCTCCACTGCTGAGTTCTAGCTGCACTGAGAATTCCTACTTTCTGGTCATCACTACCATGGTCTCCCATGGAGAAAGCTTTTCCTACCTCAGGGCCTTTGGACTTGCTATTTCCAAAGTTCAGAAGGTCATTTCTGTGTCTCTCCCCTTGTTGTTGACACCCAGCCTAAGTCTGTCAAGGGTTTCTTTGACCTCTGCCTCTAGGGCAATCCCTCTAGCCCCATAGTTGGTTCAGGCCTCAGCAGTGTGTTTAGTGTATCCAGGAGCTTCCAGAGTCATGCCAGTCTACGATGCTAGGCAGTGTGCTGTGGAGAGATGTATACAGCTCAACAAATTTTCACAACGCCCAACACAATTCTTATTTCCACTTTAGAGATAAAGAAACACAGCTGGGTTGCCGGGCGGTGGTGGCGTGCGCCTTTAATCCCAGCACTTGGGAGGCAGAGGCAGGCGGATTTCTGAGTTCGAGGCCAGCCTGGTCTACAGAGTGAGTTCCAGGACAGCCAGGGCTACACAGAGAAACCCTGTCTCGAAAAAAATCAAAAAAAAAAAAAAAAGAAAGAAACACAGCTGGGAAAAGAATCATCCCACAAAGTCTACATGGCGGGGCTGAAGTTGTGTGCTGCTCTCTGCCTTTCCCGGTACCCTAGGCTGCTTTCCAAACCCGCCTTAACCCAGAATGGCTGCCAAGATGTCAGGAAACCTGCACCAGCAGGGAGGACGGAACAGCCTTAGCATCTTTTTAAGTACCTCAGTGTGAATGGCACAGAGAGGGAACGAGCTATCCCCCAGCCAGCCAGAGGTAGTGCCAGAGGCCAAGGAGCTCATGTAGAAAGCTTAAAGTCCTTCAACAAGTGAATCTATGAAAAAAAACAAAAACAAAACAAAACAAACAAACAAACAAAAAAAACCAAATGACAAAACACCGCATAGGATCGCAGGGTCTGGGGCTATCATGATAGCCCAGGAGACCAGAGGCCCACTGGCCAGAGAGAGCCAAGGCAAGTGAGGAGAACCCAGCTGTCTTGTCATCCCAGATCATGAGTACTCCTGCAAACCTCAGCACATAGGACCTCCTTGGGTCTGATTCTTTATCAGTGTCTCTGCTTGAATACACCTAGCAACAAGACACCCACGATCTCCAGAGACAGTCTTTCGGTGGCTGGCTGGAATATTTCCCATTCCTCACCCATATGACAGTTCCCTGCATGTGTACATTGCCGTCTATGACATTTTTTTTCCTTCCCTGTCCCTTCAAATGTTAGTATTTACACATCCCAAGGCTCCCCAGGCAAAACATCCCATTTCTCCCTCTGTGTGCCACCTCAGGCCCCTTGTCAACCTAGACCCCGTTCTGGTGTATCCTGACTCCCTGCTATGCACTCTGTGGGCTAGGCTAGCCATTAGCTCTTAAGTAAGACCAATTCAGTACAACATTGGCATCCCAGCACCCAAGAGACTTCCTACCACAAAGCCTGCATGCTAGACAGTGCTCTGTGGCTTCTGAGGCCCCGTGGAGACTACCCAAGGCCACATTGAGGAGTACATAGTCCCTTTGTGTGTTCTCATCGGAGCAGCAACCACTTCAGCCTGTCTTTACAAATGAGCTGAGACATCTATGTACACTGGAAGTAAGACCCCAGAGTTTAAAATGCCCCAAACCGGAAGTAAAACCTGACACGATTCAATCTCATGGGCACATTAGGCCTGATTATCCCCATTCCACAGAGGTAGAAACACCAGGGTCCTGAACAAGCGCCAAGGGGGTCTCACACTGGATTAGGGGGGCCAGGACCCTGAACCACTAAGGTTAGGCTGGCGAGGCAGGCTGGCTCCATTAGAGCAGGCTGCCTCTGCTGCCCAGAGGCACATGGAAACCCCACCTTATGAACCTAGTGGCCCAGTGGCAGGGATGCCAAGAGGGCTGGGTCTGGACATCTGAACTTAGAACCAGGACCCTTAGCCATGTAGACAAATGAGGCAGCTCAGGAGGTGGGATGATGGTGGTGGTACTTGGGGAAGTGGTGGGCAGCACTCACAGGGCAGCGTCTCTGCACTGTTCTTCTGGATCATTATGCAGAGCTGTAGCACCAGTTGGGGGGCGCTCTCCAGAAAGGTCTCCAGGAGGCGCAGCATGTTGACATCTGCATATTCGTACATCATAGCCCAGTAGAAGCGCCGCTGGTGTTCCTTCTGCCGCTGGCTCTGAATCCCCAGGTACATGGTGCGGATATACCTGTGAGGAAACATGGGACAGAACACATGTGTGGGTAGGGCTTGGGGGGTCTAGAAGAAGCACAACCAGCCCCCTCGAGCCCAAGCTTTCTGCACTGACATCCCCCAACCTCCTTCACAAGTCCCCAGGGGTTTGGGTGGGGTTCAGGCTTAAAAGGATAACGTGGTGAGGCGTAGGGGTCCAGCCCTTGGAGGAAGCTGACCCAATGAGGGACCCCAGGCCAGTTCTTTCCATCCTGGCCTCCACTTATACATATAGGAGATGAAAGCATCAACTAAATGAGGTTCTGGGCCCATCAACTAAGCATTCCAGATGAGCTCAGAGGGTAGGTGGGCTTTCTGGGGTACAGGATCAGGGTGGAGGTGGGACACATTCCAGTAGAGTTGGCACTTCTGTTACTCTAGAGAGGAAAGAGACTGGCTTGGGATGCTCTTGAGTACTGCTCACTGGCTGGCCATACCCACATGGGGAAGATGTAGGCAAGCTTCTGTAGGGACCCATTGGGCCTCTGAAAGGCTACCTAACCTCCCTGCACAGGCTCAGATGGCTGAATGGAGAATCAAGCATTGGCCCTAGGTCATTGGCCAACAAGACTTGCATGTACCTGCTAGACATCAGGGAGACCTGGAGACTACAAGGGAGGCTATGTACCTAAGCAGTCACAAATCTCCTGACCCCTCTCTCAAGAGGGACATCCAGACTCTGTGGGCAGCCTCAAGAGCCCAAGGAAGCAGGTCTAGTTGGGGAGCCTGGGTTAGCAGATCAGCACGGAGAACTGTATGGCTCAGTGTGCCAGGCCCTCCTCTCCAGTGAGGGGCCTCACATGGTGGGTACTGAGCACACATGTGTAGAGGGCACTTTTCCCATGTGAGCCCCACTGCCACTAGAAATGTCTGAAGCTGTGTCTCCAAGGATTTTGTAGATATACTAAGCTCAGCCCTCCATCTTGGATGCAAGTGATAGTCCAGCTATGGGCAGGGCTCAGGATGTAGGAAGACTTATCTGGGTGGGGTCCTGTCCAAACACAAGAATCACAAGTACGGCCTGTCGTCGTCAGGATCAAGAATGGACCCATACACACAGTGACACATATTCCTGAGCTGGAGTCATGCAGACAGGGCACAGGGCTGACAACCCCCCAAGGTTCAGTGGTGCTCAGGTGCTGCCCACTTGAGCCTGCTGGACAATCCTCTCTATCCTCTCCACAGCATTGGCATTGGCACCTCCTCAGTGACACACGCTGCCCCTCCTGCCTTGTGAGAACCCTTCTTTACAAGACAGCCAGAGTGTCCTTGGAAGGTTCTAAAGTACAGGTAGCTTCTCCCCTCTGCAGCTGGCTCCCCAGTGCTCAGAACAATCTCCCAGCCTCTCCTCAGGGCTTAGGGCCTCACCTCATCTCCAACATCTCACCAGCTCTCCTGTTCTCTCAGACTCTATTTCTCATCTGTCTTTCTTGCCTCCCCTTGGAGCACAGGAGCCCTGTGTGAGCGGGGAACAGGTTGACGACACTTTGCTATATCTCACTGCCTAGTTCAGCACCTGTAGAAGAAGCAGGCTGGGAAAACCTGTTCTCTGGGGCTGAGGACTCCAGGCAGGACCACATGCTCACAACATCTAATGGCAGACCCTAAGCATGCTGGAGTCAAAGGTGTGAAAGGCAAGTGATGGATGAGAGATTACTGTCCTCACAGCAGCAGGGTTGAGGGGGGAATCATCCAAGGACGGGTGCATAAATAGAAGCCTGTGTTTAAAGGCAGACTGGACGGCACATATTTGTAACACAGTTTAAAACCGTAAAGTGCTGCTACTTCTTGTTGTAAAACGCTGGCCTTACTATAGAAGCGCAGTTGTGTGCACATCTTGAAGAATGAAAGCTCAATGGCCTGCAAGACATGGCTCACTGGGCAGAGGCTGTGAACTCCAATAGCCATGCAGCCATGGTCAGTTCCAGCTGGACCAAAAAAAAAAAAAAAAAAAAAAAAAAAAAAAAAAAAAAAAAAAAAGAGCTTCAGGCTTCCCCATAGATCCTGAGACTTCATAATGGAGATTCGAGTGTCCTGAAAGGATCCCGCAATAGGGAAGTAGGAACTAACACCAGATTCTTCCTAGGCTCTTCCATCTCTGCAGTGAGCAGACTTTGTATGCCAGGATCAGCGATGGACCCATATACTCAGTGGGTGTCTTGGAGGGGTCAGGACAACACTGCACAGGACTCCATCAAGGGCTGTCTGGGGGAGGGTTCCGGTGTGCCACGCCTTAGCCATGTGTGTCAGCTGCCTTGTAAGCAGGCCTTCTTATCACCATTCCAAAAATGAGGAAACTGAAGCTGAGGCTAAACTGAAGCTGAGCACCAAACTCTGGTTCTAGCGTGATCTCGCACTTCCTGTGCGCTGCTGCCACATTCCGGGTACTTCTGTAGACTTACAACATCAAGGAACCAGGAAAGGGATTGGGAAAGGACAGACACTGGAATACAGGGCCTGTGGATCCAGCCAGGAAAGGAGGGAGGAGAGAAGGAGAGAGAAAACACAGAGATAGAGGGAGGGGAAAAGGGGAGAGAGAAGAGAGAGAAAAGAAAAAGAAGAGAGGGAGAGAGCAATTGAAGAAAAAGTGGAAGTGAGGGAGGAAGAGTCAAAGTTTGAGAAGATCTCATTGACTAGGACAGTCAAAGTGGTCAGGGGAGGACCCTGGGAGGAGCCACTGTCTTCCCAATGGTGGGTGGGGATGAGGAGGCCAACATTGAATGATGCTTCAGGAAGCAGAGCAGCTGCATGTCTGGCAGAGCAGTGGTACTGTGTATCTCATCAACCAGAAGTATTCCCTGACTCAAACGCAGCCCTACTCAGACACAGGGACCCACACTAGAGAGGACCACGACCCACCTTTCAGCTACACTCAGATCACAGCTCAGCCTCTCTGCTCTCAGAAGTGACCCATGTACTGTAGTAGTGAGTACCAGAATAAGTCTGGCCATCACTGGTAACAGGCCAGCACTTGCTTGACTCCTCCTGTACCAGGATGCAGAAAGAACCCCCCTCTGTCAGGGGAGGCAGGAGCAAAGCCAGAACCTATCCCTAAGTCAAAGCACCTAGGTTTGGATGTCACACCTCCTGGTAATCAGCACCGCACGCACGGCCTCTGCCCTAGGGTGAGAGCAAAGAGAGAAAGAGAGTGGAGCTTGGGACTGCCAAATACTCAGTCCACAGGGCAAATGTTTTCCTCCCTTTCCCAGCCCTGAATTTTTGAAATAGGGTCTCATATATCCCGGCTGGTCTTGAACTTGCTACATAGACAAAATAAATTTGAACTTCTGATGCTCCATTTCCTGAGTACTGTGGACTATCACACACAACTGTCTACTCTCTCTTCCATCTTTTAGTCTTGGTCTCCAGGAATGTTTGTTTGCTGGCTTGTAATAAACTAGTTCTGGATACAGACATAGCCTAGCCCACTTTATAGACCAGGACCCCAAGACGAGTCTAAACTGTTTGTCTCATCATTCTGGGAGACTGTGTAGAGGTCCCTGATCTACACTCCACCGTTCTGACTCTGCCTTGGAAAGTGCCCCCCCTCCGCATGGTGCCAGACACTTCCTGTAGTGTGCTTGTAGACAGCTCTTGGAGACATGAATCAGGCCATCTCCCAGAGCAGGTGGGATGCCGCATTCTTCACTGAGCTGCATAGATTTCTGCCTCCCTCTCAATCCAGGAGATGTAGGAAATGAGCAGGTGACAGGACGCCACATTTTTCCCTTGAGGCAGTCCAAGCGTTGAGATCAGAGATCCTCCTTCAGCTTTTTGGACAGCCTCCTTGTGTAGTGGCTTCCTCCCGTGGCCACACGATGGCGCCAGACCCTAAGCGTCACAAAAAGGAGGCGCCACACCGGTGATCTCATACCTTAGGGCCTGCGCCCTCCTATGCGGCAGTACTGGATGCAGGGCCACTGAGAGCTGCAGTGCATATTGGTCAATTTGTACCGGGATCTCAACTGAAGGCATGGTGAGTGCCAAGTTCTCCCCTTCCCCTGCAGGTTCTAGAAAACTGCCTTGACCAGGAAGGCAGTCCAGGAGAGAAGGCGCCCACCGGCTGGTCCTAGATTTACTATCTCATCATCTTATGTCACCTCCTGTCACATGTGTATCCTCTAGGAGCACCAGATCTCGCAACAATCAGTATAAGAGCCAGGAGATTGCAGTTGTCTGCACACTGAAGGGCTGTGTGGCCCCTAAACCGATCTCTTCTCTAGACTGCCCCCTTACCCCAACCCCTATCGTTATCCTCCCCAATCCTAGGTTTACTCATCAGAGAATGTCTGAACCCATGCCAGTACTTTATGTCATTGTTTTTTTCAAGTGTAGCTTCACAGTGTACAAAGTACGGCACACACTTTACACATAGTAACCTGCATTTGAGTGCGAGGCATGGTTCTGAGCAATTGTATTGAGTTAATGAGCTGAGAGCATAAACTCACTTAATCCTCATAACCATTTGCAAGGGGTCTGCAGCAACACCTCACCTCACAGATTGCCAACTGAAGCTCTGAAGCAAAGGTGTACTCCTCAGTTTACCCAGCTGCATAAATAGCTGAGTGGAACGTCACACTTGGGCAGTCTGGCTTTGGGCCCAGGGTTCTGGAGTCCAGACCTGCACAGCTCTCAGGCAGACGATTTTTGTCTCTTCCTCTTAAACACCGTCCATCTTGTTCTGATCATTACAGTCCGTCTATCCTCGGAGGCCTGGTTTCCTATCTATAAGATGCCTAGTCCAGAGTAGGGCCCCCGGACAAGTTGAAGTAATGAATGTACACCATCTTGCCCCCACTAAGGGTCTATGAAATCCTGGAATGTAAAGTCCCTGTGAAAACAAGGGAGAGCAGCAGGCAGGGGTCTGATGGCCAGGGTGTGTACCCCCTCTGACTTCAGTCCCCATGGCTGTGGGGATTGTCTTGGTTGTTAATTAGTGTAGGCCACTGTAGGCAGGTGGTGCTGGGCTGTATAAGAAGACTAGTTATCCAGGAGCAGCAAGCAGCATTCCTCCATGACTTCTGCTTCAAATTTCAGCTTAAGTTCCTGTCTTGACTCCCCTCAGTGAAGGTCTGTGACCTGGAAGTGTAGGCCAAATAAACCTGTTCCACCCCTAAGTTGTTTTTGATTAAATGCTTTATCATAGCACTATAGATGAGACAGAATACAAGTCAAATCCAGTAATATACATTATCTTATATATCCATATAATATACTGTTACATACCATATATATTGCATATATATCCATTATATATAATGTAACACACACACATATATGTATATGATACACACTAACATACACACACAACACACACATATATGATACACCAAAGCCAAATGGAGTTTATCTTAACATGGAAGGCTGGTTTCATTTTTCAAATTCAATGAATGCAAACTCTCATTAGCAAAACCCACATAGCACATTAACTCAGGCAGAAAACATCTTTGACAGAACCCAACAAATATTAATATAAAAACACTCAACAAGCAAAACCTCAAACAAAACTTCCAGAATCTTATGAAGATGCAGGACACTAATAAACCCATACAACTAACACCACACATAATGGTAAAGGCTGAATGTTTCTGTCTGAAGACCAGGAGCAAAGCAATGGTGTCTACTCTCACCTCGTTGGACCTCCTGCTGGAAGGAGCAGCCAGTTTACCAGCTCAAGACAAAGAACTATAAACGGAAGACACAGACAGATCCCAGAGGAAGTAACCCATCGCTAGCTGGGAGAGGCTTAGGCTGAAGATCTAGCAGCTTGCACGAATGCACGTGTGGGACCTCATAGAGCATCTCATAGAACAAGGTGAACAGACACAAGTCAGTACTGTTTCTGCTGATAACCCACGGACAGCTGAAAGTTCAAAATAAAGATTACATTTATATATTCCAAAATGAAATGATTAGATGTAAATCTAATAAGGCATGCAAGATTTATGTAATGAAGGTAAAGGGTGTTAGAAGAAACCAAAGTCATACCCATACCACAGTCATGTGTATGACTGAGACAGCAACTGCCCCATCCCCACTTATTTGAAGGCTTAATGTAATTCTTTTTCTTAACATTTATTATTTTTAATTGTGCCCGTGTATGTGTGTGTGTGTGCCCGTGTGTGTGTGTGTGTGTGTGTGTGTGTGTGCCACGAGAGCAGGATGACTACAGAGGTCTGAAGAGGGTATCAGATGATCCCTTTGCAGCTGCAGGTGGCCCACCTTCAGATTTGAATGGTAGTCTTTTTCAAGAGCAGTGAGTGTTCTTATGCCACGCCATCTCTCCAAACTAGATTGAACTGATTCTAAGAAAGATCCTAGTAACATTGTGCGTATGTGTTTGTTTGCTCTTGTTACAGGATATTTGAACATTTTCTAGTTAAGGTGTGGTTCAGCCCTTAGCATACACCTTTAATCCCTCTGGTTGGAATACAGACACATCCTTAGTACACATCTTTCACCCCAAACAATGAAGGTGAAGTTAGTTTGTAGAAGGAAGCAGCCGTGTTTGAAAGTGATGTCTGATTGAGTGGCAGAAAAAGTGACAAATCAAAGAAAGATTTGATAGAATAGGATATGCCCAACTCTCACGAGGAGAGGAAAGGGATGCTACTTAAGGGAGAGACGGTGCAGGACTACAGTAGAGTTTGTGGAGAGCAGTGCAGTAGAGTTGAGAGGGAGAGTAGAGACGCACAGAGGGAGAAGGGGGCGGTTTTACCAGAAGAGATTTACAGAGACAGATTAAAGAGAGAACAAGCTAGACACAGGTAAAGACAGAACAAGCCAGAGAATGAGAAGGAGTCAGGAGATTAGAAAAGATTTAGTTAGTCTGAGGCCAAGCAAAGCAATTCTGAGAAAGAAGCCAGATTGAATCAGCCAGCTTGGAGAAGAGTTTGAGCCAGAACAGCTGAGTTGAACTAGTCAGCCAGAGTTCAGAAAGAGCTAGAAAGGGTGAGCTTATTCAGCAGCAAGTGTTTAGGCTGAAAACATTCTAGGCCTAGATTAGGTTGTACAGAGGCTAGGAGCTTCCAGGACTAGGCCCAGGTTAGCAGCTGGAGAGAGTGAGCCTCCAGACAACAATTACATTAGGAAAATAAAGGTTACTTTTACATGTTTTTGTTTTTGCAGCTGAGCATAGATAAGCATATTATAAGATGAATGTGGGTGACAAAGGGCCTAAAATAGCCCAAATGACTCTGAAACAAACTTAAAGAACTCACAATGTCTGATTGCTATGACCTAAGATAAAGATATAGTAATTGAGACAATATTGGCAAAGAGAGAAACATGGCTGAAGTCTAGAAACAGACCCACATAAGCAAGGCCAGTTAGTTGCCTACAAAGGAACGCAAAGAGTTTAACAGCAAAAAGGAATTCTTCCAAGTGATGTGGGGTGATTATTTGATCTTATGTGACAACTGATTTAAAACATAGTACAGGCTGTAATATAAAACTAGGAAACTTTCAGAAACAAAGACAGTCGTGTGGCTCTGCATTATGTGAGGAGCTCTATAGGACCACAGAAGCCAAGCTGGCTAACTTCAACTCTTAAAACCTGCTCTGTACATGACACTAAGAAAATAAATGGTAGGCTTTGAAGACTGGGATAAAATTTCCCTTGCTTCCAAAGAACTTGAACCCACATTGTTTTCAGTGTTGTAACCACTGGCAAGTTACCCTCAGCCCTCACCCAGGAAATAGCCACAGACCCACACTAGTGCAAGTAACATTACTGAAACTCTGTGACTCTCTGTCTCTCTTTCTCTCTATCTCTCTCCTCTCTATATCTCTGTGTCTATTTGTGTCTCTGTGTCACTCTGTTTGTGTGTATGTGTGTGTCTCTGTGTCTGTGTGTCTCTCTATTTGTGTCTCTCTGTCACTCTGTGTGTATGTGTGTGTCTCTGTCTCTGTGTGTCTGTGTGTCTCTCTGTCTGTGTCTCTCTATCTCTCTCTGTCACTGTGTATGTCTGTGTGTGTGTCTCTCTCTCCTCTCTCACACACACACACACACGCACACACGCACACACACCAGCACCACAGACATGAAAGTGGGAGAGGAGCTCATCAGGAAGAGACTTAGAGAAGGGTGCAAGAGAGGGTAATGGGGTGTGTGTATCAGATGTTGCTTTCCTAAAATTTAACAAAAATCAATATACAAGTTAAAGAAGAATTGTTTTTTTTTAAAAGATGCACAAATATCTCTGTGGTAAGACATGGAGTTCTTTGAGTACATGCCCAGGAAAGAATCGGCTGGGTCATAGGGTAGCACTGTTTTTAACCTTTTGAGGAATCACTCAATGTATTTCCACAAGTGTATTAATTTGCACACCCACCAGTAGTGAAGTTCTTTTATAACCACAGCCTCTCTAATTGTGTCAGATTTGGTGATAGCCATTCTAAGGGGGCAAGATGGTATCTCAGAATAATTTCAATGTGCTTTTCCTTGATGGCCAGGGACTCAGAATGCTTTACATTACTGGCCATTTGTGTTTCTCTTTTTGAAAACTGTCAGTTCACCTTCTTATCCCAATTGTTGATTCACAGTTTCTCCCTCAATGTTTCGCCTCTGCAATTCAATGTCAATTTTGATACTAGCCCCGTCTAAGGTGTAGCAGTAGATGTTTTCCCAAGTGCTATGAGCTCTCCTGATGGTTTCTTTTGCTCGAACATCCTTGTTTGTTGCTGCTCCATTTAGAACATCAAGGAAACAACCAACCTAGATACGCATCAACCAGTGAATGGATAATGAAAACGTGCTCCACACGAGATGGCATATGATTCAGCTCTAAGAAGTGAGACAACAGAATCTGCTGAAAAATGGAGGCATGTGGAAAGCAAAGATCAAGGGATGGAAAAAAAAACCCCACATGTTCTCACGCTCCTGAATAGGTGGGTCCTATACTACAATACATACACACATAAGTAAACTGTGAGGTGTGGGCACAGAAAGGAGACCAAGAGAGGGTAAGATCAGGTGATGAAGAAAGATGTAACGTAGGCAAAGGGACACATGAGTCATGAAAAGAGACATAAAGTTATTGTCTCCTAGTTTCAACTTGGCCATAGTTTTTCCTTCTTCATGGTGGGCAAGTGAATAAAAAATGTAATTGGCAGAGAAAGTTTAAATCCTAAGTGAAGCTCCATGGCTTCAGGGCGGCCTTTCTGACTGTATGGAAGTTAGCCGAGCTGTATAAAGCTTGGAGCCAGACAGCTGTGTGAGGGGCTCCTTCAAGGCAGCTGCATCGTGTTTTTATCTGTTAGTTAATTCTGGAAGCAGAATGTTGGCATGTGCTCCCAAGTAGTCCTAGGCACTTGGGAAGCTGAGGCAGGAGGATTGCTTAAGCCCAGGAGTTCAGGCAAGGCTTACCACCTCCACTCCATCTAGCTCCACTCTTGAACAAAATCTTTAGGCCTAACCCTAGACACTGGCCTGGAAGGTGACTCCATATGGCTTAGAGAAAGATTACTGTGGGGTATTGCTGCCTCTCTGGACCCCCTTAACTGTAATAAATTGGTATGGACCCTTAGACCATCAAGAGGAACTGGCCCAGCAACAGTCTCATCCTAGAAGACCTGTCCCTTCGAACCAAAACAGCTCTGGAGAGGAGACCACTTGCTATCTGGGTGGACAGTGACACAAACTGAATGGTCTTATCAATGATTAGCCTGCACATTCACCTAGTAACTGCTCTGCTTGAGAGCCCACCTCTTGGACCCCATCTGGCTCATTCGGAGGGAGATCCCAGCTTGGACTTCAACCTCCTCAAAGTCCCCAAGGTCCCAAAGTTCCTACTCCAACCCAGTGCTTGGCCAGCCTTAGCTTCCTAGCTCTGGAGACCAAGAAGCTCTTAGAATGCCATCTCTTCAGTGCCTGGGATTGGGGCTCCACCCTACCTACAGGTCATAGAGTTGGCTCCCTATTGCCTGACCTTGGCTTTGTGCTGGACTTCAAAGGGCCAAGCAAGGGTTTCTCATCTAGATGCAACCCCATATCTAGCTGTACCAAGGAAGACCTGGAACATGTATGTGAGTCCTAGTGACTTTAACTTGCAGCTAGAGGCCTGAGAGAGTGTGCACTTCCATGTGCACCTTACCAAAGGAGGGTTTGTCCTGGCAGGGACCAGGGTCTCAGTACATAACAGATCCCTACGCCATTATAGAGATGCTCAATACTTAAAAATCCAAGTCCATCTCCCTCTCTCAGAAAGTATCATAAGCCAAAATGCACCAGACACACCTGACCTCTGGAGCTTGCAACCTAGCAACATAGGGCATTACAGAATGCAGGTTGTTTCTCTGGTGGCTCTGGCTGACTGTGCACTGTGGCTCACTGCCCACTGCCCAGCATTTAGAGTGGATGGAACTGCACTTTGCCAGCCCTGGAAAAGATCAAAACTCAAAATTCCAAATACAGTTACATGTGTGGAGTGATTTCACACAACACAACTGTAAATTGAACGCATCTGTAATCCGAACTGTCACAAAGTCAAATTGGAGTGGAAAGGGAAAGGGGTGGAAGGGAAAGAAGGAAGAAGGAAGGAAAGAAGACAGAGTAGGGACGGGGAAGTTGGAGAAACAGGAAGGGAAGAGGAAGAAACAGGAGAGCTCAGGTGCCCCAGGTCTACCTCCCTTCTCCATCCACAAGGCTATGAATGCTGGTCTCTAGGCTCCATCCCCGTAGTTACTGTAGCTTTCTTTCTAGAGATTGTGGGTAAATCAGGGGCCATATATCTTCAGGAAGCCACTGGAAATTTGCTGAACAGAGGCTGAGTGGAGACTATGGAAGGCCGTGACTTCTGTGACCCGGTGTGACAGAATAGGCCATCTGGGTGCAGACTGAGCTCTGCAAAGGAGGCATCTACTTTTCTCCTCACAGCACCTACAAACAACCAACCTGGAAGCAGAACAAATACAAAACCAAACTCTTCAAGGGGCTCCAAGGTCTGATCAGGCCCTGGGACACCTCTTGTCAACCTGAAGACCCACTTATCCAGGATACAGAGATCTTGCACATGGCAACCAGGAGCTTAGGCACCAAGCACTTCCCTTTTGCAACAGGTTAGTGAGCCCCTTAGCAGCAAACCACAGTTCCCTTGCTGGCTGGTGTCACAGATACAAGCAGTTGCTCCAACTTCAAGGCAACAGAAGGGATCAAAGAATCCACTGCAAGCCACCAGCTCCAGCCTGTCCCCTTGGGGTCTGGATTACTATGAAATCAACTCCTTAAGGATGGTATGTCAGAACTGCAGTCAGGTGGGGTTCCAATTATCTCTCTGCTGCTACAGTGGCTAGGCTGCCCAAAATCAAGCCTCTCACACATCAAGGAAGGTTCAATGGCCCATGGCGCAGCACTCAACATTGGGTGGTAGAGGAGACCTCTCCTCCTACCTCAGGCTATCCTACGTATCAATCTTGCTATAGATGCAGAACCACCTGTAAATTGTGCTTGGTGACAGTAACAGGGGACTCATGAGGGCTGGTTCCACCAGTTAGAAGCTATAGCACATGGCAGCCCCCTACCCTGTCTATATTACCTTTATAAGTCCAGCATCACGACTTTCCTTTGAAGATGAGAGAACTTAGTTAAAGGACCTGAAGAGGTCACCTGGATCATGTACATGAACTTGGGCATTGGTTAAGATCCAAGTGATCTAAGATTAAGATCTGATTTCTTTGTAGTATCCTAAGATCCAAGGGCAGGACCCAGTCCAGCTATACACCCCCATGGATCTTCAGTCCCTACCAGTATCCAGCATACAGGAAGACCCTGGAGGACATCACCAATGGACAGAAATAGAAGAGCGGGACCCCAGGCCAGGCATCCTCTCTGGAGAGCATTCAGTCGGTATAGCCATGCTGTCTGAGTGTTCCTTAGGCTACTGGGAGCTATGGAGGCTGTGAGAAGGTTGGAGGCACTGGGTTCCAAGATTCTGGGGCTTTCTGTGAAAGCCTCAGCTTTGACTAATAGTTTGAGTTCATCAGGCTAGCAGGCACAGTGTTACCTACTACCCTCAGAGCCCTGGAAGGAGGCCTCTGAAGCCCAAAGCCACAGCAATGTGCAGGCCCCTGATAGGCTGTCCAAGGTTGCCACCATTAGCAACGTGACCTGTGGGACAGCAGGCTGACCTTTTCATGGCAAGAGCTGTTTGTTTAGTCTCTTTCTGGAAAGACCCAGCAAGACAACCTCAAAGGCAGAACAGGATTTTTCTCTGAAGCTAATAATAAGTACCCACCTGCAGGGCTCCTTGCTGCTTTGAAAAATGCCTTTGTGCTGTGTACATCTGAACACATGCAGCCATGCCTGCAGGGCTACCTGAGGTGGTTCTGTCCTTGTCCCATGTGGGTGCTATGAACATATTCTTTCAGACACATACGCACACCTGAAGTTGCCCGCTCCCCCTAGACATGCTCCACAGAGAGTGAGTGTTCACAATATCCATACACAATATCCACACACAATACCCATACACAATATCCATACACAATACCCATACACAATATCCACACACAATACCCATACACAATACCCATACACAATATCCACACACAATACCCATACACATATCCATACACAATACCCATACACAATATCCACACACAATACCCATACACAATACCCATACACAATATCCACATACAATATCCACACACAATATCCAACACAATACCCATACACAATATCCATACACAATACCCATACACAATATCCATACACAATACCCATACACAATATCCACACACAATATCCACACACAATACCCATATACAATATCCACACACAAAATCCATACACAATATCCATACACAATATCCACACACAATACCCATACACAATATCCATACACAATACCCATACACAATATCCACACACAATACCCATACACAATATCTACACACAATACCCATACACAATACCCATACACAATACCCATACACAATATCCATACACAATACCTATACACACTATCCATACATGATACTCACACACAATGCCCACACACATACCCACACACAATACCCACACACAATATCCACACACAATACCCACACACAATATCCACACACAATACCATGCACAATACCACACACAATATCCACACACAATATCCATACACAATACCCATACACAATACCCATGCACATTATCCATACGGAGTGCACATGCTGCTTCTCTGTTCATAATGCATATGTTCCCGCATCATCTCTACATGGACTGTCTACAGAGAGTACACACATATACAACACCAAGCACACCCCTCACAACACACATTCCTACAGATGCCTGCACACAGTCACATCTGCACAGCCTTATATCCATAGCAGGTCTGGATCGCTGAGGGGAGATCTGCCTCTCTCCTGCTGCCCCACAAAGTACCTGCTCCTGGCTATTCATTGTTATCATGGCCTCCATAATGAAGGTGGATAGACTCACAGGAAGCTAAAACCATGCCGTACTGTGAGGCCCCTCTGAGAAACTGGACCATAAGCAGGCCCTCCTATTTAGCAGTCAATGAGAGAGAAAAAAAAGGATCTCCAGATTATGTTATATGATACCCTGTCTTTTTTTTTTTTTTTTTTTTTTTTTTTTTTTTGACGAAAGATCACACAATATAGTCTTGGCTGACCTGGAACACACCAGGCTGGCCTTGAACTCAGAGATCCATCTGTCTCTGCCTCTCAAGTGCTGGGATTAAAGAGGATGCACCAACACATGTGGTCAAAGTCTTCATTCTTGAAAAATGGCTAAGCTAATGGTCACCAAAGCACCTGAGCTCACTTGCCAAGTTCCTCAACTTTCCAGGTCTTGCCTCCCTCCACTGGTCCATTCTGCTGTAGTTTTCCACTTGTGCAGGCTGATTTGGGAAGTCTGACTTGTCACAGTGGCTTGAAAGCGTGGCGTTCTCAGATCTGTATCATCTAAGGAGAGGAACCTCCTTCCTGTGTATCTTGTCCACTTCTGAGCACATCTTGTGCTTAAAGGACCAGAGTCAGTGGCTTGTGTGGCAGCAGTAGGAGAAAGTGGCCCAGAGGAGAGGCAGGGGTTTAGGGACAGAGGCAAGAGGCCTCCTGGCTTCTGTAGGTATTTTGCCTGTCTAGGGCCCTTGGCTACTCCATTTTATAGAGAAGATGGAGGCCAGCCCAGATCTAGTCACCCAAGGACCTGTGCCCATGTGTCTTGAAGAGCTACATCCTGTGATTTACTCTTACCTGCATGTGCCCCAACCTCCTGATGGCCTTCTACCTCTAGACTCCTCGAAGTGGTTAGTTCTGGTCATTACCCTCTGCCAGGATCCTCCCCTGGGTAGGTTGGGCTCCCTCTAGATGCCTTAATCCCTGCCAGGTTATCTCCTGTCCTTGTCCTCTTATGCTGATAGCACAGGAGCTTGATCATGAACCTGTCCTGATTCATGTGATCTCCTGGATGTTTTAGGGCAAAAAAACAAGGCAAGATGCATCAAGATGTATAAGCCCATCTCTCTCTCTCTCTCTCTCTCTCTCTCTCTCTCTCTCTCTCTCTACTCCCACACACACACACACACACACACACACACACACACACACACACCTCACTTACTCCTTTGAACAGCACTGTAATCATCTATCAGCCACAAGGTGAAGTCCAGAGAGTATAAAGACCTGTTCTGCTGTCAGTGTGCCAGGGAGAGCCTTGTGTCCTCTGATAGAAAGCTGCTGTGACCATTAGATGCCAGCAGCCTTGGACGTGAGCACAGGCAACACATGTTCCCAGAGATGCATAGATGGGGTGGGCCAAGAGCCGAGCAGGCAGCAGTGGGCTGAGCACCACTGAGCACATAGCAACTGGAGACAAGAGGACAACATAGGAGAGGGACCTGGTCCAGGTTCTTCAGCTCCAAGGGCAGGGCTGCAGTCATGAACCTCCAGAACTAGTGGTAATCACGTTCTCAGAACAACTGTGCACAAGTCTCACCTCCCAACCCCCTCAAACCTATGCCGAGGCCAGGTCTAGATGGATCAAGAAGATCCATCAGGAGCAGTCACCAAGACAGCTCCAGAAAGGCCACAGGACTCAGGACCACAGGCTCTCCCCTGAAAATGAAGGTGGATTCTAGAACCCTCAACAGCCAGGCTGATGCACTCGTGAAACACACACATACACACACGCACGCATGCCCGCGGTGCACACACACTCGAGAACATACACACACCAGCTGAGGAGCTGTCGACATGGAGGGAAGGTGGAGGGGCCGGCTGCCAGCTCAGCCCCTGTGTGCACTGCATCAAACCAGAGTTATTTTTAGTCCTTTTCTCCCAGTCCTGCTATTAGCTGAGCTGGGGTGGGGCTTAGGGTGAACAAACCAGAGAGCAGACACGAGATGGTATATAATCCCAGTAGCACAGGGCAAGAGTCGAGAACAGCACTGTGCAACCTCAAGAAACAGCTAAACATGCCTACAGTCTCCGTACTCCTGTAAAGGCCCAGTCCCATCTTGATCCCCATTTCTCTGCTCCCCATCCACCAAGAGCACCCACTGCTCAGTAACTGAGGCTCCCTTGGTTGGCTCTGGACAACCTCATCAACACTGTGGGGCCATGAAGGTGGAGGTGGGACCAGCCACAGCAAAGACATCATCTAACTCAACTCAAATGCTCACACTTCCGATGGAAAGAAACCAGTGGATCTGGGCTTGAGGAAACGATTTCAGCATGAAAATCGCAAGTTCAAGGTCATCCTCAGCTACAACAGACCTGGTCTCAAAACAACAACAAGAAAACATGCCCACTTAGCAATTCCCACTTTTCACTGTGTGCAGAGGCTTTCCTGGTACACCTTCACGTGGCTGTGTCCCCCTCCTTCTTCAGGTCCCCACCATACATGGCCTTTGAGATTTCCTGCAAAAGGGAAGTGGGGATTTCTAGTAGCAGAACGTGGCCTTCAGTCTAGGCTCCTATGCAGGGGACCATCCCCCCTGTTTCTGTATCTGGGAGGGACATAACTGTTCATGGACATGCCCTAAAATAAAGGCATTTAGGACCCCCATAAGCCATGCATAGAGTCAGGGCTTGCCCAGCCAAGAAGGAGCCAATGGAGACACTGTTGATCTTCCAATAGAGTGACTGTCTTTGATGTGGCACATTCAAAGCCATCCCCATTTTACAGATGAGAACAATGGAAGCAAAGGGCATCAAGTCCCCCAAGCACACAGACCAGAATTTATGGGCTGTTTTCCCACAAGCAACAGAGATTCTTGGAGTAAGGAAGGTAGAGCCCAAGGATGGGCTCCGATCTCAGCCCTGTCCCTGTCTGGGGCTCTACTGCATCCTCTTCCCACTTCCCCCAGACGGTTCCGTGCCTCCTTCTCTAGACAGTGTAATGCATGAGTCTGGTTGGACAAATGGGTGGGGACTAGAAGCGT
The DNA here is from genome assembly GCA_021653895.1 of Mastomys natalensis. Classification (NCBI taxonomy): domain Eukaryota; kingdom Metazoa; phylum Chordata; class Mammalia; order Rodentia; family Muridae; genus Mastomys; species Mastomys natalensis. The sequence goes on from JAJTUV010000145.1 coordinate 2,691,958, forward strand.
AGTAGTTTAGGAACAGATAAGGTGGGACCCTCCTACTGCCTGCCAGCAGCCCTTGCTTGTCTCAGCAGGTTGTCTGAGCTTGGCCAGAGGGTGATATAGGGGTTCCCCAAAGCTCAGAGTCTCCAGGACACATGGAAACCCAAGGAAGGTATTGTGGTAGAGCTTCTTCCTGACCATGTGCAGGAACCCCTCTCTCCAGGGGCCCCATAAAGAAGGCTGCACCTGTTCCTTCTGGGAGCCATTAGATGCTGAAGAGCCCCACCTGAGCCTGTATCCCCAGAAAAAGCAAGTGGTGTGAGGACCACACATCCCTGCCTTCTCTGCCATCCTCACAGACAAAGACAGGAGCGACATCTCCACCTCAGACCTCAGTCACCTCATATGTAAAATGGGGCTATAAACCTCCAGGGTTCCCTTTCTGACTTCTCACAGGACTGGCTGACCTGGCCCTTCCCAGGGTCTAAACTCCGAGTTAAGCACAGAACAGAAGACCCCGGCTCTTCCTCAGACAGAGATATGAATAATTCATCCCTTTGCATTTCAGCACATTAGGAAAAAACCTGAGCCGGCAACCACATACGACACCGGCTGGCAAGCGCTGAGGACCCTCGGCTCCCTGGCTAAGCTCTTCCCTCCCAAGGTCACCCCAGGAGCAACTGCAGAACACTTTCAGAGGCAGGTGACTGGCTAGACATTCCTCACACGCCAGCCTGTCCGGCCCTCCCATTTGCTCCACCAGGCAGCAGATGCACAGAGATGCTAAGTCACTTGTCCAAAGTCACTCAGCTGGGTGGTGGTGTTGGGGTTCACAGTTCCCTTGCCTTTTGTGTATTCAAGGGTTAAGCAGAGTCACATCAGCTTTCCCAGGATAGCTGGGAAACATTCCTAGGCTAGTCTTGAACCAGTGAGCTGAAGTCTGGAGCATACAGCATTCCAGGTCTCCACCCACGGAACTAAGGTTCCACTCAGAGCATACAGCAAGCAAAGGAGTAGATACTTACATGACATCATGCCAGGATGGGAAAGGGAGAGGGAATGGGGACAGAGTTACACAGGGTACAGAGCCCATGGAGCAAGCTGCTGTGCTCTGCCCAGGCAATTGTCAGCCAACAGTTCAGAGGAGAAGGTCGAGCATCCAGAAAACTCTGGGCAGACTCTAGCAAGGAAGATATCATCTCAGATAACAGTTGTGGCCCCTGGCACATAGCATCCAGATGGCTGTTAGCTTTCCCTCCTACAAACCCCTGCTTTCTTAATAGATGGTCCCAACCTCTGATCCCAGGTATCCTCCTAGTCCAATGGAAGGCTACTTTACATGACCTATGACCTCTCCCCACATCCCACCCCCAGAGCTGATGATGGACATGTGGGACCAGATCTCATCTGCCCCTTGAACAGTGATTCCTGGGGTCTCCTGATGTCCTGCTCACCTAAGGCCCTTCCTGGCCAGCCATAGTCCAGCAAAGGGACCACATAGGACCCATTCAGGTAAACACCCACATGGTGTCCTCTGTGGGTGGGAGGAGTGATGTTTTCTGTTTGTCTGGTCTGAGCTGAGCATGGGGAGTCTAAACCTGGCCAGGCCCTTGGCATCAGGGAGGAAGGGCGTAGCTAGGGGTGGGGTGGGAAATTTATTTCCCTACCCCTTCTTCAAGGAACTAGGAGAAGCTGGCATCTGGGCTGGCAGATGGGGCAGTGGTGGCAGGAGGAAGAGGACCCTCAACATAGGTGTCTATTCCCTACATGCAGTTCAAGGCCTGCCACACAGGCTCTGCTACACGGCTCACTTCCCAGAAACCTCACTCCTCCCACTTATGACTCAGCCCACCTCCCCTCAGGAGGGTCCTGAGTTCATCTGCAGGGCCCACTGGGGATAATCCTCTTTGGTAGGGTAGCCTGAGGGCTATACATCTACAGTATCATATACTATACATATATGCCATGCCCAGTAAACTGGGGAAAAGAAACGTCAGAATCTCTTGTTTTTAGACATGTGCCAGCCAGTCTAAGCCATCAAGCCATTATGAAGGGGCGCATGGCTCTCACAGTCCTACACATTCCTGCTCGTCTCATTGTGGGGAAAACACTGAGTGATCTGAACTCACTCCTCCACCTTACCCAACAGCTGCGTTCACTGGAGCCACAGGTGTGCAGTGCAGCTGCTTCGGTGTGTCCTCAGGAGCCTGCACCATCGTCATAGCCTCAGTCCTGACCCATTAGATATGGCTCCTCATTCACAAACGTGCCTCCTGTTCTGCTCAGCGTGTCCTAGATACAGCGTACAAAAGACTCCTGGGATACATAGCGTAGCCCAGCGCCCGCACGGTCCACCGCTGGGTATCGAGTGTCAGCGCTCCGCTCCTTTTTTACTGCTGAGTCACTTCGCACTGTAGGCTTAGGCCTCCGATCTGAGGGATGGTTATTGTTCCCACATGGGTGCCGCGGTGACTATTGAAGCTGTGGATGTCACGTACAGAACCTGTGTGGATGTAGGTTTTCACCTCTCCTGGGTATTTACCTAACTGGGATTTCTGGGTCATAGGTTAACTCTATGCTTAACTGTCTGAAGAGCTACGGGCATTTCTACTATGGCTGTACCCTGTGTAGTTCATCAACAATGTACAGGGGTTCTAATTCTCTACATCTTTGCCAACGTTGCTATTCTGTTTTTATTCCCTGCATCTTTTTCTAACGGCCAGTGATGCTAAAGATGCTCGGCACCTTCTCATTCGCTCATTGGCTGTTAGCATGTCTCAGAGAAATTCCTATCCGGAGAAAGGTTTATTGGAGTCTTTTGCTCATTTATAAAGTGGATACTTTCTCTGCTATTAATAGTTCTTGAGGGCTGAAGAGATGGCTCAGCAGTTAAGAGCACTTACTGCTCTGCCAAGGATATGGGTTCAGTTTCCAGCATCAGGCAGCTCACAACGCTGTAACACTAGTTCCAGAGGAATTTGATGCCCTCTTGTGGCCTCTTCAGGCACTGCATGCATGTGGAACACATACATCCAAAGAGCCAAAACACTCATACACATAAACTATAATAAATAAATAAGTCCTGAAGAGAAGTATCATGTCCATCCATTTAAAAATGCTTTATTATGGATACAAATTTTAATCAAATTTGTGGTTTGCAGACACTGACTCTCACTCTGTCAACTGCCTCTTTGTCTATTGGGTGGCATTCTTTGTAGGACAAGTTTCTAATTTTGATAGAGTCAAATGTGACTCTATCCCACTGTCACCTGTGCTTTGATGCCATTTTTGAGATTCTGCCTAACTTAAGGCTATGAAGATTTTCTCCTGTGTTTTATTCCACAAATCTTATCAGTTTTGCATCTGTGTCTATGATCCACCCTGAATAGATTGTGTGTGCTACATTTCATTGTTTTGCATTTGGGTATCCACTGGTTTCAACAACATTTACTCAAAAAAAAAAAAATGCTTTTCCCAAATTCAATTGCCCTGGCACTTTTGTCAAATATCTATCACCCAGGTAGGTTGCAGAATTTAGTTCTGGGCTCAGTGGATGGGAGAAGGACCTGAGCGTGGCTGGGCTGGAGATTTGCTTACGGTTTCAGAGGTTTAGTCCATTATCATCATGGAAGGGAGCATGGTGGCACACAGGTAGACATGATGCTGGAGAAGTAGGTGAGAGCTACAGCCTGATCCACAGGCAAGTAGCTGATAGATAGATGGATGGATAGATGGATGGATGGATGGATGGATGGACAGATAGACAGACAGGCTTGGCCTGGCATGGACTTATGAAACCTCAAAGTCCACTCCCGGTGACACATTTCCTTGAACAAGTTCATGCTTACTGATCCTCAAATAGTAGCACTCATTTGGGGACTAAGCATTCTAATATGTGAGCCTACGGGGGCCATGATTATTCAAACCACCACTCTGTCTCAGAGTAGTAAGGTGGACAGTAATACATCGAGGGACCTGATGTCCTCCTCTAGCCTATGTGCGTGCACATGGGTACATGAATCACACACACAACACAACTCACATACACACCATACACACATAAAACATAACACTCTCACACATAATACACGTGACACAAACACCATTCCCCCTCCCCCGACAATGCACACATGCAAAACATACCACACCACACCTATTTCCAAGACTTCTGTTCTGTTGATGTATACAAAGGGGAATGTAATTTCTTTTTAACTTCATGATTCTTTCCCAAGATTGTCTCCTGCTTTTATGTTTTTATGGAGACAGTCTCATTATGTACCCTGGGCTGGCTTTGAACTCACTATCCTCCTGTGTCAGCCTCCCAAGTGCTGGGGGCGCGTGGAAGAGCTGCTCAGTCCATGGTATCCTTTCCCCACCCAGTCCTGGCCCTGGGTGGCCCAGGAGGTCCAAATACCAGCCTCTCATAGCCGCCACAGACAGACATGCAGCTCCAGGATGCAGACGACTTTGCTCCCAACAGGAAGGAATGTGCATGGTTGGCAAGACAGATGGAGAGAACACCTGCCGTGAGGTGCGCCACCCTACCCCGCCTCCAAGCAGCACAGTTGGCTCCCAAGCTCTCGGCCACCCATTGTCACAGTGCGGGAGGCATCTAGCTGGGTTCTGGATGGGCCTCTCCCCATAGGTCAAACCAGACTAGCAGACAGGGACACAAATTTGAGTCACTCACTTATACCCCAAGAACTCAAGCCAACAAATACATCAACGCTAAAATAAGCCAGGCCAGCTAGAGGCCAGACATGATCATCGGCTGGCAGAAGTAGTGTTCACCAGGAGCTAAATCTGTCAGTACCTTTCATCTGGGACTCTCCAACCCTAGCTGTGAGAACCCAATGTCTTACTGAAGCTGCTCCCTCCTACAGTGGTAGCCAGTGGTGACAACTCAGGCTGGTTCAGGGGTCGCCCTAGAATCTTCCTACCCCACCAACCTGAGTTGCAGAGGACAAAGATCCCTTCTTTTTTATTAAAGTTTTAAAAACATGAACCAGGCATCGTGAAAAAAAAAAACAGTGATTAAACATTGATATTTATCACATTAAAACAAAGAGAAGAAAATCATGGTGATTTTAAATGTGTGTTAGCTTAGCTGTGTGCTGTGTGCTTGTGTGCTTCCGATAGGTCTCTTTCTCTTTCTGACCCTCTGGTCTGAGGCAGGCTAGAGCATCTAAAAGGGCTTACATTGCCATTTACCTCACCCTTAAATCTCAAAATAGCCTGGGTTAGGCTCCGCAGGCCACTTCATGAGATGACAGGCCCATTTGGATCACGTCCAAGCCAAATCATCTGGAAAAGGAATGTTCTGTCTGAGCCATCTGTGAGTAGTCTTGGGGGACAGAGGCCCGAAGCCCAGGACTCAGATTAGAATCTGGCATAGGTACTAATACAATTAAGGGACTAGGAGCATCCTTCGGTGATTCATGTGGAGTTATCTTTGGTTTAATCAAATGAGAGGACAAACCTCCTAGGGAAGTGCTTTCCCCGGGAGACCAAGGCTAAGTTTCTCTGGACTGAGTCATCTTGAAGCCTGGACATCCACAGCTAAAAACAGATCACTAGAGGAAGCAGCAACCTGGCATCCATCAAGGTTGTAGTTCAGCGAGTGGGGAAGGAATGCCAGTGATGTCCTGTGAACCAGCATCTCCTTTCCTTGGGGCAGACTCCGGCCGTGAGCCCAGCCTCGGCTCAACCACCAGACTGACCGGTAGTATCCTTGTGTTCCTGCATTTATCTATCTTTGCTTTTCTTCCTTGCCAGCCCAAAGTGGGGATAATCCCATCCCTTGACAAGAACTGGTGTGTGGCCTGAAGGCTCTAGAGAAAGACACTATGAGGGGTTAGCATCATTGGGACAGGGACAAAAGATGTAGGCTCTAGCCAGCAGACAAAAGTCTCTTATCAAAGTCAGCTCTACATTTCAGCATTAATCTGAGTACAGAGCCTAGTTCCTCTGTTGAACTGAAACCACACTTCAGGTTACAAGTAATGAGACAGGTTTCTCTATACTCCGAGGGTGACCTCTGCTCATGGAGTTCCATGGGCTCTGACAGCTCTGTGGATCCCTAGACAAGAGATTCCATAGAAACGAGGATAGTTTATTCAGTTTCTTGGCTGCGGATCCCTCACTGCCTGTCCAGTGCCCACTCAGCAAAAGGTGAAGTCCTGGGCTAATAGGCTTGCACACAGAAGGGATCTTTGTCCTCTGCAACTCAGGTTGGTGGGGTAGGAAGATTCTAGGCGACCCCTGAACCAGCATGAGTTGTCACCACTGGATACCACTGTGGAGGGAGCAGCTTCAATAAGACATTGGGTTCTCACAGCTAGGGTTGGAGAGTCCCAGATGAAAGGTACTGACAGATTTAGCTCCTGGTGAACACTACTTTCTGCCAGCCAATGATCATGTCTGGTCTCTAGCTGGCTATTTCCTGCCCATTGGTGGCCACCTTGTGCTTGTCAATGAACACTTTCTTGCTGTGTCCCCACATGCAGAGACAGAGAAAGCTCTCTGTCTTCTGTAAGGACACGATGCCATCAGAGACTCTGTCTTCTCGACCTCATCTAAGCCTAATTGCCTCTAGTACAGAAGCTTGGGAGACAGAATGAATATTCTGTGACACCCAGCATCAGCAGAGGCAGGAATAAGCAACCACACACGGGATGATCTTTCCTTTGGGCCCTTTCTGGCCTTGAACTCAGAAATCCACCTGCTTCTGCCTCCCAAGTGATGGGATTAAAGGCATGCGCCACCACTGCCCGGCCCTGGGTTCCTATAATGGTTTGAATAAGACACTCCCTACTCCCCAGGCTCAAATATTTGGAATGCTTAGTCATCAGGGAGTGATGCTACTTGAGCAGGATTTGTTGAAGTAGGTGTGGCCTTGTTGGAGGAAGTATGTCACTGGGGGTGGGCTTTGAGGTTTTAAGAGCTCAACTCAGGCCCAGTAGTGCCTTCTTCCTGCTGCCTGTGGATCAGGATGTAGAACTCTCAGCTCCTTCTCCAGCACCATATCTGCCTGCTTGCCACCATGCTCTCCACCCCGAAGATGACAATGGCCCCAGTTAAATGCTTTCCTTTTTAAGAGTTGTTGTGGTCTTGGTGTCTCTTCACAGTGATAGAACTAAGACAGTTCCCGTGGCAGGAATAACCTGAAAGGAATCCAAGAATAAGCAGAGGAGGCTATCAGGGGCTTTCCAAACACAAGTTTCTGTGGTCAGAACTCATAGGACACTAGGTGTCTGGGGTACAGTATTTAAGGTGGCACTTACTTTCAGAGCCATCCCTGTGTACACACTTGAAGATGAATACCTTAAATCTGACACTTGGGATCATGCTTACCACCCCATGCTAGACCTGACTTGTCCTGACTCTCTTCAACATGCTCTGTCTAACACAGGGCCCCCGAGTCACTCCATGGGTCAGAGACACAGGCAAATTTTTCTCCAAGGGAACCCTCAAGTCTGACTACCCACAGACAGTGGGCACCCTGTAGGTTTCACCCCTTGGCAGAGGACTACTTGTGTGAGGGCAAGATGCAGATGTCCCCACAGACAGGGCAGAGTAGAGACCAGGGAATTGAGACAGTAAGCCCCAGGCCTTCCCTCTAATCAAGGAGCAAGCCCATCAACATAGAGGATGAAAAGGAAACCTGTGGGATTTCCGCTAGGTGTTGGGCTGGCTGCCACTTTTGCATAGTCGGCTCATTTGATCCTGAGCACATTCCAGAGAAGGGGGGTGTGAGTCTCAACTTACAGATAAGGGACAAAGTTCCAGGGTGTCAAACGACATGCTCAAGGTCACAGAGAACCTATCTATACCTTGTCTATCACCCAAGACTAGCTGTCTCAAAATCTAGCCATTCTCCCCTCCCTTATCTCCTCATCCACTCATTCCTTCAGGAAGCTCTGGGCTAGAATGAACACTACAGGCACAGGCCATGGGTAAGCAGGGACAGCATATGTCACTGCTTAAAGTCTCAGGGAAGGCAGAGTGAGCAGAGAGAGCCCAGCTTAAGACGTCAGGCTTTTTCTAAGCACAAAGGGAAAGCCACTGATAAGATTTCAACAGTGAAGCAGCAAGAGCCAATTGACCAATTAAGAAGATCACTGTGGCATTGGTGTGCCAACCAGCTGGGAATCTGGTGGCCATGTGGCAGACAATTGGCGACTGGCAACATTCCAAGCATGGGGTCGTGGGAACTTGAATGAGGCATTATGGGAACCGTGAGCTGGAGAGACTTTGGAACACTGTCTTTTTCATGGAGCTGGGGTGTGACTACCAGACCCACGAGCTGTGATTGGTGGAGGAAGCAGGAGTAGTCATAGGTGCCTTGGAAGCCAAAGGTGGATGCAGCCTTAGGATGGAGATGGAATGCCCGGCAAATCCTCGGTGATAAATAAGGACCTCTGAAATGAAGGCTCTGTGGACTAGGAGGGTGGCTCAGGTACTTAAAGTGCTTGCCACACAAGAATGAAGACTTAGGTTCAGATCCCCAGGACCCACATAAAACTCAGAGCCTGTGCCTTACATCTATAACCTCCACACTGGGAGGAAGCAGACCCAAGTGGACCCTCAAGCCCGTTGGCCAGACAGCCTAGCAGAACTGGTGAACCCAAGGTTTAGTCAGAGACCCTGTCTCTAAGGGGAAGGTGATGGATGACTGAGAAAGACAATGGACATCAACCCCTGGCTTCCATATACATGTATACAAGCGCACACACACACACACACACACACATGCATGTGCCCCAGCATGCACTCATATACACATCCACGTGAACACCAAGACATAACGTACTATAAATACAAATACAGAATACTGCTAAAATTTTTCAATACTGCCTTTTCAGACGCTTATACATAGAACCAACTCCAACAGGTCCAACAAATCACCAGTCTCCTCTTGGTCAGATAGCACATGGGTCTAAAGGAATCTGACACAGCTCAGGGGTGGAGAAGAAAACAGACATTCAGTCGTCTATCCACAACCTCTTCACTCTTCTCCTGGGCAGCATAAATCCTGTCTTCTTTGGGTGCTGTCAACAGGGCAAAGAAAGGCTAGGTAGTGAGGCCAGGGTCTTTAACTACCTCTGAGAATCATCTTTCCCGACAGCAAAATGGGGCACTCTGTATGCACTGGGCACAGATGCCTGCCTAATTGTACCCTGAATTTTCAGCATCAAAGCTGTCCCTGCTTAGGGGGAGGGTGTTTGCACCTTAAACACTCAGAACACTCATCATATCCCCATGCTGTTCCCTGAAGCACAATGCAAGACCCTTGGCCTAATCATGGCTTTGGGAGGTGCAGAGGTTGGGAGGAGGGAGCTCTGCTAGAGCACATGGAGGTACTGGCTTTCTGTCTTTTTAAAAAGAAGAAAATGCAGGCACTAAGCAGGCTTAAGAGCTTTTTTCCTGTAGTGCAATATTACACAATAGAGGGGTTATTAAGTCACATACTTCAAGTTGTTCCATAACCAGCTTTGTGCTGCATTTCCAGGCCCCCCCCAACCCCAGCTAGGAGGCAGGGTCACCAGGTAGGACTAGTAGCTGCTCTGGAGACCCCGAGGAAAGGCCCCACACTGGAGAAACCAGTGCAGTTTCGTTCATTTTGGATGCTAGCCATCTTTCACAGTGAAGGGAGACCTCAGGTTTGCTGCACCATCTAGTTCCTTCCTGGCTCCATTTTCACATGGGGATTCCAGTTCTTCATTTTATTTATTTATTTATTTTTTGAGCTATACAGAATCTTGACTTTGGATCTTGTTGGCATTCCCAAGGGGTGACTATCCTTTGAACCTGAGCTTTTTCCTGTGTCCCCCTAACTCACACCGGCCCCTTACAATAGGCTGAGCATGCTCCTTCGTCCCTCACTTTCTCCAGAGCACCTCCTCCATCACTTGGCTCCAGTCGTTTGAGCAGCTATTGAACCTCTGCACTAGCTCTTTCCTTGGCAGAGAGTACTTTTTGACAGACAGACAGACAGACAGACACACACACACACACACACACACACACACACACACACACACACAGCTTTTCTTTTCAGAATCCTGCTGAAATATCCCCTTGCCTGGTCACCCTGCTAAAGGCTCCTTGTCCTTGATCCACATTCATTGTAGCTGCAGACATTTTTCCAGCTGCACCCTCAGATTCAGTTTGCCTGAGATTTCAGGGTATAATTTGTCAGCCCGCACTGGTATGGTCACACCATGTGGGATGATCTTTCTTCTCTGAATTTGATATCTAAAATGGAGTGTGGCATTGGGTTTCCTAAGGAATCCCTTCCTGAATGAGTGACATGCAGACAGTATGAACTTTGGGATACTGGATTGGAAAGGATGCTCACAGCCATGCACCTCTCTAAGCCTTCATCTCCCTCACTTTAATGTGGTTGCCAAGTCCCAATCAGAGAATAAAGACTGGATGCAGGCTGTCAGCACAGAATAAACAACCAGCAGATACCAGCATCCTATCTTCTCTTGCTGCAGCCACGCCCTCCAACATTTCCATAGCTGTGAGGATTAAGCCACCAGAAGGTACCAGAAGTTGGTGGGAGTGTCATCAGCCATGCAGAGGACAGATAGTGACAGCAGTGACAGATAGATCTGGCTTCCAGACTCATTTCCTGATGCTGAAAGGAAACACAGAATTTATGCCAGCCTCATTCTCTGAAGCCCTTATCCTTCCATGTGATACATACTTGGGGAGGGGCAGGCTGTGTTCTGCTTCAGTTTCCACAACCTAGAATGCACAACCTCTTGCCTACTCTTGAGATTATGTTCCTGTCCCTCCTATTTCTTGGAGGGATTACTAAGAGCCACTGACAGGCTAGAGAAATCACCAAAGATACCTGCAGAGCTCTTGGCTGTCCACTGAGGAAGATACATGGTCAAGGCTCTGAGACCTATTCATTAGCCAGGAAGATCTAAGCCAAGCAAGTGGCAGATCCCTGGATCTTATGGACAAATGCTTGCTGTCAAATTGATACAACCTAGAATTGTGTGAGACGATTCTCAATCAGGGATCCTCTACGTTGAGTCAACATGCAGGCATATCTCTCTGTATGAGTGGGATTGTCTTAAGTAAGTTAACTGATGTGGGAAGAATTAGCCCACTGTGGGTGGAACCATTCCCTAAGCAGGGGTTCTGAACTGTGTAAGAATAGAGAATCAAGCTGAGCATGTACACATGCATGCATTTGTTTCTCTCTGCTCTTGACTATGGATTGATGTAGCAAGCTGTCTCATGGTCCTGCTGCTGTGATTTTCCCACAGGGATGGACTACACCTAGGATTCTGAGCTAAAAATAAGTCTTTCTTCCTTAAGTTGATTTTTTTTCATCACAGGAACAGAAATGAAACTAGAACATCCATTTTAAGCCTTCTTTTGCAGTTCCGAGAAATCCAGGGGATCCCTGTGTTCTGGTGAGGGTGCTAGCCTCTCAAATGTGGCTCTACTTGTGAGTACTGTTAAGTCTGCACCTGTGGAAGGACTGGAGCTGTGGAGGCTATAGACTGCCTAGCCTAGGGTACAGCCCAGAGGCGGCCATTTCAACGTGGCTATGAATACCCATCATAGTGTTGGGCACACACATATCTGTACCAAACAGGAACTCAAATAGGGACCAGACTGTGGTCATCCTACAAAGTAAGTTCAGGCAAGCAAGATCCTATGGAATCAGTTCTGTATTCCTCTTTCCAGAAGGTAAAGGTAGGTGCCAAACATCCCACTTGAGGCTTGGGGATTGGGGCCTGGTGCCTGGAAGCTCGGGTTTCCTTCTTCTGGCAGCTGCAGGGTGTTACTGGGACAACAGACGGCTGTCTGACAGCTTTACTCGGTTAACTCTTCCTCTGTGCTGAATGCAAAGGCGAGAACTCCTAAGCAGATGTTCCTGCTTCCGTCACCACGAAAAGATGCCGGGGATGCATCTGATCTGTGCCCAGGCAAAGTACTTCCAGCTTTCTGTTTCTGCCTCACACAATCTTGGGATACCAGGTTCCCCAGGAAACAGACAAAGGTCTTCATCCCCAGGTTCCAAACTCCTGTTGGTTCCCAAGTCACTGCCAGCTCAGGCTGGGGGCACTTCTGGGATCTTCTCAAACTTCAGGTACATGTGAGTTACTAAGGTGCAGATGGCAGGACTCCACTCCCAGAGTGTCTGATTCATTGAGTCTGGGGTGAGACCCAGTGTCTTTGCAGTTGAAACGAGCTCCCAAATGATGCTCACGGAACCCCTCCTTCAGCCCCACCACTGTGCACTGTATCGGCACCACAGCACCAGTACCACGTCAAAAATTAGAGATACAGTTCTGAGGCTGTACCCTCAGACCTCCAGGACCTACTCTGGGGGTGAGGACAAAGAATATGCATTTCTATAGGTGCTCTCAGGTATTCTGGCACACACTTGACTAGAGAAAGCCTTGTCACCTCTTGGGGTCCCCTGGGAGAACACTCAGGATGCTGACACAGCCTTCTATCATAAAGAATGAGCACAGGACCTGGTCGTTTCTGTAGCTCCCCACACAAGCATGTACAGTTACACCAGTGGACGGCTGCCCAGAGGTCTGGCACAGCTGAAGCTCTTCGGGAAGGCAGGTTCAAGTGAACCAAGCTCAGAAATGTGTTCCCACCTTCATCTTCCAGTGGTCAGCTGAGGCTACCCCTAGCCCAGCCTGTGCTGTGGGCTGAAAGGAGAGAAATAGCAGCTTCGCTCAGCCCACACTGGGGCTCTCACTGGTCTGTGTGGCTGCTCGTAGGACTGAAAAGAGCCAAACTTTAGATGAAAGATGCCAAGTGAAGCCTCTAGCTCTCCTGTGGGAGAATGGACCATAGGGTGCCAGGACTCAATTCCACTGGAGTGGCTGGGTAGCTTGCTTATTCCTAAGCCAGCTCTTTGCTCACCTTCCTGCTCTCTTTGTCTCTCTGTGTGTCTGTTGGTCTGTCTCTCCAAACCATCTAGGAGAGTTTTGATTTAGTTTCTCTTTAGTGGGCCTGAAAAAAGACCTCACTTGGTAAAGTGCCCACTGGACAAGCGTGAGGATCTGAGCGGGATCCTCAGCACCCACTCAAAAGCTCAGCGTTGAGAAAGGTGTTCTCTTGTACTCCCAGCTCTGGGAAGGTAGAGGCAGGCAAGTCCTGGGCTTGTTGGCCAGTCAGCCTTGCCAAAGTGATGAATCCCAGGTACTGAGAGATACAGTCTCAAAAAATAAGGTAGACAAAAGCTAAAGAAGACACCTGAGATTGACCTCTGGCTTCCACACATGCATACATAAAGCCACACATATCTTCACTCAAATGAACACACAACAATACATGTTCAACACAGAAGGCATGGATCCCCCATTCATCAAAGGGCTGAGGTGACCCAAGCAGAGTAGGTGCAACAGGGGCTCACTGTCAAGCATGCACCCCAAAGAGGTGGCCATTCGTTCCCCTTTGGCTTTATTCAGTCACTCTATTGTCCCATAAAAAGGAGCATGCCCACCAATCTAAGAATGCCCCCCAAAGGATCAATCACGCCACAGATCACAGAACCAATGAGGTGTTTCTAACTCAAGTATGGGCCTTTCCATCCTTGGAAACTCCCACCTGGCTATAACTTTCTTATGGAACAAGTTTCCTACCTGTTACATGGACTGGCAGGCCATGGTTGCTGGGACAAGCACCGTGTTTCACAATTAGGGAACACAAGAAAACACCCGGTAGCAAAGTCTAGAAGTCAATGGTAGCCTTGGGAACCTTGCGACCACTCTGCCCTACAGTGGGCGGCTGGAGAACATCTATGGGAGAACAGCTTGGGATTCTCCAGCTCCAGACATTCTTAGATAAGGAATGCGACCAGCCTGACAGTGGGCCATGATATGAGAGTAAATTACAACCTTGGGGTTATTCATTATGGGTGACAGCTGATACTGCCACTGACTAGCAGATCGGCAAGGAGTTTCCAACAACCTACACCTGAGCCCTACATGCCTGGCTGAATTCGGTATTGCTGCCACACTCAGAGGGTGTGTGACTGCTGAAGTCCCTCATCCTCACGGGCGAAACTGTGGCTGATTCTAGTGTGAAGACAGTGTAGGTAAGAACGCTTGCCTCCCAGGATCGGATGGTTAGTTTTGGGTGAATGATGGCTATTGCTGCAGCCAGTGGTCACAGTATAAGTGGAGATTCCAGAATACAGTGTATTGTCTATCACATGGCTCTCTGACCTTTGGATTTTCACTCTTTGATATATATCACAAATCAAAATTGCCCACTTGGTCTAGCTGGTCTCCTCTCATTCCAGAAGTAGGATGAGGACTAGAAAGGGTGTGGCCCTAGCTCCTGTGTACCCCCTGAGGTCCTAGTGACACCCAATGGCAAGCTAGCCCACCCCCCATGACTATTACCTAAAACCTGAATTGCACCATTCAGAACAGACTTTCAGGAGAGAATGGATTTATTGCCTGATATGCATATTTAATGACTTTCAAAGATAGTTCATAAATATACCATGCAATTTATTGGTATTTAATGTTATGCCTTAATGAATAATTTTTAAGCCATCCAACACTGGCCAATTTGGAAAACTTAATAGAACCTTCAATAACTCTTGTCAAGACTTAATAAATTCCCATGGATTTCTACATCTTGGGAGGAGCACTCCATTTAAAACAAACTGAATAATACATGTGATGTGGTGGGGGAGGGGAATAATTTATTGAAGGCTGACTTAATGGGAGTAGGTATATTCTAAGTGAAGTCTTTTCTTAAAGTGTGTGTGTAGTCATGTGTGGTATGCAGGTGAGTACATCCATGCACTAGCATGTGGGAGCTAGAGAATCCTTCTCTCTCTCTCTCTCTCTCTCTCTCTCTCTCTCTCTCTCTCTCTCTCTCTTCTTCTCTCTCTCTCTCTCTCTCTCTCTCTCTCTCTCTCTCCATCTTATTCCCTTGAGACAGTCTCTTGCTAAACCTGAAACTGCCATTTCAGTCAAGTTTCTCCCAAGATGCACCTGTCTCTGCATACCCCCACAGGGTTGGGGCACACATGGCTGTGCTCAGCTTTTATGTGGGTGCTGGGATCCAAGTTTGGGTCATCATGTTTGCAAAGAGAGCACTCTTATCCAGTGAGCCATCTCTCCAGCCCCTCACTTGGGCTTCTTATTTGAGTGTCTGAAGCCCTCTGAGAGAGAGAGAGGAGAGGAGAGAGAGAGAGAGAGAGAGAGAGAGAGAGAGAGAGAGAGAACTTCATGCTGGCTCAGTACAGCCTTGCTAGGTGCTTTGTTCTCTGACCCTGACTGACAGGCTTCAGCCCCATAACCTGGAGTCTCATCTCTGTCCCCACCTCTGCCTTCCCTGTCCTGCTTCTCTGCTTTGCCTTAAGGTGACTACCTGCCCTCAGCTTCCATCACTGTCTTGCACCAGAGGCTGACACCTGGCCTTCTTTATGTCAATCTTCTGCCATGGACAGATGACTTCCTTAGCTCAGCATCCTGGGTCCTCTGAATGTCATCTTGCTCCTTCTCAACCACAGCCTGGCACAATGCCACATGTCAGGACACTGATTCACAAGTGGTCCCACTGCCATGCCATATCACTATCCGGCCTCTCACCCCCTCTTCCCCAACAGTCCAACTTTTCCTATGATGGTCCTGCTTGGCCTAGGGCCCAGCTCCACCACATCACCACCTCTTCTGCATGCACCTCTGCCCTCACCTTGCCAACGGGGCTTTCAGGTGTTTCAGGTCCACCCCACTCTTGGCTCCTTGTGTTGCATTCCTACAGGGCCTCCTGAAGCTCTAAGTACATTTGCTGAAAGAACTCTTGCTCCCCTGACTTTGCTGGGAGCCACTGGTGTCTTACAACAACTGATGCAAGGGCCCCAGTGGTCTTCTGTCTATTTAGCCCTACAGGCATACAGAGCATCCCTGGAGCCATGGCTAACCCCAACATGTCAAGAGGCAGTCCCCGCCCCTCCCCTCAGAGCCATCTCTTTAGCAGTTCTTTAGCCAGGAACTTTCAAAAATCACTCCTTGCTACACGGGCAACCAAGAGGAATAGGGAAGGCATTGCCTGTCTGAGTCACTTCTGTCTTTGGAAAGGGAACTGTGTACCCTGTCCCCTCCTCATCTTCATCTGTGGGCTACATGACATGCTGCTTGCAGAATCCTTGTGGATTGTCCAGGACTGAGGACTGGGACTTTAAGCCTAGGTGCTTCAGTTCCTTGCATGTTGATGCAAGTACCTGGAAGGGAAGTGCAGGGCTGCAGGCTCAAGCTAGGGCTCAAGCTAAGGACTTTCCAAAGCCTGGAGAATTTATTCCTCTCTGTGTTTCCTTGGAGTTTGGGATGACTACCGCAGTGAGCCTGGGAATGTTTTGCTAGGCTCATCCACCCCCACCTAAGCCTGCTACTGAGGCCTGCCACCATCCATCCTGGATCTCATCAGGTCCCAGATAGGAATCTCTGACCCAGGAGACTCCATACCTGAGAACACATGCAAGGAGCTTGCAAGGAGAGAAGCACAGAGAGGGCATAGCCTCTACAGCACTTTTAGAAATGTTTGGGCTGTCTGCTGAGGGTGAGCTCACAGCCCTGTTCAGAAGCCTTCTATGCATAGATGTGGATGCAGGGATGAGAGTGCTTAGGAACCTGTGGAGGGCACAGCTCCAGAGGCTACAGGACAAGGGGCAGAGATGAGGTTGAAAGGCATCTGATGGAAAAGGGCCCCAGATTCAAGACAGAGATGTGTACACATGTGTCAGAGATGACAGAGGGAGCTATGAGCTGTTAACTAGAAGGATGCCTTACATCTGGTTTACATGTGGGGAAGGCTTCTCGCACTTGTCAGTTCATGAGGACGTGGAGTCTCACCCTCTGTATTCATTTCTGCCAACTCAACACTAGTATTGTGCTTGGCATTCAGCAAGGGCTCAACATGGTGTGAATCAGATAATGACTGGCTCAGTATAGTACCTACCAATGTATGGATTAGGATCGATGGATTATAGGCATCACCTGTCTCTCTGAGTCAGAGATCAGGCACGGAGGGTCAAAAATCCTTCCCTACTTGGCTGGATTATTACTTTGGATCAAATGTCCACCTACGGTCCTACCTAGGTCATGAGTAACAACCTAGAGGCTGGAGAGACTACAGACAAGGATTCTATGGCATGCCAGTTGTCTATTATGAGAGGCTGCCATGTACAGAGGAGAAAAAATGGGAAAAAAATAAAGTCAAATGCTGGCCCATCATAAATAAATAGGAGCAGACTGTTAGGCAAATACAAATAGCCTCCATCTTTAGATTCCTATGCCATTCTGCCAGGAGCCTTTCTTATCTTCTCCCCACAGTGTCGGTCAGGTCCAGTGACCTGGTAAGTGAGGAAGAACAAGTGTCAATTACTTGCTTGGAAGTTCAGAGGCTGCAGAGTGTGCCACCTCCCACTGGCATGTGCACACATGGTTGTGGATCAATGTGCACAAAGAACTGCTAGGTTCTCTGAGAATTAGCAACAGCTCCTATGGCGGGGTTGATATACCAATAGGTCATGTGGATTTGGGGTCTTCCATGTTCCAGGTGAGAATCAAGGTGGCCTGAACCAGGGGCACAGAACACAATGGAAGAAGAATTTTCAACAGGTGTGGCAGAGACAGGCTGTGAGGGCAAGGATGAGGAGATGTGAGAAGGATTAGGGGTTTCCAGGAAGCTTCTGGAACCCATAGAACCTCTGTTGATGGTGGAATTGGAGGGAAGAAGTTGAAAAAAGATATCCCAATTTCAAAATTTTGAAGCCATCCAAATCCAAAAATTAACAACGGAAAAAGAAAAGGACCCGAGGTAGAGTAAAGTCCTGGAGTTTAGTCACCGCACTTGCCTCGCTGTAAGACCAAACGCAGTTCCCTTTACAGGTGAGCAAGCAGTGAGTCTTCCCCTCACAACTTGTTCTAGTGGCTGACCACACTGTCCCAGCAATCTCTTCCTTGTCATACTGTGACCTAAGTCTTCCTTTGGTTATTATTCTTTCTCCAGGGGGAGCGTCACTTTGTGGTCTGTACCAGGACCTATCGCCAGGTAGAGATGTGGCACCTCAAATCCATACCACACATAGAAACACAGCAATTACTTTAAGACTGTCAAGAATTCCAAAGGCTATATTGGCTTCTACAGAGTGAGGCACACGGTATCTAAACTGAGGACCAAGGCCACTGCCAAACCCAAGCAGCTTACCAATGTGGAGGCTGCTCTCAGGGAAAGAGCTTCCACCAGCGGACCTGCCCAAGCCACCTTGACCCCTGAATGAGGTCCCTTCCATGGGTTCTGCTTCAAAGGCCAGTGGCTAGACAGCAAAGCAACACTAAAGGGAAGCTCCAGCCAGGCCACACTGACTCCTCCCTAACCAAAAATCATTTCCAAGAAAGCAAAGGAAATGCTTAGTTTCCCAGGCAAGAAGGAAATCTGGGGCAATTTCCTGTGTCCTAATTTTCTCATCTAAGATATCATAATATAAAGCAGCCCACAGTGACAGGCACATTAATTTTCCGGGACTTCACGTGTCACCTTTGTAAAGAGGAGAAGGTACAACACTCTTGAAAGCTACTGTTCCCACTTTGTCACACCTCTGTTCTTCTCCCTGAATCCACACATGGTCCTTAGGTGTATGTTCAGCCTTCTGGAGGCTGAACAGGCACTTGAGCTGCCCTGTTATGGCTGAGGGAAAATGGACAGACATCCTGATTACGGCTATTGGTACAGAAGCCATGGTGCAGGAGACATCTTGCTAGAGCCAGTTGGAAATGATTTGGACTGTGGTCCAGAAAAGAATCAAAAGCTGACTATGGCTGGGATTTGGCCCTGACAGGTTGCAGACTTCAGATGTGGTGACTCAAGCCTGCTGCTCCTTGCTGACAAAGCACCCAAAGGAAGCTGGGTCTAACATATGGAGCAGACCCAAAGCACGCCTGGCTTCAGGTGTAGCAGGCTGCCCTGAAACAGGGGGCAGAGTTGGGGGTGGGTGCAGCTGGTCCAGAAGAACCCTGTTTCTGTTCCTTCATAGCTATGTGGACTTTATGTATTTCAAAGGGGTCAGGTTTAGTTACTTTTTTATTGTGGTGATAAGACACTATGACCAAGGCAACTTATAAAGGAGAATAGTTAATTTGCCTTACAGTTTCAGAGGGTTAGAGCCGATGACAGTGATGTGAAGACATGTTGGCAGGCAGCTGGAGTGAGCTCACGTCTCACAAGCAGGAGTGAGAGCAAGTTGAGGATGGCAAAAGTCTCTAGAACCCGCAAGCTTCCCACAGTGACACCTTCCTCAGCAAGGCCACTCCTCTTAAACCCAAATAGTCCCATCAACTGAGGACCAAGTATTCAAACATATGGGAGATATTCTTATTAAAATCTCCACAGGGTCCCTACCAGCCAACTTACAAAGGTTGTAAGCACTACGTGAAAGACATACAGGAAAATGTCTCCCAACTGATAAATAGTGTTTGTTCCACATGGGCTAGCAATGTTGGTCATGGTTGGAAAACCTGCCTATCATGCATAGGATCCTGTTTATAATTCTCAGCAAAGTGTTCTACTACTGTAAACTCTAGGGTGGATCCAGAAATAAAACTAGTGCAATAAAATAAATGTAGAGAAATCAAAAGGGCAGAAATGATATTGATAAAACTTAATGAGTCAGACATTTAAAAACAAAAAAAAATGATCAATAAATTCAAGATCTCTGTTCTTGGGGGGAATATAAAAATGAATTGTTAGATATCCATGAAGGGGGAAAAAAGACATAATGCACAAAAAAAGAAACAGCAGGCCTAACATGGGGTCACAGGCCTACAATCTTAGTATCAAGGAGCAGAGGCAAGGAGTTCAAGGCCAGCTGGATTATATAATAAGACCTTGTAAAAGAGAGGAAGAGGAGGAAAGGAAAGAGAGGAAAAGAGGGAGGGGATGGAAGGGAAGAGAAGAAAGACAGACACAGAAGACATTTAATGAATCCTGTAAGAGTTATTTGTTTCACTCTATGTGGCTAATTCAGTGAACCTAAATTAACTGAAATATAGGAAATAACAGATTCACAAAGTCAATCTCTGGAAACACAGAAGTACAGAGAACAGTTATAGTGGCAATTGTCTCAGAGCTAACCCTGCTAAATAAATAAATAAATAAATACATAAATAAATAAATCTGGGTTGGCTTTTAACAATTAGTATTTCTCTGTATTGTATATGTTCACGTGGGTCCAGGTTGTGTGTGTGTTTGTGTGTGTGTGTGTGTGTTGTGTGTGTGTATGTGTGTGTGTGTGTGTGTGTGTGTGTGTGTGTGTGTGTGTATGTGTGTGTGTGTGTGTGAGAGAGAGAGAGAGAGAGAGAGAGAGAGAGGGGAGGCCAGTATTAGGTGTCACTTCTCAGGATCCAGCCATCTTGTTTATTGGACTTCCGTTTGCTAGGCTGGCTGACCAGGGAGTCACAGGAATCTACTTTCCTCTAGCTCCCAGGGCTGAGGTTTTAAGCCTGGGCTATCACAGCAGACCTTTCCCCATGGGGTCTAGGGATCAAGCTCAGATCCCCACGCTTGTGTGGCAAACACTTTACTGACTGGGCTGTCTAACTGGCCTGGCCAGTAACAGAGAAGTGTAAAACTTTAGAATGTTCTGGAACACAGGGAAGCAAGGAGCACTCATAAAGGCTTTCTGTAACAGTAGTAGAACATAGCAAAACCCACAGAGATGAAACATAAAGAAAATCGAGGCCAATCTTAGAAACATTACTGCAAAATGCTTAAATAAAACATTAGCAAACCGAACCCAGCAGCAGAGAGGATGACACATCTCAGACAAATGAGTCATGAGTCCCACAGATACACGGATGCTGGGGGAACCATTACCATAACTCTCCTTATTAATGGATCCACAGACAGGGATCACACAATCATCACCACAGACACTGAAAAGGCACCGCATAAGATGTGACATCCATTCCCAGTCAAGAGCAAGCTCTAGGTTTCATTTTAAGACCTAATATGATTCTTACATACAGAATCTCATATGCCCACATAAACATCTGTCAACTCGTAAGGCCACAGTGACATGCCTATTTGTGTTTCCCAATATGTATATTACCAACACAAATTTTTAGTATAGATATAAAGGTGCTAATCAATTCAACTAGAAAATGTATGAAAATTGGAAACATGAGAAAATTGGGCACATTTTCAGTTAGAACTCCAGAGAATTGACGAACAAAGACTAGAACAGTAAAACAGTGGTGCTCAGCCTTCCTAACACTGTGAGCCTTCAATACACCTCATACTGTGGTGACTACTGTTTTGCTACTTCATAGCTATAATCTTGCTACTGTTATAAACTGTAATGTAAATATCTTATATGCAGGATAGCTGATATGTAACTCCCCCAAAGGGGTCATGACCCATAGGTTGAGAACCACTGTGGTAGAGGACTATAACTAGATTATTGACTAAAGAATTAATAATTGGAAATAGCTAGGGTTTTTTCTCAAATGAAAACAGCCACTAAGAAGTAACACAAAGTGAGGGGGAGAGAGCTCAGTTGGTAAGAAGAGATGGTATACAAGCATCAGAACCTGAGTTCAGTTTCCCAGAACTCAGGTTTAAAAAGTGGATGCAGTGGTGCATGCCTGTAATCCCAGCACACAGGACATGGGAAGCAAGAGGATCCCTGGAGAAGTCAGAGCATCCCTGGGGCTCTCAGCCACACAGGCTGGATGAATCGAGGTGCTCTAGGTTTAGTGAGAGACCATTTCTCAGAAAATAAGATAGAGAGTGATTGAGGAAGTCACCCAGTGCTGACCTCTGGCCCCCACATTCACATACACAAACATATGTACATACACATACATATGCGTGCATGCACACACACAGAGAAACACATGAAAAGTAAAATAAAAGATAAAATATACAGAAATAGACTCACTGAGCAAGGTGTATGATTTGCAGCACAAAACATTAAAATTCTAGTCTGAGAATAACAGACTTAAACACAGAAACGTGCCTCAGGTTCTTAGCTAAGAAATCCACCCTTCTGTAAAGATCTAAACTCTTCCTGATTTAACTCAGAAATTTAGCATGAACCCACCCAAATCAAAGCTAATGGCTTTTTGTTTAGATATATAGGCTGATTCTCAAATCCATAGAGGAAACTAAAGAAGAATATTTAAGACGTTTCTGAAATAAATAGGCGTGAGAAAAGATTGCTATCAGGTGATAAACTATTACACACCTAAAGAACAGTAAAACACTGTTGAGAGTGTAGCATTAATGCATGAGATTTAGGTAGACGTACCAGCTACACTAGAAAGGGCAGAATTGGACTACGGAGCATACAGAATGACATACAGTAGATGACAAGGGTGGGCAGAGGACTGGACGGTCTGACTGTGACAGCAGCCCAAACCATCCCACATTGGGAGAAACAGAGAGTTGATGCCTACTTTATTATATATGTTGAGCAAATCTCAGATGCATAAAGTACTTAAACATTAGATGAAATTAGCCCACAATGAGAGAACCTACAGGGAATGTTCTTATACTTGTATTATGCCCACTAAATATAATGCTGTATCTAGGAAAAAGACCTTATAAAGGTAATTTTTATTGTGTTTTATTTATTTATTTGTGTGTGTATGTGTGTGCATGCACACACATGAGAGACAGGGGAGGGAGAGGAAAAGGGAAACAGGGAGGGAGGGAGGGAAGGAGGAGGAGAGAGAGAGATTGCATGCACGTGTAAAGGTCAGAGGACAACTTGTGGGGTTGGGTCTCTCCTTCCACCTGTGGGTTACAGGGATCAAACTCTGGCCACCAGGCGTGACAGCAAATGCCGTTATCTCTTGAGCAATCTTGCCAGCCCAAAGGTGATTTTTGTTTGTTTGTTTGTTTGTTTGTTTGTTTATTAGTGTCTAATGGATCTCAGACTGGCCTCAAACTTCTAATCCTTCTGCTTGAACCTTCCAAGTTGAGACTACAGGTGTGTGCCTGGCATGGAATCCCAGGCTTCAGACACGATAGGCAAACTTCAAAGCAGTCTAGCTACTGAGGTAGATCTTCATAGTTACAAACATGACTTAAAAATAATTTCATGATAATAAATGCCATGAGGCTAAAACCAACAACCAAGGGGAGGGGGAACCCTACTAACCAAGCAAACAAGCAAAAGAAAGTTGGCAGAGCCCGCTGTCTTTCCATTTCCTGTAAGCCTGAGAAGTTTTGCATTTTTCCTACACAGAGGTAGAGGAAATCTAATCGGTAAGAGAGTGTTATGACAGGTTTTTTGTTGTTGGTTTTTTTGGGGGGTGGGGACAGAAAAGGACATGGGATGTGTGTAGAGAGTGGAGTGGAGTGTGGTTAATAAGCAAGCTCTAGACTCTGACGCATCTGGCTTTGAACCATCGCTGTACTTGTCAGGGGAATGACTATGGACAATACTCCTCTTCTTCTTACTCTATTTCAGTCTCCTTATCTGTGAAGTAAGAACATTAAGATCTTTTTCATAGGTTTGTTACAAAAATAGAATGAAGCACTGTGGAGGTTTAACTCTGTGTGCTATATATCACAATCTAAATACGTCTTGAGTACTGAAAAATGTTTATTTAACAGCTTCAGATCCTAAAGAGACTACAGGGAAGAGATGAAGAGATAAAGCCCTGTATAGGTTGAGTAGCTGAGTGCTCTGCTACCATGCCCTAAAGAGGTGCTTAGTGTTTAAAATGTCTCTGTCTGTCTATCTGTCGGTCTGTCTGTCTGTCTGTGTCTCTC
This sequence comes from Mastomys natalensis, assembly GCA_021653895.1. Lineage (NCBI taxonomy): Eukaryota > Metazoa > Chordata > Mammalia > Rodentia > Muridae > Mastomys > Mastomys natalensis. The sequence goes on from JAJTUV010000145.1 coordinate 2,715,727, forward strand.
TCCTTCTCTCTCTCTTTTCTATCTTTCTGTGTGTTTGTGTGTGTGAAAGAAACACACACACATACATGCAGAGACAAAAAAGCATATATATATATGAGTTTATTTTTTAATCACACTATAGATTTTACCACCATCTATTAATTTTTGTAACCTGTGTTAAAAATAATTGACACCTGAACAGCAACAGGATGGAAGATGGTGATGTCATCTCTGCTATTTATAGAGCTCCATCCCCTGCAGAGTGCATACATGTGTGCCAATAGAGGCCAGAAATGGCATCAGATCCAATCCTTTGGATCTGGAATTACAGGCTTTTCTGAGCCACCCAGTGTGGTTGCCAGGATTCAAACCCCAGTCCTCTGATAAGTGCTTTTAAACCACATAACTATCTCTACAGTTCCCCATCTTGTTTTTTGAGACAACATCTCTCACTGGCCTGGAAACTTGCCAAGGAGGCTAGTCTAGGCTCCCAATGAAGCCCAAGTTCCCTTTTTCTGCCTCCCTGGTGCTGGGACCCAAGTGCACACCGCAGTTGGCTTTTGACTTGGTTCTGGAGATGGAATTCAGATCCTCACACAAAAGCTACCTCTTCAGTCCTGTGCTGGGACTGCAGTAGTTTTTGTTTGGTTGGTTGGTTAGTTATTTTGTTTTTGTTTGTTGTTGAGACAGGGTATCACTATGTAGTCCTGGTTAGTATAGAACTCACACCCAACCTCGATTCCAGGAACCCCTAAAATGATATTGTTAACAGGGTCTTCTGCCTTGTGCTTTGAGCCTCCTGGAATGCTGTGCCTGTTCAGTCGGGAATGCATCATGAACAGTGGCGTGAATAAGAAAGCCAAGCTTCTTCAAGCCCAGACCCAGGCTCTGCTTGGTCATCTCAAGCAAAACTAACACTCATCCTCCCACAAACAGCCTCTCATATCAACCTTGTCTTAACTTGAAACAACACTTTCTTGATTCTCCCTCTCTTTCTTGATCATAATCCTCCCTTCTCTCATGTAGACGGCATCTGAGTCTGTTTTGCTCGCAACTGCCTTCTTCCCCCGACCAGCATTGAGCACAAAGCAGATACTCAATGAATCTTTGTTAGACAAACAAGTAAGTGGACAAACTCAGCAGCTATCCCCAAGATGTTCCATCATTGTGTCTGGTGAACTCTAGTCTCTTCTATAACCATTTTCTTTGGCTCTTTGGAAATTCTCAGGAGACATTATAGTTGTCAGATGCAGGCATCACTGAGAGAGTGATGGGACATCAGTGTAACTAAGGATGGATACCCATGGGTACAGTCAAAAATGAGAGCTATGGGGAGCAAGACTGCAGATGCCCCATGGTGTCCTGTTCACAGAAGGGACAACCCCAGCCCTGCTCTCCATATCCCAGCAGCTCAGATCCAAAGGAGATACATTGTATCACAATTGCAGAAACGGTACAGACTTGGGCACCAAAGAATGGGAGTTGTTGGTCCAATCTTCCCTACAGAGCATACCTTCAGAAAATGAAGACCCATTGACTAGGATTTGTTCTGTGCTCCTTGCAGACTGAAGGTGTAGATTTGCCCTTCTATGCAGTGGTGCAAGGCATGTTTCCTGATACCCAAAAGGCACAGCATTCCAGGAGGCTCACAGCACAAGGCAGAAGACTCAGTTTTGCCACTAGAGGGAGCTACCTGGTGTAGATTTACCTACCCCTCATCTGTGCTGGTGGATGGGTATCAGGAAATGTACAGTGGGTGACATTGTCATCCAGGTACACTGGAGGTGTGTACTGCCTATGAGGAATGATGCCCAGGTGATCTCAGCTACCCAGAATGCCTAGTATTGAAACGGGAATGAATTACATACTCATTTGCTTGGGCTGAGGAAAGCAAGCAGTGGGACACTGACCGATGCTGACAAGTTGTACATGGGCTAACACTTCTCTAATTACTCATTGATTGCCTCTGGAAAACAAGGCACCTAGAGGGTCATCACACAATGGTTTCCAAGAATATATAACAGTTGATTGCATCAGACTAGCCCCAAATCCTGAGCCATGTCAGACATGAGACCTCAAGACCCAGCTATAGAAGTCAAATTAATCTCAGGGATTAAAAGAAGTAATGCAGAGTGAGAGAGAAAAACTTGTCCACTCTCAATATAGCATGGTGGCTCTAAGAAGGGGTTCAAATCCCCACTCTACTACCCAAAGTGTATTTGTCATGAGTTTTGAGCCCCTGAATTTCAGGCTCATATCAATATCTATCTAACAGAACTAAAGAGTTATAAAAATTAAATCAAATAATATATATGAAATATTTACTACAATGCCTGGGCATACTATATGTTCCAAGAAATATACCATTAATTAATTAAGTCATGACAATGCACAGGCAAAGAATGAATGCAAACATACTGCCTTGGTTACCAATCACATTGGCTACATTTCCTGTAGCTTTGATAAAATGCTCTGACAAAGACAACTTAAAAGGGTAGAGGGTTTATTTTGATCATGGTTTGACGGCGCAGTCCATAGTGGCAGGACAGTCAGGGTAGCAGGAACCTAAAGCAAGCTGGTCACATCACATCTGTACCGAGGAAGCAGACAGCTATGGCTGTGCACTGATGCTGCTTTGCTCCATTCATACAGTCCAGGACCCTAGCTCAGAAACTGTGTTGATCTTCCCACTTATAATAATCTGATCAAGAAAGTTTTCAACAGGGATGCCCAGAAACCAATAAATCTCCCAGGTGATTCTAGATCATGTCAACTATTTCTAAAAACCTGCCCCTTGTGAATGGGAAGTAGTTTTATAGATGCCTCTTAAAGAAATGGTTGAGGCAGCCTGGTGTCCTTGGACTGAGCTGCTTTCAGCAGGGTTGACTTATTGACATTTGGATGGTCAGAGCTTTGCAGAGCATGCTCCACCTGCATGGTCTGGTCATGTCAACATTTGCATGTGGTATACAGGAGGTGACCATGTTTTACAGACAGCAACATTCCTTGTCAAGCTCCAAGATCTTGATACTCCACCACCACCACATAGAGTCTGCAGAAACAATAAATCCATTGTGTTACAATAAATGGAAACACTGTATGCCTATTTGGATGAATTGTGGTTATTATGTTTCTGAGGGCGTCTTCAATGCAGGGGTTGTACAGAATCACTCCAGCACCAAGTAATTGTGAGGGGCTTAACAAAGTTCCTGCAGAGTATTTGGCATCCTCCTTCCCTATTTGATATGAAACCCTATCTGGTAGAGTTCAGTAGCCATCCACAGTCTTTCTACCTCAGGGTCCCAGAAGGTACTGGCCATGGTCCTGAAATTTCTCTCCACCAGCACTGTAGGGAAGACATGTGCTGGCTGCCCATGCCTCTAAAATCCTGCTCTGGTCCACACAGTCACATGAACTATGGCTCAGATTGTTGTTAGTGTTCAAACCTTTGCTCTGGGTGAGATTACTTCCTCTTTGCCTTTGAAATTCTAGTTAGTTCTTCCTTGATCATCTCTCTAATAGGCTGGCCGTTATAATTTGAAGGCAATCCAAAAATCTGGTTCTGGTACAGTGTTGATTTGGATGTTAGTGTCCAGACAAGCTGTGTCTGTGTTTTAGGTATCCTTAGAGTTGTCCAGAGTCTGAATTTATGATGGAACAACTTGAGTCAGCATAAGAACCACCACACCAGGAAACATTCTACATAAGAATGGTTCAAGTTCAGCAGAGTTCCCTGAGCGCTTGAGTGGGCAGTCGAGGGTACCTCAGACACAAACAGGCCTGAAAACATTGTATTGATTTCTAATATAAATGTCATTAAAGATGGAGTTGTAGTCTGCCTTCAATGACATGCCTCCATACTCTCTCCTGGACTTCCTTTCAGCTTTCTTTGCCCATTCTGGGCAAGACAGCATTTCCCTTGTTTGTTCCTTACCGTGCACCTGGACTGGAACTGGCTCAAACACCCCTTCTCCAGTTTTGCTTCCAAATATACAAAATGGATGACGTTTGGTGGGAAAAAATAAACTAAGAGAACAGAACTGGACAACTCCCATCTCCACTGAGACCCTGGATCAGATTTTAATTTCCTATCTATAAACAGGTGGTTAACAACGGATGTCATAAGACAGCCATGTGATAGATACAGCAGGAAACACAGAACTGGGCATGAATCCTACCCACAGGCCTTCACGGTCTAAATATCAAGATCTGTGCTCTGCAGGGGATGGAACTCTATAAATAGCAGAGATGACATCACCATCTTCCAGCCTGTTGCTGTTCAGCTGTCAATTATTTTTAACAGAGGTTACAAATATTAATAGATGGTGGTAAAATCTATAGCATGATTTAACAATAAACTCACATTCTATCTTTTTGTCTGTCCATTTCTGTGTGAGCTTCTCTGTCTCTCTTACACACACACACACACACACACACAGAGAGAGAGAGAGAGAGAGAGAGAGAGGAGAGAGATTTAGATTTTAAAGGCTAATTATTAGAACAAAAAATCCATGGATCTGAAAAATCCATCCCCTGACTCAGCCAAGGCTCTTATCTTTAGTAATCCCTTAACATATTGTCCATGCAGAGGGACAAATGTGTCCTTTGAAACACTACCTGGGGTGCCTTTAACCAAGGTCTCCACTTCATTGTACCATGAGAAAAATCAGGGTTTGACCTTGAACCAGCATCTGCCTGCCTGTAAGGCTTTAAATGAACCTAATATGTCAAAGGCATTGTCCTCCTTCCCATTCCGTCATAGAGGGAGACATGAGTAAACACCAAGAAAATGGCTCTGGATCTAGAAATCTTCATTCAACATTAACCTTGAACAAATCCCTTGACCTTCTCCATCCTGCTACCATGAAGTGACTGTGTACCAAGCCAATTCTGCATCTGGAGCAAAAGTCTCCAAGGGATCTCTTCCCACTGCAGCTATGATATAGGAGATGGGAGACAGCGCTGGTCCTCTAGGTACCCCTCAAGACATGGGAAAACATTACCAAACAGAGCCTTATAAGTTCATTGTTTCTGATGGAACAAACCAACTCCCATGGCAACCCAAGGTGACCAACCACCTTGGAAGGTCACAGGACAACTGCATTTCCCAGGGTCTTAAGGTTCTTTACATGTCTTGGGAGAATAAACATCTGACCTCTGCTGGAAATGACAAGGAAAAGGAAGGAGGAGCTGGGAAACAGAGGCACTATTATTTTTCAGTGTACATATGTGTATGTACATTTATATAAATAGCAACTGAAATGGAATGGAGGGTGCTTGCTATTTTAAGGATAAGCTCCAGTAGTAAAGTCATCTCCCAAGTGACGCCATTTACTGGCCGTGTGCCCTTGCATCCAGACGAAGTTGTGCTGCTTTCTATTCCAGTCACATCCAATGCCTCTTACCAATCCATCCGTCTTAATCAGCACCTACCACTTGCAGCAGCAGCCCGGCAAGCGGGAAGCCAGGGCATGGGGATGCGAGGGCAGTGGCGAGAGGTGACGTCATGGAGGGGAGGAAAGAAAGACGAGCGAAAAAGAGCTGGCGAGGAGGGGAAAGCAGAAGGCCAGCCGTATTACACTCCTGGGTACCTCCTCCATCTGCATGCTCAGATGCTTGTCTCAGTCAGGTGGCTGGTAGGTTAGTGAACCAGCATAGGGCATACATCCTCAGGAACATTGTGATGACATTTCTATGGTGCTGAGATCAGGGACCCTGCTCCTAATGCTACTGATACAGGAGACATTGGGTGGGTGTAGCAAGGTAAAAAGCAGTGACTTCCTTCTGAGTCTCCTCCCTGCTTTGCTCCTGGCCTCTTGCCTCAGCCTCATCTCATTCTTGCTGTTCAGCAACCCTAGCCCCAAGCACACTGGACTCCTGACCTATTCAAACCACTATATGCCCTTCTAGAACATTTCCCTGCAAATTTCAACCATCTGATGGCCCAGCTTTTTCAAAGGTGGTCAGGGCTCCGTGCCTTCCTCCTTCGGCTCAGCTATACAGAATCACAGGCAGCCTCAGTCATTGAGGGTGATTCCCAGAGTGAATCTTGCAGATGCTGAGCCCAGCTCAGCAAAGCCTCAGTCATCCCTATCACAGGCTCCAGAAACGATTCCACATTTCATTTACCTGACCCCACTAGATCTGAATACCTTGTTGGCCCATGGGTATATATATCCAACCCTTGCTCATACTCACATGCAAAGCACCCACACCACCAATGCCGTGTAGTCACATGGCAAAGGGTGTGCACTAAGTACCAACCCCCTGGGGAAATCCACTCCAATCTGAATTTAATCCTGATTCAGTTTGAGATGTCATTTCACCTGCAGGGACAATCTCTGCAGAGCCAATCCCCAGTCTGGTCTGGTCTCCTCTCCTGAAGAATGACTCAGCTAGATCTTCTGCAGTTTGAAGTGCTCATGCTATTCGGGAGGATTTGGGCTTGAAATCAGTGGGATCTGGCCACATCAGAACTCAGGGTTAGTGGGATACCTGCAGAAAGAGTTCTGGCCAGGGAAATGGTGAAGGAGGCTCTGTGAGGTGACTGTGCTCATGCCTGACCACCACCAGGTCACAGCTGCTCCAGGAATTAAATCAGTAACTGGCTCTATGATCAGTAATTCTGAGTGCTTTTCTGTCACCTTTGCCTGACTATGCCAAGGTTTAGAAGCTAGTGGCCATCGAGTGCCTGCCCTTCACTCATGCCTGGAAGGCTCCTCTTAACCAGCAGAATGACCACAGAAGGGAAACCACCCCATCTACAGATGACAAGTCTCAACTCAGTGAAGTAATAAATATAAGAATGACAATAAAGACTTGCCTGATTCCAGGCATGCTTCAGACTCCTCCTTCTTTCAGCCTAAGGAAGAAGCATAACATCAGAGACAGAGTGTGGATTCATAAAAGACATCTCCCAGCCAAGGGCACCTCACACGTATGACGAATGCATAGAGGCTAGAAGTCGGCTTCGGGTGTGAGACTAAAGGTCAGCCTCAGGCATCCCTCAGGAGCCATCCACCTTGGTTTTTTTGTTTGTTTGTTTGTTTTTTTGTTTTGTTTTGTTTTGTTTTCGAGACAGGGTTTCTCTGTGTAGCCCTGGCTGTCCTGGAACTCACTCTGTAGACCAGGCTGGCCTCGAATTCAGAAATCCGCCTGCATCTGCCTCCCAAGTGCTGGGATTAAAGGCGTGCGCCACCACCGCCCGGCTCACCTTGTTTTTGAGACAAGGCTTCTTACTAGAATGCCAGGCTTGCTTTAACACTGGGCTGACTGGCCAGCAAGCCCGAAGGGTCAGCTTATCCCAAGCACTGGGATTACAAGTGGATGCTACCAGTACACCCCATCTTTATTTTTTTTTTTTAATTTGTATGAGTTCCAGGAGTCAAACTTGAGTCCACATGCTTGTGAGAAGTACGTTACTGATGGAGCCATCTTCACCTCCCCAAGTTGCTCATATCTTAAAAATCCCAGGAGATTCTCAGGACTGCAACATCAGCTCACCTGCCACCTAACATCTACTTTCCACGCCTGAGTGAGTCCTACACCAAGCCAGGCTTTGGGGAATGTGGATATTCAAGGAGCTGCATGGGAATATCATCAGCAGGGATGCGAAGAGATCCTGTTTCCATCATCAGGACTGCATCAAGCAGGGCAGGGAGTATGTCTCCACACTCTCCTCAAGCCCTATATGGGACTGAGACTCCATGAAAATGGCTCTTATCCAAGCCTACATGCTGATCAGTGACTGAACTAAAGGTAACAGGGCAGGATGGACACTGGGAGTAGGAAGAATGGCCCACATGCCTGCAGAACATTAAGAAGAATGGTGTCTATAGACATTATATATGCTCCCTGCTGCAATAGTGGCATGAAGATTACGGGGATAACCAATCGTTTTCTGATTGGATCTGAATTCAGCTCCATCGGAGGTAATTCGTGCCTGGTACTGTAAACATTGTCAAAAAATGAAACAAAACAAACAAAAACAAACAAGGGAAGTCATAGACCCTAGGGAAGAAAGAACCACTATGATGGGCTTATCTTGTCTTCTAAATATTAATTTTTATATGCTTAAGTTAATGCTGCTCTCCATCTTGGTCAGTGAAGCTTCCTCTACAGTGGGCAGCAGTCAAAATAACAAGAATCAGTGACTGTTGAGTGCTTGTCCCTTGATGGAACATCTATAGCAAGGCCTCCACACAAGTCTCAAGAAGCATCATGGAAGGGGGCTGTGAGAGCTAAAAGATGGAGAGGAGTGTAGCTGTCTTCTGGGTGTGGTGTGGTTGTTGCATACATGAACTCGCTGCAGCTTTTGTTACCTGCGCAAGATCAGGTCCACAGGATCAATCAGACACTGGACTCAGTGGGTTACAAACAAAGCAAAACCAAATGGAAGAGGATACGAAGACTGTAGGTTGTGTCTGAGAAGTTCAGCAGCTGTAGGGGAGGGAAGTTGGGGATGGAAGTGACCAGTCTATACCTGTACGAAACTGTCAAGGAAGAAATAAAGTTTTAAAAATAGATTTTAAAAAGGAAAAAGAAAAAAAGCTGGGTGACGGTGGCACATGCCTTTAATCCCAACACTCAGGAAGTAGAGAAAGGAGCATCTCTGAGTTCAAGGCCAGCCTGGTTTACAGAGCGAGTTTCTGTGACAGCCAGGGCTACACAGAGGAACCCTGTCATGAAAAACCAAACAAAACAGATGTGTTTCCTAAAAGTCAGCTCTGTCATGAAGTCATTCTCCTCCTGTGTTAGGCTCATCACACTTCATGGTGGCACTGGGAACAAGACTCTGGACCACTGGGACATGCTAACTAGAATGTGAATGTGAACTGATAGATTGGTAGAACTTCCGCAGGCTCCGTAGCCACAAACATCACATGCTTCCTTCTAAAATTCATGTGTACAATCCTCACCCACAAGACAACAGTTTCAGAAGTAGAGACATTAGGTAGTAACTGGATCCTAAGGATAGAGCCCTTACAGGTAGGACTGTGCCCTTACGAAATACCCCAGAGAGCTTTCTCCTCTGCCATGTGAAGACAAAACAAACTCCTGTCTGTCTGGAGGCCAGGAAACAGACCCTCACCAGACACCGCATCAGCCAGCACTTTGACCTTGGACTTCTCATGTTCCAATACTATGAGAAGGAAATGTCTGGAATTTATAAGCCAGACAGACTGTGGTATTTTATTACACACTATTCAGGAGTTACTTACAAATCTCACGCCTTCGTCACTTTCGTCACTTTTGCTGCCAGATTTGGAAACTTTCTGGAACTATTTCGACTCTAGTGAATGCTATTTAGTTGGGGAGCAGATAGATAGAGTAAGAGAAAGAGTCCAGTGTGTTGTATTAAATAATTTAATCTCAATTGGGGTTTTCTATTCTGCCTTTGATCATTTAGTTCCCAGATAAAAGACACAAAACCTTATATTTATAATAAGCTAGCTCTATATACTATAGCAAGGCAGAATCTACCTCCTATGCTATTATGTCTTCTTCCCTGCCAATAACCCCGAGATAGGACTTGCCATGTTCCATCTAGGCTGTCCTTAATCCTAATTGGCCAGCCCTCATGGCCATGTTTTTATGACTCACCTAACCCATGGCATCTTCTCCTCTCTCCTCCTTCTTCTCTTCCCTTCTTGGTCCTGCCTTAGACCCCAAGCCCAGGAACTGAAACCTCACTATGTCTCTTCTGCCCAGCCTCGGGATGTAAGCAGTTCTAGTCACCAACCAGGAATAACTTGGGGGCAGAGGGGAGTAAGGTTACTGAGTGTTCCTTGGTGTACGTGAGAAACTCCTCATCCCTGGGGACAACCAGACCTTAGGGACCAGTATTTATCATTACAATACATAGCAACAGACCAAACCTCAACACCACAGGTCTTTGTCCAACACCAAAGGTCAACCTTCTTGGTCTCAGTTAACTGATCGATCTACATGATAAAGGGAGACCAAGACAGATCTCTGTTCCAGTTTCACATCTGCTGCTCCTCTGACTGACAAAAGCAGTTTAGGGGAGAGAGGGTTTATTTAAGCTCAAAATTCCAGGTTACAATCCATCAAGCATGGAGTGAAGGCTGCAGGAACAGCTACATCACATCCACAGTCAAGAGCAGACAGACTGCTTGTACTCAGCTTGATTTCTCCACTCTATACAGTTCAGGACCCTCTCTGCCTAGGGAGTGGTGTCACCCATGCCCACTGGGATGGATGTTTCCACATCAACTATGACAATTCCTCAAGGATGTGCCTACAGATCAACCCAATATAGACAATCCCTAATTGATAATCTCTGGAGTGATTTTATGTTCTGTCAAGTTGACAACTAAAGCAAACCGCCATACTTTCCAAACCTTTCACAGCTAAACTTACTACTGATCTGCACAGATGGAGAGAGAAAATTTAAAGGAAGCAATGACTAGAAAATTACTTTCCTTCCATAATCATTTTCTGTTACCATCTTCTCAAATCAATAGAATCACTTATAGATATTGACTAAAATATTTATGGCTCTCTGTTCTTACTTTCTATTAAGGGGCATCTGCAAGGAGATGGGCCACAGCCACTCTCAGCTGCCTCTGACTAGTGTCACTGGCCCTTAAAGGCACTTGGCTCCTCTATCAGTGACTTGTAGCCTGTACTGACAGCTTTACCTTACCACCCAGTTAACCCGAGCAGTAGCTCTGAGGTACTTTCCTACATCCCCACCGTCTACCTTATGTTCTTCACATGGAACTGGAGTTAGGTGAGAAAGAAGAGAATAAGAAATGTATTTCCCCAATTACAGGGGAAACATAGCAGAGAGATTTTCTTTGCAAAGTTTCTTCTATGAAGAAGAGGGAAACAGGACACTCCATTTACTCTCTTAGCTTCCTGTCTCCCATATCTTGTGGCAGTGTAAGTTGGAGTGTGTGTTGTGTGTTGTGGTGGTGGTGGCGGTGTGAACACTCTTCTAGTCCATAGAAAAGGATTGGACTGAAGCTAAGGAATTAGTTCAGTGAGTAGATTTGCTGCTACACAAGCATGAAGAGCTAGTGTGAATCCCCAGTGCCCATTTAGGAGCCAGGCATGGTGGTGCACATCTGTGGACCTAGTACCGGTTAGGGAGATAGAAGTAAGTGCTGTTAGGGGGCGGGGCTTTCAGGCCAGTCAATCTAGCCAATACAGTGACCTCCAGACTCAATGCGATACCCCATCTGAAAAACTAGGTAATAGAGGAATGCACTGGACATTGATTTTTGCATCCACATGTGCATACATGACACATGCAATTTATTTTTAATAAGGGACTCTCTTTAGTACAAGAGACCATAATCACAGTCCACTTTTAACTCTGCAATTTATCCCCTAATAAGGAGACAGACAGATACTGAGACACAGACAGAGATAGACAGGTATACACACCCCACAGGCTTTCTAACAGGATTGCCTTTCCTCCAGAAAGACACCCCATGCCTTCATATTTCTTTCCTCAGGTCATCTCAAGTAAACTGACCTTCATATCTTCTGGGCCTATTTTACTATAAGTGACTCTGTTCTACAAAACTTCCCAGAGAATCTGGGCTATTGGCCACCCTGCTCAGCCTGGTGCTATAACAGTGACTTCTTACAAGTCTCTAATTCTCTCTGTATGTCCAAAGCTTGTTTTAACTTGGAGCTCAAAACAATGCTAGGAATGACAGATGTGGCTGTCTTCATCTTTTAGATGGGGAGACAGGAACATGGATATCCAGGGCTATGCAGCAATACGCAAGATAGCGGGGGCAGGGAAGACTCGGGGAGTGACTCAGCTACTCAACCCCTCATACCTGTCTCCACCTCCTAGCCTGCACAGTAAGCAGATGCCAGACAATTCTACCACTGCAGAAATTCTTAAAAGGAGAGAAGCTCAGGGAAAGGAGGCCATTCTGTAAAGTCCACCCAACCCCATTTTAAAAGAAACTCCATTTTGAGTGATACCATGGGCTAAACTCCAATCCCAGGAAGAAAACCACAAAGTCCACCTAAGCAAACATTCCATGACAACCCACCCACCTTAGCAACAGTCAGGCTACAATAGCAGAGTCAAGGTACACAGAGATAACCTAAGACATCCTGCAGAAAATAAATAACCTAGCCATCCTGTTTGTCAGGCGGTTTTGTCCCCGTGTTCAGTTCCTGAAGATTACACTAGGAATGCAGTTTTTTAAAATATTAACTTGCTGACCCATATGGAAATTCCCCAAGCTTGCTGTAACCACAATAGATACCCTGCACCCCTAGACTCAGGGCTCTCACTTCTGACCCTCTGCGATGGGGACGGTGAGAGACCTTGCTTGAGAGCTTGTAATAAACATCTTTATGTGTTTGCATCGGAATTGGTTCCTCTGTGGTCTTTGAGGGGTCCCTGCGACTTGGACATAACAATTCTGTCTGGAGAATGGGTGTGAGTAGTGGCCCACTGGTACAAACATCTGTGAGGGCAATAGAAAACAAGTAGGGTGACGAATATTGGACAGGGGTGCTGGGCAGTGGAAATTAAAATGCAGATCTATGTTCCAGTAGCTGAGATCCTGAAGGAAGGAAGTTAAGACAAAGCATCCCTTCCCCATTAATAAGCAACCACACTAGGAACTGAGAGGATTGAGACCAGAAAAGAATGGCAGGTTAGGACTTCCAACTGACTCTGAAACACCAGGATCAGAGGTGCATGTCCTCTAAACCCAGGATGCCTTCCAGAGCTGAAGGGTCTCCTACAGAGGTCCTGACCCCACCCATATTTAACAGAGGAGAAGGCTGGCCAGGAAGGGGGGAGGCATATATACACAGCAGAAGGGCAATGGTCCAGCTCTGACATACTCAGGGTCCGTGTCCCAGGACCCACTGACACAGCTGGCCCTGCACCTGACATTTCCAGGAAATCTTTCTCTCAATCTAAGGAGAAGAAAGCAGGGGATTGGCCATGCGCATGCGCATGCTCACCACCCGTGAGCACGCAGCCCGGGTTGTCATTTTGAGCCTAATTGTTTTAGCACCAGCTGTCACGTCTGTAGAATTCTTCTCTGGCACTGGTGACCTGCAAACTCTAGAATAATGAGGATGTGTTTAAAAATAGCCCCGATTCCTCGAATTCACCTCTCCTCACCCGCCCTTCTCCATCTTACTGACAGGCTTGTTAAGAACTCCACTTCAAATTTATGAATATAAAACAAAAATTTTTTTTGATTCAGACTTATTAGGAGGATACAGTGAAGTGGTGGACAAGGAGAAGGCCAGGGCCAAAGCTCCACTCTCAGGAGGTAGGCTGGGAAGCTGCCAGATGCTCTACCTGAGCCTCGGGGGTCCATTCTGCACAGTCTTTTACTGCATCACTCGTTTCCTCCATGACCCCAGGGCAGGCTCCATCCCCCCAGGCCCTCCATAGGCACACCTAGAATTGGACCGTTCAGCTTCTGGGAGCATGTTAATAGGGGACAAGCCAACTCCATAGCTGGACACAGCCTTTTCTAGTTGCCAAAGCTAGACACAGCCTTTACTAGTTGCATGTTGGGGGTTTAGCTCCTGAATACCCATAAGCCTCAATTTCTGGTGCTTAGAAGCCAGCTCTTTCAGTGGCTATAGTAACACACAAGAAATGTCAAGTATCCACTACTTCATACCCAAGAGACAGGGAAACTCTTACGCCTGCCCTTCTTTTTCCTCCTTCCTGTGCCCAGTGGTCATAGCCTTTGAATCCCAACAACTGTTCTGTGATCTCCAAAGAGGCAACTTCAGTCACAAGGAGCTTCTGTGTGTGGGCGGAAGAGATTTCTTCCACGTCACTGAGAAATTGGGGGAGAATTTAATGTCAGGCAGTAAGGAACCTACTGGTATGAGTCACCTCTTCTAGGAAAACAGTGTGAGGGGCATTCAAATCTGATTGTATTGACTGACTGAGGAAGCAGTCGCCATGAGATGTTAAGAGAAAACGTTGGAAACGAATTGTATTTACAATGTATTCTCATTAATGTGACTGCAAACACTGAAATGAAATTAGACGGATTGTTGACAGATGGTCTGTAGGAAGAGAGCTCATTAGAGAGAATTTTCCCTGGATGTATGTATACCATTTTATTTCTAGAACAAAAAGGGTGGGGGGGGTTGTGTGGCTTATGCATGCATGGGGGTGTGGTGTATATATGTGGGGGTAAGATATGAATGCCTGTGCATGTATGTGGAAGCCATAGGTCAACACTTTTTTTTTTTTGGAGGCATGATATTTAAACCTAGAGCTTGCCAACTGTCTAGGCTGCGTGGCCAGCAAGTCACTGGGACCCACTTATCTCCACTGTTCCTTCCCAGGAGCTGAGGCAAAAGTGCATGCTCAGACACTCACCCTTTTATTTGAGGACTGGGATTTGAACTCAGGTCCCTGTCTTTGCACAGTGTGTCACTTACTTTTCTCACTGTTCTGGTGAAAGAACACCTGACAGGAAGCAGCGTAAGAAAGAAAGGGTTTACCTTGACTTACACAGTTCCAGAGGATATATCTGTCATGAAAGGGCCTTCTTGATGCAGAAGCAGGAGCTGGTCACATTGCACAGGCGGGAAGCAGACGACAGAACAAGAATGCCACAGGGCTACACATCTCAAGGCTTGCTCCCAACGGTCTACTTTCTCCAGGCCTAAGAGTTCTGCAACTCTCCTTAGCAGCACCACCAGCGAGGATTCAAACACCTGAGCCAGGAGCTGCTCCCAACATACTGTGAGAGAACAGCGTGAGGCCGTAGTGTCTATGTAGAGACAGGTGTCCACCCACCAAACCCCTTACTGTAAGCATGAGTATGAACAGAGTTGGACAGCAAACTGAGAAGGGAAAATACGTCAGGAGGGAGCTGTCAGGTAGATCAGTGACAGAACCCCTTAGTCATGCTCAGGCTCACTGAGGACCTACACAAGGAGGATCTGGAATGTAAAAGGTCAGGCCTTTGAGTCCATGAAAACACATGGCAAAGAAGAGTCCATCCACTTCCCTTGGGCCTAGACTAGTGCTGCAGAAGCAAACGTTACCTGAACTCTAGGCTGACAGACTATATACCCAGAGTGAACTGAAGAGGCAGAACAGTGTTCCTGTAGAGCAGATGTGGGCACCTAAATTCACCAGAAGACCCTCTGATGCCTCAGTCTGAAGATAAATGAGGACCAGAAAGGGATGTAAATTTTCTAAGGTCAAAGAGCCACTCAGGCATGAAGGTCAAATGGGAGTCTGGGTTTCTAAGCAAACAGGCACAAATCCTGAGGACGTACACACACAATCCTCCTGGCGACTCTAAGAGGCAGGTACCATCACTACTTCTGTCTACAGAGAAGTGTGCCAAGGCTAGAGAGAGAGAAAGGACCTGCCCAAGATCTCTGGAAAAGGTCATGGAGGCTGACCTTCATGGCCATGGCAATAGCCAGTAGCCTCCATGGAAGAGGGGAAGATGGGAGAAAAGGGTCAGGAGAGATGTGTTGGTCTCCACTGTTCACAAAGCAGGATCAAGGACAGTGACCTCCAAAGGCCCCAGAGGTGGTCTTAGAAGAGATGTGTGTTGGGGACTCTGTTTCCTAGATGCTGAGCCTGTCAGCTTGGCTTGGGAAGGCCTAAGACAGTCAAAAACTCTTGACAACAACTTGTTGCCATAATAGTACTTAAGAGGTTTAATATCTGTCCCCCTGTCATTAAATGGCAACTAAGTACTTGTGCCCATAACGTTGCTGCTTGGGGGACCCTGCCATCCCCAAATCTAATGCTTCTAGAACTGGCGAGAGAAGTGAAATTAAAGTCAGCTCCTTCATATTTCTACCAATTATCTACCCACACTTTGCAAAGCGAGTTGAACAAAAACCAAAACCTACTTCAGAGGGCATCTTTAGGCAGCAGGGACTCTTACAGGAATCTCAGGACTCAGCCTGGCTCTGGCTCTGCTTCTGAGCCCATTCGATCCAGGCCACTTGGAAGGAGCCTCTGAGGGCCCTTCTCTGAATCTCTCCTTTCTCCAACAGTCAGGCCACTGGCACCATGGGCCTCAGGCACCATGTAAACACTGCTTTGCCCAAGCATGTCTTTCCTCACCAGCAGACAGGCCTAAGAGGCCAGGAGGGATTTGGTAGCTCTCTAGATCTGTCATAATCACAGTGTTTAAAGGTCCCCAAATGCCCATTAGACAATCCACGCCTCTAACAGCCAGTAAATACTCCAGACCTGGTCAGCATTTTTAAAGGTCCTTAAATAGCTCATTTACATAATCCATATTTCCAGAGCCCTAAGCATTTGCCTTTCCCACTGAAGCTCTCTCTATCTTTATTAGGGGTGAGAAAGAAAATGCAGGGGACCCTTTGCTCCCCTTCTGGGAAAATCGATTCTAGTTCTTAAAATGACCATATGTTCCAAAGAGGCTGAGAACTAACCACAAAAGGCAAATATCTAAAGGGAAGATGGTAACCTACATAGGCCTACAAATATTCTTTCCTGGAAGGCTAGAAATCCCAAACCCTCCTTGCCCTCCAGAGGATACTCATTACAGAAGCAGTCTTTCTGCAAATACTGCCACCGAGATGGGAGCCCTCCTCCCCCCTTGCTGATTCTTCCTGGAGGCCCTGAGGGATGCATCTAGCTCTGCATTCTTTTTAAGGTTTATTCTCGGCTCTATCTTCTCATAGAGAGAAGAAGGGCAAGTTAAGTTACTAAGCTGTTTAGGTGCCAAGACTGGGGAATCAATCAACATAGCTCTGGGTAAAGCCACTGTCCAATGATCAATAACCTGTGAATGAAGGTCCCAGGACACAGAGAAAGGAACCCAAGAACAAGAAAGACCCTCACTGTGAGCCTCAGCTGTCATACAAAGAAAAATTGTGTCTTGTTTAGGAGATGAAGTGTGAAACCAACTGCAAACACATGCAGAATCCGTGACCCAAACCAATGGATTGTGGAGTCGAAGGAGTCCCGAAAAGGTATGATTGAAAGAATGTATTGATTTAGAACAGGTGTGTCACATGACATATTGGGGTTGTGCTTACCTTGGTGTTGGGAGCACTTGGAGACACAGACACTGGTAACAGTGCCACCTAGGTGCTGCTTGCCTGAACACAGTTGTGCTGTCTAGGTGGTTTGTTTGTGGTAATCTATGTTCTCAACTTCCAGCAAATCTTCTCCCGGTGTACTCTGACTCCACCCCCAACACCAGCTGGCTCACAACAGAAGGAAGGTTGTAGAGAAAGCTGGCGTGGGATATGGGGCGAAGGAAATGAGTGGAGATGGAGAATAGGCACGGGATGGGGGGAGTGAGGGATAAGTCTGGGTCCACTTCTGCCTCCTTGCAGTAATGCCCCAGTCACCGCACAGGTGGGAGCGGCGGAGCAATGCAGAGCCGCCTCAAGCGCTGCGCCAAGACACTGCTGGTGGGCAGTGGTGGACCGGTTCAGGAATCTACCCTCTCTCCTCCCTCTAAGTGGGACTACAAGATCTGGCAACTAGACTTGAACAACATGGCTCTCTGAAAAACTACTCTGACTGGGCATCCTTGCTCCACAACCTGGAGGGCTGCAGGCCACCTTCCTGGAGTTGTTCCTCTGGGTATAGCAGGCGGCTGCTGGGTGAAAGGCGGCCAGCTCCACAGAGGACCCGGGGGCGACCTCGGTTTCCACTCTGTCCCGGTCCTGCCGGCTCCCAGGTCTTGATGTCCCTATCATTTCGTGCTTGTTTCAGGCCAGCCCCACAGCTGTAAGAGGGTGACGTGGCGCTCCAGGGCTGGCCACCTAGAAGCTCAAAGCACAAGGAGCACAGAGCGGTGCCAGGGGGCGCCCTCTACGCTGGAGAAGAAGACCCTTTTTTTCTTTCTGCTCCGCCTTCGCTTTCCCACCCAGTGTCACTAGTATTTCCTAGTTCCTGTCTGGAGATCCTCACTCTCCCTCCCACACACTGTCTGGGGACACAGGGAGCCCTCAGCGAGGTGTTGAGAATGCCCCTGCTCGTCAACGCCATAAATGACACCATTTCCGAGGAACCTCCCCGCCCTCCCCCATTCCCACCTCAAGCAGCCTGCATCTGAGCTGCAGCTCGTCCCCTGCCTGCTCCTAGTCCCTCACTCTCTGCAGTGCCCGACTCTAAGCCAGGTGTCTGCCTCTCCACTACCTCATCTCTGCCAGCACCACGCCTCCCAGGCCTAAGAGCTACAAGCGCCCCCCTTTTCTCTTTCCCAGCTCCTTCCTAGGTTCTTGCCTCTCAAACCCAGGCCACCCAAATTCTGAGCAAGTCACCTTGCCTTTAGGTAGACAGATATCATACTTAGATGTAGACGGCAAAACTATGCAGACAATAATAGATTACTGATGGATGATGGGGAGATTGACAGATACGATTTGAAGAGAGAAGGTTGGATAATGAAAGATAGATTACTACAGACTATACATTTGCATAGATGATAGATACATGCAAATGTTTGAGACAGATGTAAACATATATGTACTTATAAACAGATAATACACAGAGAGTACACAGATGCATGGACAGACAGAAGGATATGCGATATGCATGTATGTCCAAAAGGGACAACTTAGGATCTGGTCTGGTTAGGACAGCATGTGAGCTTTGATAACTTATGAAATAAAAATGTAGTCAAGCTATACAACCTCTAAAGTGCTTTTTGAGCCCATCTGACACTGCCCACAGAAGCAGCTTAACTTGCACGCTCCAATGCCAGGCCAGTGCAGATGGTCCAAGCATAGCTCAAGTACTGTGGAACTTGGCTGGTAGCATCGTCAGACCCATTCATTCCTTTCTTCATCCACTCCCTCCCTCAAGGAGTGTCTGCAGAGCTCCATGCAGATGAACACTGCTAGGTGTTCACCGAGAGATCAGGTGGCCACATGCCCACTCACTAAAGAAGACCCACTCACTATCAAACTGGATCCATGTGGCAGCCACCCTGGGAAAGATTATTAATGGGAATGTTAGCCACATGTTGTGGCACCTGCCTATATAATAGAAGCACTCAGGAGACAGGCAGGATTGCCATGAGTTTAAAGACAGCTTGGGCCTCGACTCTGTCTCAAGAAAAACAGAGACAGAAGAGGAAAGATTATGAGATTACTAGACATATGATGGATGAACATCTGCCCGTGAAGCCTAAGGATAAGATTAGGGAAAGGCAAATCAGGCTGAGGCAGCAATGTAGGTCCTGGTCTCCTGAGAAAGGCAGCTGGGCTGGATCACAGGACCCTGAAGTGGCAGTGGGGTCAGGGACACAAAGAATGCCCTGGAGAAAACAAGAGGGTCAGTGTGACAGTAATTATAAACTGTCAACGTCACAGTACCTGAAGTCACAGTAGGTGCCTCCAGGCACAGCTGTAAGATTATATAGGTTAGGTTAGCCTCTGGGCATGCCTGTGAGGGGTGACCATGAGTAGGTTAATTGATGTGAGGAGATACACCTTACCTGAGGAGAATACATTCCCTGGACTGTATAAATTAAAGCAAGCTAAAAGCTAGCATTCACTGCTCTCTGCTTCTTGACTGTGGATGCCATGTGGATGGCTGCTCCAAGCTCCTGCTGACTTGATCCCGTCACAAGGACCTGTGCCCTTCAACTGTGATCTCAGATCAACTTTCTCTCCTTCGAGTTGAGCTTCTCAGGGTATTTTATCAAAGGAACAGGAAAAACAATCTAGGATAGACAGCTAAGGCCTGGTTGAGAGTGGCTTTGACAGCCAGCCTGAAGTTCCATTCCTGTCTCTTCTGCTACACTTGTTCCCAGGCACCTAAGATGACACAGGGTGGACCTTCAGTCTTCTGGGTCAGATTTCAACCCCATGGACACGTAAGACTTCCACAAGAACAGCTGTGGAAGTCAGAGGTTAGCACTGCAGCAAACCGTTCTCCCTCTGTCTGCCCTGAATCCCCTCACCCACTCAGGGACAGCCTCCTCCTCATGGTGACTCATCCCTGCTCCACTCCCAGCTCCTTTCCTGCTTCTAGCTAGTTACCATGGTGACCTCAAGGAACCAGGTTCATACCTACCTTGTCTGTTAAAACCTGGCTTTTGGAATCACTCCAGGATTGAATACTGTTCTTAGCCTGCAGAGATATTTAGCAGGTACCACCTGTGGGGAGAGGAGCTTCCTCTTCTGCGAGAGTTTAGGAAGAGAGCTATAGTGGAGAAGGGAGGTCCAAGGACAGATACCTCCATCACCAAGATGCTAGGCCAGTATTTCTTTCTGAATTTCAGGGCTCAATATTGGAGGTATGCTAAGACAGTTTTCTATTACTATAACAATTATCAGAAATAACCAACTGTTAAAAAGAAGAGATTTAAGTTTATGTCTGTTTGGTTTGCATGAGATGTAGCTGCCTTGGAACTTGCTATATAAACCAAACTGGCCTTGAACTTGTGGTGGTGATACCCCTGCCTGTAAAACCCCACCCCCCACACACAAATGGTTGAATTACAGCCATGCTCCACCATGCCTTGCTAAAGAGGAAAGTTTGGGCTCTCTGTTTCTGAGGATCCATATATAATGGCAGTGTGTGGTAAGCTAACCTGGCTATACAATCATGGCTGCTGTTATTTTAAGCATAATGTATCTCTTACAGGCTCATGATTTGAGAACCTGGCCTCCAGGTTGTGGTGTTATTTTAAAGGCTGTGACTAGTAACTTTTAGGAGGTGGGACTTTGAAGATCTCCAGCACCGGCTATTTTCTGTGCTTCCTGTTTGCTGCACATGGACAAGCCTCTGCCATGAACTCTGCCATGCCTTCCCAACCCTCTGAAACTATGAGCCCTTCTTCCCTTAAGTTGCTCCTGTAAGGCAACTTTCTTCCAGCAATGAGAGAAGCAACTGTCACAGGAAGAAATGGAGAGGAAAGAAGACCATCCCGGTGGTCCAAAGACTTCCCATCGGGCTCCATCTCTAAGTCCCTGCAACCTCCCACTAGCACCGTGCTGGGGATGGCTTCAATACACGGGTTTGGGGGAGATACTCCACAGCCAAACTGCAGCAAAGAGGAGGGGCCAGCAGCTGAGAACTGCCCGAGGTCTAGAGGGAAACTATGGGTGACATCAGAAGTCCCCACTGTTCCAGGCCATGACATGTGTCCCAGTTGAGAATATGCTTGGGAGGGCCACAGACTTGTTTGTCAAAAGCTGTTGTTCTCATCAAATTTACACAAACCACCACCAAAATGTCAGTCAGCTTTTCACCACTTTAATGAATGTATACAATGGTCAGCTTAAGGAAAAAGGGAAAGGTTTTATTTTGACTTGCAGTTTTGAAGGGTTTTGGCCACTACAGAGGGCCTACAACAGCATATCGCATTGCAGCTAGGACATGTGGCAGAAGGAGTTGGTAGGGTCAGATACAAAACAAAGAGGCAGGAAATGCAGCCAACAATCCCCTCAAGGAGATGGAATCCCCAGTGACCTAAAACCCTCCACCAGGCCCCACCTGGAGGGACTCTAGCCAGCCAGAGCATGGCAAACATGGCTCTGGTCGGCCTTGTCCTTCTCCTCCATTCCCTCTGCCTTGCTAAAACCATTAGATTACATTCCTGAAGCTAGACACCAAGGTCTGATCTTTTATTTGGCCACATCCTCCTCCTGGAGCTGACTACCAAGGTCCAGCTATCAATGTTTTGAAGTCCAGCAATCAAAAGCCCATGTTGGCTGCCCTAATTAATCATGCCCAATTAAAATGAAACACCTTTGGGGTTTCCCATTTTACCTTTATAAACTCCCATTTGCCTAGGGGCCAAGTCTGTATCTTCTCCTTTGTCACTCCTCCCCAAATATCCCTTCTTCCTTTCCCTTGTTCCCTCCCCCTTCTTCCTTATCACCTGTCTTTGGTTCTTACTCCCTGTCCTTTGTCCTTCTGAGGCAAATAAATCTCCTTTAGGCTGAGAACTTGGTTTGGGGGGTCCTGAGCCAATATGGGTCCCTTCACCACCTCTTAAAGTTTATCACACCACCTTAAAATAGCACCAAGCTCAAGACTAAGCCTTTAATATGCAGGATTTTGGATGATATTCCAGACTACAGCAATAACCAAAATGATCTTCCTGAAACATGGTACATTCTCTCCTGCCTTGTACCCTCAATAGTCCCCCATTGCCAAGAACAAGAGAAACAAACATTTGTCAAGTCAGGCAAGTGGGCACGCTCTCCAAGGAAGGCTGGGCTCATTGGGGCAGATGACAGTAGATGACAGTGGGCCTTTCTCTCTGAGTCATGATTCTTTCCTTGTCTTGGCAGGACTCAATTCTGCCTTGATATCTGGAACAGAGTGCTTAAAGGCAAGTTACCCTCAAACCAAGGTTTTAGGAGTGAGGCTTGGGTTGCTGGTAGTACTGGAGCTTGAGCTGAGCTCTTGGTGGTGCTAGGCTCAGTTCAAGTTCAAGGCATTCAAAGGCAGGAGGAGACCGATGTGCATGTCACATTCTAAGCATACTCCTTGTGACTGCAACCATCTACAGTCTAGTCACTGTGGAAGTAAGAATAGAGCCCGGCCAATCAGACCCTGTGTGAGGCCTTGGGTTCTCAATGTACGATGCTGAGAGGTGTGTCAGGTATCTGAAGAACAAACAGGAGCATGGACATACATGCCTGCTGCCTGGACAGTGCTGTGCCCTTACCGGAGTCACGGCTTTAACATGGAGAAATGCTGTGAGTGCTTCTAGGAAGGAGCGTTCCTGTCTGCTACCCATGGTTCTCTGAGTCTGAGCCACCCCTTGATTCCCAGGCTGAGTGAAAGAGCTCTGGGCTACTATCAGATAAGAATGCCCCCACAGTATACACCACAGGAAGGTGATCATTGTCTTAGGACAGTGGTACAATTTGCTATCAGGACACTGAGAATTTAGAACCTTCTACAGAGCAAATTTTCCTGGCTATGAGGCAGCTCAACCCATATTCTCCAAGACCTTGGTTCACCTCACGTATCTGCCTTGTTGGGGGAGGAGACTAGGTGTCTCTATGAGCACTAGACATTGCATGTACCACTAGGAAAGGGAATGCTATCAAAAACCCTGACGTGGTGTAGCTGAGACACGATGGGATTACGACCACGCTGGGAGTAGAACACACACTTGCCACAGTGACAGCTGCTGAGAGCTTCCTTCCGGATGTGGCAGGCTTCCATTAAGCTCCATTCAATGAAAGGTGATCTCAGTGTAAACTCACGGGGCGGAGGTACTGCCTTGTTTAATGCCTTCTATTCATAACACAAATACAAATTGATAGTTTGGTTTTTTTTCCCTTCAGAACCCAGCATAATTCATAATGGCTTCTAGGCTTTTACCCCTTCCAAGCTCAAAAAACACATAAGACCCTCACAAACTTCAGTGTCTCTTAAAGAAGTCTAAGGGACTGTGGAGATGGCTTAGTGGATATAGCCCTAGAACCTACATAAAATGCCAAGTCGGGGAAGGGGTGGTGGCAGTGGGGGAGGGGGGCTTAAGAGATGGCTCAGTGGTTAAGAGCTCTGGCTATTCTTCCAGAGGACCTGGGTTCATTCCGAGCACTCACATAACTGGTCGAAACTATCTGTAACTCCAGTTCCAGGGGAGCCAATGTCTTCTTCTGGTCTCAGGGGCACTGCATGCATGTGGTGCACAGACATGTGCAGGTAAACCATCAATACATATAAAAATTTTTTAAAATTAAATACCAAGTAAGTATGGTGGTCTGCTTTTTATCCTAGCACCTGGAAGGCAGAGATGAGATGCTGGGTACCTAGGCTAGCCAAGTTACCAAGTTCTGGGCATGAATGAGAGACCATGCTTTAGTCAATAAAGTAGAGAGCAAGCAAGAAGACACCAGATGTTAATATATGGCACATACACACACAGAGTTCAACCCATCTCACTCATGGAAATATGATATACCAAAGACAGCAAGGGTTAATAACACATGATCCAGGAAAATAAGCCATAGAGTATACTCCCATGAGCACGCCAGTGAAAAGGCTATGGGTCACCACCAAGCCTACTGGCTTAGTGTAGCTACCACTAGCAGGAAATAGTAACTTTATTGTTATTATTATTATTAATTTACTTTACATCTCTATATTCTGCACCCCTTCCTCCTATTCCCTCCCCCACGTGACACAGCCTCCCCCCCATCCCCTTCTCATCTGAGAAGGGGGAGGTCACCCTGGGTGACCCTGGCACCACAAGCCACTGCAGGACTAGGCACATCCTTTCCCACTGACGCCAGACAAGTCAGTCCAGTTAGGAGAGCAGGATCCACAGGCAGGCAACAGAGTCAGGGTAAGCCCCTGCCCCAGCTGTTGGGAGATCTGCATGAAGACTTTGAATGTGGGTACAGAGACACCAACTCTGTCTGCCAAGAGCAAAACTCCTTCTGGCCAAAAGCACACATGTGTATTCGTGCACGTGTGAGCTTGTGTGTGCATGAAATGTGATTATGATAAATGCGTGAAAATGTCACAGTGAAGCTAATTACCTTGTGTGCTAACTGAAGAAATTAATTTTAAAAGTGTGGGTAATATCCATTTTAAAAGTGTATGAAGTATCCAAGTGGCCCCAGTGTGTCCAAGGCAGAGAATCCATGCATGTTTGGAGGTGTCTGGGCACACATACACGCAGGTGAGTGTGTGCATGTGCACGAGAAGGGCAGAGGTTGACATCAGTGTCTTCCTTCACCACTAGACACAGTGTCTGGCTGAGCCTGGATTCGAACAGTTACCAGCTTTGAACAAGTTCCTAGCTTGCTCTGGGAATCCTGCTCGAAACTATCTATAACTCCCAAGCTCTGAGATTATAGGTAGGCCTCCATACCTACCCAACTTTGCATGGATTCTAGGGTTCCAAAATCTGGTCCTCATTCTGGAGAGGCAAGTGCTCTATCCACTGAGTGCTCTCTGCCTGTCCTCCCTGTAAGCCCTTTCACAGTGCAGAGCCTGAGGCTGAGAGGAGCCGTGTTGCCCAAAGTTCCACAAGCACTAAGGGGCTTTTCCCAAATCGTAGGCTTCCCTAGTTGTCAGGCAGCCTACAGAAATGGATAGGCCATTTCCACATTGCTGTTTGTCACCAGCAGTTAATGAATCAGTATCCAGTTCTTCCCAAACCTGTGTAACAGCCCTAGTCCTGGGGCAGAGCTAGAGCTCTAAGGGAAAGAGCAGGTCTGGGCTCCTGGGATGGGGTGTGGAGGGCATGGCATCAATAGGCATGGAGATGTGCCTTCTTCCTGTGCATCCACAGAGACTGTGCTGACAGTGAATATTCTCTTACCCGCTGAGACAACTTCAGCTCCAATTTGCTCAGACTCCTGACCGAAGGCTCAGCCTCTGATGTGCTGAACAAAACCAGGAGACAGGAACTCTCTCAATTACTGGGGTGGCAGTGAGGAGTGTGGGGGTGGAAGGAAGGCCAGGCCTCTGTGCAGTTTCTGATTCCCAATTCCCAGGTGGTACAGCCCCAGCATCCTGCCTCCCCCTCCTGCCCAGGGGAACAGTTTGCCGAATGTGCACTAGGAACACAGAGTTCCCCAATCCCACTCTGCCTATGGACAGACTGGATGCTTCACAGGGCCCCAAGTCATCTGACCCTGGTGGTCAGACACAGTGAATCACCCTGCGGGAGCAGAGGAAGGGCCTAGCTTAACAGCAGAACACAGGCCTTGGTTGAGGATTACTCTATACCTAAGGGCATGCTTCCCATCTCCATTTTGGAAGCTGCTCAGGTCTGTTTGGGATGAAGGTAGCTGGAACACAGGGTTTCCCTGCCCTTCTATGGATGTCTGCTTGGAATTTGCATCCACAAAGGCATCCCCTGCCCCCATGCTATCAGTGTTCTCTGCTCTAGAGCTATCTGCAGCTCTGCCTGTCCCTTCAAGTGTGTGTGTGTGTGTGTGTGTGTGTGTGTGTGTGTGTGTGTGTGTGTAAAACAAGATAGGCTGGGTTCTCAAAGACTCCGACACACTCTGAATGGAGACACAAGATGTCTGCTCAGCCCTCACTCTCCACAAAGCCACTGTTTAGTTTTGCCCACTTCATGCATGGGGGCCTGAAGGGCTCAGGGCAACCGCACCCCCCTTCTATTAGTGGTTGGAATTCCTCACACAGGTCTTGGCAGAATTAATCTCATGAAAGTTCCGATGTCTGGGACATATTTCCAGGCATTTCACTCCAACCGTGTCTCTCAAACACACCCATGTGCCAGCACTCTGTGCTCACTACAAGGCTCCTGTCTGAGTGAATCAAAACTTCACTGCTGTGGTTACCTTTGATGTCCTTTCTGCCTTTCAGCAGGTTTTTTTTACAGAGTCTGGCTTCAGAGCCTGTTCTGCCCAATGTCGCCTTTTCACTAGAAGCCATTGGTTGATGGAGTCTATTCGGGAAAACATGACTGAAGACCCAGCAAGGGCAGCCGAGAGCTAGACACCTGTATTGTGGGGAAACGTGGCAAGGTAGAGAGGTGACTAGGGACAAATGCTTCTTCCCAAGAGGCTTTGAGGGGAGAATTCACACACTCAATCTAATGCACGCCAGGCTTGGTCAGTATGAGAAGTGAGATGAATGCAAATCATGTGTGAAACAAAAGACTAATTCCTCCCTCGTTGGCATGGGCCTGTGGTTGCAAGCTTGTGAACTCATCTAGTTTGAATTCCTGAATCCGTATCATGGTATGCGGAATACAGTCCTTGATCTAATGGTACCGATATATGCCAGGTAGTGGGTGACCTGGATGAGTGACAGGTGAAGCTCTGAGATGTTGTTATCCCCCTTGGAGAGTGGGGACAGAACTTTCCACAGTGTCCTGGACAAGGTCACTGCCATGTTACTGTTGTGTAGAAATAAATGCCCCATCTCTGTGCTGAGCCAGTCAGAGATCACAGGAGTCCTGCCCATAGCATTTAGCACTTGAGATGTGTACCTATCTCCTTGGTAACAGTTACAGCTAGCCCATCTCTTAATAAACATGACAGAAACTGGACAAAGGTTTCTCCTGTGTTGTTCGCCTACTCTGCTCTGTCATCCCAATGGACATGTGGACACAGAGGTTAGCATGAAGTGGCCGGTGCAAGGTCACATTTCCTGTGATTAGCAGAGATAGCACTGGGCCCCACTGTGGGCGACCCCTGAGCTGCCTCTGGGCACCAGTCTCCTCACTTTCTTCAGCTGTGAGCTGCATGAAGAACAAGAGAAGCGCCTCTCCTCTCTCTTTCTTTCTTGTGTTCAGTATCATCCCTGTCCTGCAACTAGAAGAGCCCTGTGAAGTTGGTTCAGACCAGCCCTGGAGGATGATCCCGTCCTTTCTCTCATGTGTGCTATCCCCAAGAACCCCGACCAATCCTCCATCATCCTTTCTATGCTTTCCCTTCCAGACCCAGTCACTACTCAGTCCTATTTTTCCTCTTAGATGATGATCTTGAAACCCCATAGCAAACCCATGACCTCGTGCAAAGACCGTATCTTCTCCCATATCTCTGGATGCTGTCAGCACTTATGCCTTTAGAGATCTTGTTGTCTCTGCACTCACTAGTTAACTGAATGCCCGTGCTTCTTCAGATCCTAAGCCTCCCACTGCCAAGAACCCGGGACTCCAACTATCCTCATATTCAAACATCCCTTCTCAACGTTCCCTTCAAACTTCCTCACAGGTTAGCCTTTCCTCCACGGCTGTTAGCAATCCTGGTTCTGGCCACTTTCCACCCACAAGAGAACTGTAACAGTCCATCTGACCTCCGTGCTGACAGGCTTCCTTTCCCAATCCAAGCCCTGCAACAAACCAGCAGCCTGTGTGCAGTGTGCCACAGCGTAAACTATGGGCATCTTCTCTCCATTATAGGACCAGTCTAGACATTGAGCTCCAGCCTATGCCTTCCCCTCTCATACTGCACAGACCCTCTCCAGCTTTCTGTATCATTTTCCCAAGCTGGAATCATTTTCACTTCTAAGTAGCTCAACTTTTTGTCCTCAAGAACACTCCCCTCTTCTCTTTCCATATGAGTGGCAATAGATTTTCCAGAACAGTCCCAAATCCAGGCATAGAACCTGTCAGTCCTTCCAGACTTTCCAGAGCTCCAGCACTTCTGTCCAAAGCCACTAGCCTGGTAGCTGCTGTCTCCTGTAAACCAACAGCATCTCTTATTAGAGGAGGCAGCCCACCCAGCATCCTCGGTGCACAGTCCCTTCACCTCAACAACATACAGATCTTCAGGGTACCCCCAGGAGAATGCAGTTCTACCAAGGGCATTCCTGGGGTGATGGGGATGAGGTAGGTGAAGAGGAGAGGGGGGAGGGGAAGGGAGGAAGGAGAGGAGAGGAGAGATCACAAAGGTCATTTGAAAGCTTTACAAAATTAACAATATAAAAATCAAGGTGGCAAAGAGGTAGTGTGGAAACCCACCAGGTCTTTGGCCACTAATTGGTACAGTTGCAGACACTCTAGAGCAGTGGCTTTTACCCTTCCTTGTGCTAAGACCCTTTACTACAGTTCCTCATGTTGTGGTGACCCCCAACCATGAAGTTATTTCATTGCTACTTCAAACAGTAATTTTGCTACTGTTACAAATTGTAAATATCTGATATAAAACCCCTATGAAAAGGTTGGTCGACTCCCAAAGGGGTCACGACCCACAGGTTGAGAATCATGGCACTAGCGTAACCTGAGACTAACTGTAGTACTAAAAGGTACACCCACAGTGGAGATCTAAGATGCAGATGAGACACCTAACACATGATATCATATGTAGAACTACATGTAACAGACCATGCATGGGAAACTATGCTATACAAATGAGCCAGAAAGCTCACAGCATCTAACACAAGAAGTCCCTCCTATGTGTAAGCAGTTCCTTGGATATGTCCAACTTTCTCCGCGTTCTTGCCTGCTCTGGCTGGCTTCTTCCCTCTGCTGAATACCTTTTCCTAGCAAACTGTCCCTGCTTCTGTGGCAGCTTTGTTTCTCTGGTCAACTTCTCAGGGACACAATAACCCCTGTAAGATGTGCCCTCTACATCCCAATATTAGATAACATCAAGGGTGGCTTGGTGAGGGACCATGGCTATATAACAGGACCAGGTTCTGTATGAACCTTGCTCACCAGTGTCCTAGGTCTGGATGGGGACTGAGGAGTAGTGACATCTTCCCAGTCTCGTGCATTTACTCAAAAGCCCTCAAGTGGGGAGCAGCTGAGTAAAAGCCCTTAGACCCACCACAGGACACCCAGCCCACCGTCATTTACTTCATATGCTTCCTCATGATCACAATAATATCAATGAAGCGGGCAGTCTGATTGTCATTGTATGTTTGATTTTGGCTAAAAGGCTGAGAGGTGACCTTGTTGCTGTTTTAAAGATGTGGGACCTGGAGCACAGAGAAGTAGGAACATGAGTTAAAGGCACAGTGGCATGGAGGGCATGAGGACACTTGAGAGCTCTTTTCAGCTCCCAGTGGTCTCTTTCCCTGATTTCTCTTCTGACTTTGAAGGGGTGCATCCCCACGGCCTCATATGAGGTGGCTCTGCCTGCCCACTGGCTGCTGATGAGTGCTCCTGACCCAAGCCAAGCCAATCAGAAGCCCCTCTCTGAATCCTGTCCCTCATCATAAAAACACCTGGCCCAAGACAAGTCAACTAAAATTCTGGTACTGAGATCAAAACCATCAAGAGAGATAAAAGAAAGAAGTGCCTGGGATTTTTGAAGAGCTACCACTTGACCCATGTGATCTAATGGTCCAGTTGCATTCTTGCTGGGCATCCCGTTAGACAAACCTCTGTTGACCTAGTTCACAGGGATACTGGAAGTCTAGGAGGTAGATAAGCAGGAAGGTCTGAAGCAGGCGGGATGACAGAGCGGAGTGGCAAAGTCGTGAAGTTGTCCTGGCTCTGGACCACTGGGCACACAGTGCCAAGCAGCAGTATAGGAGCTAAGGCCATGCGAATGGAACACCAAGGCTGTGAGGATCTCAGAAACGAGCCCAGGAAAGCAAAAGTTAGGCACATCAGAAGCTGCTGCCAGTATCTAATGGCTCTCTCTTTCCAGCCGCAGAAGGGGGTGCACTGGTCCCGTGTGGGGAGAGGAGATGAGTGTGGACAGAGGAGTTCAGTAGTCTCAGATGAGCCCCATGCCCTGAAAAGGAAATCTATTCATCAGCTCAAGCATTGCCTCTATCTCTGCCTGCTTC
The DNA here is from genome assembly GCA_021653895.1 of Mastomys natalensis. NCBI lineage: Eukaryota > Metazoa > Chordata > Mammalia > Rodentia > Muridae > Mastomys > Mastomys natalensis. The sequence goes on from JAJTUV010000145.1 coordinate 2,745,857, forward strand.
AAGCTTCTCTGGCTATATGTACCTTGCCTGGGAACCAGAACCTCACCCACATTTCCCCCATTAATATCTTCCTTAGCATGAGGCCAATTCCACTCAGCTCTTCCTCCAGTGTTGGGCTGGACGGTACTGAGGCAGAATCAATATCTGTTTGGGGTTTTGTAGCACCCAAACACATCATCCCTCTCCATTCTATATCATGAAAGTCCCTAAGAACGTGATTTTAAGAGCACAATCTAGGGACCTCAGTAAGTGGCCAGCTCCTATGCTGCCAGGCCTTTATAAAGTCCGTGTGTGTTTCAGTTCAGGCCCCTCAATGAAGAAGGTGGTCCCCGTGGGGTGGGAGGCTGGGCTTGCCGTGGACGCCTGTGACTGCTGAGTTCTGGGGTGCGGTGCCCCTCTGGGAGACTCTTGTCTTTGCTCATCTAAGCTTTCTTTTGCTCCCTTTACGAGCTGGCACTAGTTGTGGGGCCGAGAGCCAGACTGGTGAGGAAAGCTGTCAAAAAATATCTCCCCTCCAGAGAAAGCAAAGGAAAACAACATCTTGGTGGGGTTTTCCAGGGGAAGGAAGAGTAAAGTCGTCTCTCTTGCCTTCTATGTGTTGCCTAAAAATGGCAGTTTCACAGAGAGAAAACATATTTTTCCCCCTGAGCAAAGCCGTTTGTGGTGTGAAAGGCAGAGCCTGTGTACCGAGCACAAGGGCACAGATCGACCCGAGGCTTGGCTACCAGGGCTGTTTTCACAGGAGTTTCGAGTGGGCAGAAAGAGAGTTGGAGAGAAGGAAAAAATAAAATCTTTGTTTTATGAACATAGAAAAGAAATATGTCCTGGATTGAATTCAAAGCAGGGCTTGGCAGGAAGCCAGCCTGGTGTAAAGACACTGGAGTGTGAAGATGCAAGGCAGTGCCTTGTGTGTCCCCTCCCAAAGACACAGGTCACTCCTGCAACAGATGGTTCAGCAGTGGGAGGCACTGCAGACTGGAGCCCAAGCCTCGAGTCAGGGTCTCACTCTACCCCAGACTGGCTGGAACTTACAACATAGCCCAAACTGCCCTTTAAGTCCCAGCATTCCCGTGTCCCATCTTTCCAAGTTCTGGGGTACGGGGTGAGTCACTGCACCAGCCTCCCTTAGACATCAGCTCACAAGCCCCCGAGACGACTGAAGGAGGTAATGACCATAAAGACAGGAACACAAGGGATCTACAATGGGCACTGAGCAGTGGTGTCCTTGCTGATGGGAGAGATGGTGCTGATGATCAAGGAGACGATGACAATGGCCAGGCGACAATGATGGCAATTGTGGTGATGTCAATTGTCATAATGATGAAGTCATGAGGATAGTATTGATGTTGGTGCTGATCATGATGGTGTTGACTACAGCCATGCTGATTGCTCTAATGATTAAGGCGACCATAAGAGGATGGTGGTGAAGGCAATGGGAACTATGATGATGATGGTCATGAAGATAAAGATGGTGGTGCTGATGGTGATGACTTTAATACAATTGATGGTTTTGATGAGAATAAAGATAACTGTGTTGGTGATGGCAAGGATGACTCCTCCCCCATTCATTGTAGGTACCACTCTATAGCCCTTTCCCCTTCTCAGCTCTGCCTACCTCTCAATGTTTCCTACACACAACTTGCTCAAAGGAGAGTTTGGCAACATCATATATTAACCAACCTCCTGGTTGTGTGTGAATTATGCAGACGCCCTGGCCTACCTTGGATTTTCTGGTGATTATTCTAAAAGGAGCCCAGGATCATACATCTTAACAAGCCTGCCAGTGGTTCTGATGAGTACTAGAAACAGAGCTTCTCTAGTGTTCAACACCTTATAGTACAAATGAGGAGTCTGAGGGCTGAAGAGAAGCAAGCTGGCCCACATGGGGTGGCAGAGCCAAGACTAAAACCAGAATGTCCAGTTCCAAGAATGGTGGCTCATCACCCCAGCCCTGTGTCCTTCATCCAGCAGACACAAGGCAAGAGCCAACAAGATGCACAGTTGAGTATCAGAATAAACCCAGACACAGGTACTGCCTGTGCTCACAGAGAGAACACACCTCTCAGGTGGAGTGAACGAACTCATGGGAATTGGTCAATGCCAGGGGAGGGAAGTGAGAAGGGGGCTGAGGTTGGGCTGAGGGGAAAATGCTTCATGGATGGGTAACATAAAGACAACGAAAATCTCAGAGATCCAAGAAGACAGCCTGACGAAGCAGACCTAAGCTAGAACTGTGAATTAGTGTGGCTTGGCCACACAGTAAGAGAGGGCAGACACAATAGAATAAGGAGGGTACAAGGCAGGAAGTGTGTGTGTGTGGGGGGGGGGTGTTGTGGGGGTGATTCCTGGAAAGGGAATTATGTGGAACTTAGAAAGCGCAGCTAGACAACAGCTTATAACTGGATAGAAATAATGACAACTTTGTCTCCAGGCTTAAACTCTAAAAGTAGCAGAGCACATGACTATCAAGTCCTTAGTGGGACAGTTGCCAACTTCTCTCAGCTTCCCCTGCCTCTCTCAGTACAGAGGGGCTGGGCAGAAGTGGGAAGTTTGATACCCACCATGGCCAGGCTTCTCTGGGCTCCATCCCAACCCAACAAGCACAGTATCTCTATCTTTATTCTGTCAGCCCCATCTAATCCCATGCTACCATCCAGCAACGGTGACTGTGAATTGACAGGCATCACTTGGTCACACATGAGAGGTCACATGTGGTGGATAAAGGTGGTGACACTTCCTATTGGAACCCTCAAAGGCTCTGTGTTTCATATACAGATATAGTATCAGGGTATCTTAGGGCCATCCTATGATGTTCTCCCACCCCAGAAGTTTTTGTGTTGGAATCTAGGTTTCTAGCCTGGCACTTTGCAAGGGTGCTTGGGAGCCTTTAAGGGAATGGGCTTAACAAAAGCCCTGGATCAACTGTGAGTGCAGTCGAGAGAAATGAAGATGTTTCTCTGTGGACCTCTGTTAATTCCCACAAGGAGACTGTGATGAAGCTTGAGGCCAGCCCCTCCGGCAGCCTTCTGAGTTCCTGTTCAGCAATTTGATCCTACCAACAGCCATGTGATCTCACCAGAGCCTGTACCATGCTCTCTGGACTGTTGGTCTCTAAAATGATGAGCTAAATATAACCTCTTTTCTTCAGCAGCAGCTTGCCTTGAGTATTTTGTTACAGTAAGGGAAATCTAATACACATTGGTGATAAAGTCTCTCTGAGTCTCGGTTTCCTCACTTGGAAAATGGGCACGATGATACTTACCTCAAAAGGCTGTCATAAGTTCAACAGACTAGTTATGACAAAAGCCAACCCAGCATGGGTGCCAGCGATCTGATGGCTGTGCTGATGATGATGATAACGATGACGACGATGACGTAGCAGCCCATTTTCAGCTCGCACCATCGGCATCACCGCCAGCATCAGCAGCATCATGGAGCTTTCCTCTCGCGGTGCATCAGCTTGGCACCCTCAGCAGCCATGCAGAGCCCAAGAGAGAAATGTAGGGCAGCTCGAGGAAAAACAGGGCCCAAAGGGACAAGGATATAAGTGGAGTGAGCATGGGACTCAGTGAATCCCCATAAATATGGAGGAGGTTCCTGGGCGAGCTGGGGTGAGAATCGTAGGCCAAAGGACTGTTCTTGTCTGTAGCAAACTTTCTAGAACCCAGAAGACCTTGAAGCCCTTCCTAAAATGTCCTGATCTGCTCAAAATTATCTTGAATGATTTCACAGACACTCACTGTCACAGGTCTACCCTAAGGGATAGGTCCAATCTTGAAAGGTCACAGATGGTGATCTCTCCTTATATGCTACATGCTACAGGCAGTAGGTGGATCATTTGCAAGTCATTTTTAAATCCACCATCCTTGTGGGTATGGTAGGAGCTACATGTGTCACTTGAGAATTCGGACAGGAAACTGAGGACGGGATGTAAAATTTCCCTTAAAAGCCAAAGCTCCATAAGGGCAAAAACAACTCACCCAGACTACATCTAATTAAATGCAGGTGAGAAACCAGACTGAGAAGACCTTGCCCAGCAGAGGGAGAAGAGCATTTCCAAGCTGAGAGCATCCTGACTAAGTGTCTGCAGTCTGGTCTGTCAAGCCTTAGAAGAGAGGACAGCAGAGCAGGGGGAACCCACAGTCATATGCATTTAAAGCAAGGAGGACCCAAGAGACCTCTGGTGAAGAAGTCTTCAACAGCTAAACCTAAATCTTGCCACCAGAACTTCTGGAAGCTTGTCAAAAACAAAACTCTCAGCTTTCCCCTACCTCAGACCTACTAAGTCCACATCTCTGTGGATGAGACCCAGGAACCTGCCTTTCTACAAATCCTCTGGGAGACAGTACACTGAGTTTTGAAATTTTACCACACTAAACCTGATTGATGCCAAACCTGAGGAATACTTCTCTCAGGATTTATAGGAAAGAGATCCTTTGGAAGGGATTCAACAGAAGTTTGATGTAAATTCCATTAGGTTGATATAGCTAAGTTTTCTTTTTTTTTTTTTTTAAAGACTTTTATTTGTTTATTTTATGCATATGAGTATACCACCATTGCTCTCTTCAGACACACCAGAAGAGGGCACCAGACCCCATCACAGATGGTTGTGAGCCACCATGTGGTTGCTGGGAATTGAACTCAGAACCTCTGGAAGAGCAGTTAGTGCTCTTAACCACTGATACCTAAGTTTTCAAACCACAGTTTCACCCGAAAAACTGAGTACATAATTTTGACACCTTTGTGGACATCAAGGGCCACCAGTGATGGTGGAGGCTGTGTGATATCTTTTGTGAGGTCAAAGGTCAGAATGGAGCATGCCTGTCAGGCTCCCCTCAGTACAAGCAGGCATGGACTTGCTTCTATTGGAATCTGACACCCAGCAAGTTACAGAGTCACCTAGATCTGTTCTTCATAGACCTCACAGCAGCAAATGTGACTGTTCTGCCCAGCATCCAGATCTGTCTTCACCCAAGGGGAGGAGCTCACCAACCATAGCTTGATATGTTGAGAACTGTCACTGACAACTGTGCACCTAAGTTGGTCAGTACCTTCCAAATTCTATGTTCTTCTGTCCATGAAAAAAAGAAGGGATCACATGTCAAGACAAGCAACCAAGCAAACTGTTCACTAGAACCCATGATTCCCAATGCACACCCTCAGTTGGGTCCATTTTTCTCACTTAGCAACTTAGTAGTAGGCATTCTAGGTTTTAGCTCAGAGGCTCCTTTGTATGAAGCCTGTTGCTAGTTTTGTGTGGGGATCTTGTGTGGAATTTCACTTTAAAAAGATACTTCTGCATTTATTGATTGGGATTTTCATCATATTTACATTTGATGTATGTGTGTGTATGAATGCATGAGAGAGAGAAAGAGAGAGAGAGAGAGAGAGAGAGAGAGAGAGAGAGAGAGAGAGAGAGAGAGGACTTTTAGGACAGAGGACAACCTTTAGGAGTAGGTTCTGTCCTTTCACATCTGCATGGGTACTGAAGATTGAAATCCATTGTCAGGTTTGCCTACTGAACCATCTCAACAATCCACTTCTGTTTTTAAAATGGTAGGAAACAGCTGTCTCAGGCCAACTTTCTCATTTTAGAGAAAAGCGATCACAAGGCTCAACCAGTATCATGTTCAATAGAAAAAAAAAAAAAAAACAGAGTCAGAAAGACAAACACAGCACTGCATCATGAACATATGGGGGGGTCAGATGGTTACCAGGGGGCTGGAAGGTGGGTATCAGAGATGTTGGTCAAAAGACACAAAGTTCCATTAAGACAGGAGAGCTGAGGTACAACCTGTGTCCACGTCATCAGCACTAGGATTTCAGGAGCACACTACCACACCCAGCTGTGGGTGCTCGAGATATGAATTTGGCCCTTAGGCTTAAATGGCAAGTACTTCACTGACTGGGCCATCCCTCTATACCCATTAAGACATATTTTTAAATGCTCTCATGAGGGGAAAAAAATTAAGCCTGTGAGGTGATAGGTATGCTAATTAGCTTGATTATGGTAATCAGTTCACAATGTATGTTTATATCCAAACACCTGTTGTATACCTTAAACACACAGGTTTTGTCCATTGCTGGGGGTGGGAGGCTCCAGATGGCTCTGAGGAGCCTTCGGAACAGGCTTTGGCTGTCCACTGCTGAGTCATGGATGCATGTGGCTTCAGTGTATCCTGTAGCAGAGTAGGGAGTCTACACTAGGAACGATTTTATAAGGTCTGAGGGAAATATAAAATGAAATTTACACTATATCATGGTCAATCTTCCATTCTGATATATTTTGTATTCATTATTTGTGTGTAGAGGGAGCAAGTTCATTTCAGAGTCTGCCTATGAAAGCTCACTATGTAGCCAAGGCTGGCCTTGAACTCACAGAGATTTGCCTGCCTCTGCCTCCTAAGTTTGAGAATTAAAGGTGTGTATCATCATATCTATCTAACTTTCTTTTTTAAAAATTACTGTGAGTCCTGGGGCAGTTAGTCTCAGATGTCACATGTCCCTTTTCAGATCTGCAAAGTGAATAAGTTCAGATGACAGCAGGGACTTGATGACATTGAACTGTACACTTAAAATGGCTAAAATAACTAATTTTGTGTTTATTTTAGCACCAAAAACATTTATCACATTAGTTTGCTAAACAGGCATGGTGTCAAACTGCTTTCTAAATATTCAGACTGGGGGAATGGAGAGATGGTCAATAGTTAAAAGCTCTGCTCTTGCAGAGAGGATCCAAGTTCAATTCCCAGCATTCACAAGGTGGTTCAGAACTGTTGGTAACTCCAGTGCCCACTTCTGGCCTCTGTAGGCACTGCATACACAGATGGACATATATATGATTGAAATAAAGATAAATTTAAGTACTCACGTTTGTATCCATAGTTTAGTGCTGTTCTCAAAAGGGTTCTTTCTGAAGAGGACAACAGTTAATGCAGTCTCAAAACTAGACCCAGTGAGAGAAGAGGTGACTGAATGATCAGCCTTAAATAGGACACCTGCATCAACCATGCAAGGCTCGGAGAACACTGCAAGAGAGTAGGCAGAGAGACTGCAAGAGCTGGGAGACAAAGTTCTGTGGAACGTTGTCTTCTGGCCCCGACAAGACCATTGCACTTGTGAACTCAGAGCAGCTGAGGCTACCTGCCCTAAACTGGACACATCAACATCCCAGCCTGGATGGGGAGGGAGGTCATGAGGCTCCACTCCTCCCTGAACAGCGACATGCAGTCAATGGCTGCGGGAGGAGGAAGGAGAGGGACTGTGGCCAAGGCACACGCACACACACACGCACACACACACACACACACAAACACAAACACACACGGTAGGAGAGGGACTACTTGGAAAGAATTGTTCTACAGGAGGAAGAAAGGATAGGGCAGGATATGATCAAGGTACATTATGTATTTATATATGTATAAGGTTGTTAAAGAATACATTTTTTAAAAGCTTTAAAAACTTTAACCATAACTGCAGCAAATGAAGGACAACCAGTTCTAACAACACAACCCCAGGGATTCTCACTCCTTACAGGCCTTTGGTGATGCTGATCGATTTCACAGATGAGAACGCTAAGCTTAGAGGTGTCCACTGCCCTGACTGATGATGAGGCTCTCAGAGCTAGTCCTCCTGCTGGCCACACTGCACTCTCTGTCCATTCTCTACAACCAGAATGGAGCTACACTAGCCTCTGCCTCCCCTTTACCCCATGTCAAGTAGCAGCCAGGTAGTAGCAATGTTGAGTTGGGAAGATTCCAGCATGAAAGTCTTGATCGTCTGTGGCCTGTGAGACTGAGTTCTGTCCCTTCCTGGCTGGTCACATTATATATCATGCCTCTAGCAAGGGGCAGCTTGCCTTATCTACGTCTTAACTATGGTTCTAAAAAAAAAAAACAGGTTGATTAGGACATCACTCAGTGAGGAAGTTCAGATCTTGCTCAACTCTGTGGAAGTTTTTCCATATCCCCTGTTCCTCCAGCATTCCTGTGTCACTTTGAAGAAATTAAAGCTTGGCAAAATCCCATGTTGATGTACTTCAATATTAGAGAGCAAAGATATTGTCACTTCCTAGTCTGTTGTTATAACAGACTATCTGAGGCCAAGTTCTTTATGAGGAAAAGATATACTTGGGGAGAGAAGTCTAGGAGCATTAGTGCTAGCAAGGGCCTGGTGTTGCTTTCATTCACGATACGAAACAGAACCACAGACAGATATGCTAGGGACAGGACACCAGCTCAGCCTCCCTTTAAAACAACCCATTCCTGAGATAACCATCCCAACCAGAGAAAATGAATCCAGTTTGGTGAGAAAGGCACCTTCTCTCCACTTAGCGGTCCTGCCTTCCAAACAGGCCACAGTGGTAATCAGCTCTCATCAAGCATCTAAGAAAAGACAACCCATTTTCTAACTAGAGAAAGTCAGGACTGGGGAGGGGGAGGGGCTGAATACTGTTTGTTCCAGACACTATTACGGTCAGACTTAAGTAAGATCTGTATCATAGGTATTTCCCTGTTAGGAAGTGTTGCTAGCCGGGATGATCTAAGCTCCCAATCACACCTTCCTGCTTTGCCTGCAGTAGTGCTAGGAGGGGGTGCCGGTGGGGGGACAGGGAGGCTCGGAAGCATCTCTGAAAATCTGGGTGACTTTGAAAGTGTTCCTGAGAGCCACCTGTATCCTTGTGACTCAGATTCGCAAGCAAGCAGGAAGCAAGTGCGGAGGCAAGCCAGCTGGATTCAGGGTGTCAGACAGACAGCAGGAAGCATGGTAGACCTGGCCCCAGCCTCTCAAGAAAAGCAAAGTCAGGTCATAGGTGGAAGACAACTCATCAACCCACAAGCAGTAAGAGAGTTCCAAAGTTGACAACCTCTGTTCTTCAGTGAGCACCAGGTGGTATGACAGTGTGAGCAGGGTTTGAACCTGACTTTGCAATGTCTGGGTGGTCTGTCCCTTACCCACTGGGAACTGCTCTAGAGGCTATGCTCAGGTTGTCTGGCAATGTATTAGAAATAGGGTAGTGGGGACAGCTACTGAGTGTCTGATTTTCTGGATGGAGGCCACAGGCAGCAGCAGGCAAAGGGGTCACTTTCTGTGTCATCCTGGACTCTAAAAGGCCCATAGACTGTAGTATATGGCTCCTTGTCTCGGTAGCATCCCAAGTCACTTGGGTGACCCATAGGTGGCTATCCTATCCTGGGCCAGCCCTGGGACTCTGCTTCCTTTGCTCCCAGCATGCATTCATAGCTCAGTCCCTCACTCACCTCCAACACGTCCCCTTGTCAGATGACTGGCTACTCAGGTACCTTGTGGCCACAGGCTGCAGCTCATATCAATGAGATCACAAGGCATCCATCCATCAGGGCAAGATCAAGACAAGCTATTTGTGTGTCTCCTTGGTAAGTGTGCAGAGTCACCAAGCAGGCAGATGCGGCCAGCCTCAGTAGTAGAAACATCTGTGAGGCCAAGTTTAGCTTAGTGGCACCCAGGAGGCCTCTCTGGGTCAGGTACTATGTTTGCAGGGTGTCCTATTCTTGGAAGAGCCTCATCTGGTGATCTGGTGGCTGGGAAGACCTGTGGGCTGCCTGGAACCTTCTAGAATAACCTGCTGTCTTGTTATTCTTGGTTGGTGAGGAACCTAAACTGGGTCAGGATTAGACCCACTGACGGTTCTGGTGGGGCCAGTTCACTTTGCCTCTTCATGTGGAGAAACTCATGTTCAAGTACATACTCAGGTAGGCATGGGACCTGTTGATGGGGGTGGCAGAGTCAGGATCCTCCAGGGATCCTCCCCATCCTGAGAAGGGGAAGGGTCAAAAACACCGAAGGCCTGAAGACCCAAATCTTATGAAGCTGAAGACACAAAGTCTTATGGAGACGAGGGGAGGGGCTGAAGATCCCAGTCTTCGGCTGTTTCAAGCAAAGTGACCCATGGAGTGTTTCTTGGAAGTCAGAGATCAAAAACTAAACAAACAAAAAGTGGCAACAACAAGACTAAACAATGAAACAGAGTGGCATCAGCAAATGCCCTCTGGGAGGAACAAGCCAAGGCTGGGGATGTCCAGTAGGGGCAGGGAAATGCTATTGCTGGTAGTGAACCCATCAGGCTGCTAGACCCAAAAGACACTAGAAATGGTTAAGAAACAGGAAAGCAAGATATTAACAAACTCTGCAGGGCTCACCTCTCTGTTAGGTTTAAGCGCTCATGTGGAATCACCGAGGGGCAAGTACAGCAGGCACAAGGCCGAGCACGAGGTCAGTATCCACGGCAGCATAGCCAAAAGACATTCTTTTTATTGTGTGCCTCAGTTTACCCTTGACATAAATCATACTGCTTTTGCCATCCAGATATGAGCTCTCTGCCAGCTAAAACCTTGATACACTCACACTGTTTCTTACCAGCAGGCAGGAGGCATCAGGAGTGGTCTCCAGCCTCTGGGAGTGCTGGCATGACATCAACCAGTCCTCTCTGTACAATGCAGCCATCAGGGCCGAGTGATGGAGGAACACACCAGATCCAGATAGAATTCAAGTACATGGTTCACCACCGGCCACCATGTCTCATCATGTTACTTGTCACCCAGGCCAGGTCTCCTCATCTGTGTAAGGATGTAAGTAAGAGCAGGAAGAACAGTCTAAGAGACTCTGGCTGCGAAAGTCTAGAACTCTAGGGAGAACTGTGAAGAGGCAGGCTTGGAGAGACTCCCCTGGTCATACTAACACTCGCTTGAGGGACTTTCAGGTCACTCCTTATGTTCCACACTCGGCCACAGTAGAGGAGTTTGGTTACAGGGCTGAGGTGCAGCTGAGGGCAGACAGACAGCCTTGAGTAGGACAAACAGGTTACAATCCAGGGTGCCCTTTTCCTGCCTCCCTTTATACTGTGGCAGAGCCTGTCACTGTGCGGCTAGAATCCGACCCTAGGGATATCATGTTTCCTCTTCAGGACCTCACACTCCACAGTCTTTTGTAAAAGGGGGCTAAGGTTGTGGGGAGAGCCTTCATTTTGCTTTCTAAAATCTCTGCAGTGCTAAGGAAGTCAGCTTTCCACTTGGCCCTCCCTCGGGTAGCCCACTGCCCCGCTGGCAGCTGGGATGAATCCATCCATCACAGCTCAGATCAATCTCAGATCCTCTCACACTAATTAGACAGAAATCTGCATCCCTTCCTCTTTCCCAGACACGGAAATAAAAGATTCATGGGCAGGAGATGGGGGGCAGCCTGCAAGAGACTCTAGGGGGGCCCAGCTCAGGAGCTTCCTCCCAGAAGACACCATCCTTCCTGCCCCTCCCTCTCACTCTCCCTTTCTTCCTCTTCCTTCCCCTTCCCTCTTTGTCTCCTAGAAACAGATGAGCCAGATTGACCCGGCAAGGCTAGAATTTATCAATGGCTTGTTCTGTCTGGAAACGACTTTCATTGATCAAATCTGTTTTCTAGCCTTCTTGTCCTGAGATTTCCCACAGGGACTGAGATCCACTTTCAACAGCCCTGTGGATAAAAATAAAATCTTCCCCCAGTCCACGAAATTTCATTTTCCCCTTTGGTTCCTCCCAATAAATACCACCCCCAACACACACACTGGGAAAGTGGAAGCAATATATTCCACTAGGTGGATGCAACTGTGTGTGTGTGTGTGTGTGTGTGTGTGTGTGTGTGTGCACATGTGCCTTAGTGCACATGTGGAGCTCAGAACACAACTTAGGAGCAGGGAGTCACTTTTTCCACTAGTATGAGAGTCCTGAGGCTGAAGCTCTGGTCATTAGGTTTGATAGCAAGTGTCTCTACCCACTGTAGCCCTTCACCAGTCCAGAAGGAGCTATTTTCCAGGTCTCTCCGCTCATTAGAATTCAGTGGCCTTAACAGTGCCACACACACACACACACACACACACACACACACACACACGGACATGTGTATGCATGGGCAAAAATCAGAAAAACACACAGAAAATGCTGAATGTAGAAACGACTGGGCCACAAATATACAGCCTAGTTGCATGCTTTTTCTTCTGTCATTCCTTGCAAAGTTGCAATAAGTACTGCTCATGAAGAATACAGCATGGTGGGATATCACATGGGAGCTGAGGAATCCAACTCCAAACAGAGGCCTGATGTTAGGAGGCCAGCCCTGGTTTCAGGAAGTCAGCATGTGAAAGAAGGTGGACCCCACCTTCCTCTGGACATGGCCTTTCTCTATGGGCCCAGGTAAGTCATATCAGGAAATGAACGTTGAGCAAGGCCAGGAAGAGAGACATGCAGCTCAGAACGACATGGTCTTAAACTCTCTAGTTGTGGACAACTAGATGCCATGAGACCCAGTGGTGAAACTCAACTGGAAGACTATATTACTCTGAACAAGAAATTCATCCATGGGCCAATGCTCAGGTTGTATACTCAACAATTAGGGAAATGCCAGTGATTGCTAATATTACAGACATATACTGGACCTCATTTAAAGCATTGGGTGAGCACAGGAATCCCAGGCTCCAGGCCAAGTCTTTCAACTGCAGAAAC